>JAJGRW010000559.1:2035441-2159162 GCA_025461045.1 Carex parvula
AATAAGTCCGTGCTATGAATTTAATTTTATTTTTAAGGTCAATAGTTGGCCCGAACAGTTCAATATGATCTTTGTATGAAGATATACTTCAAGACCAAAATTCATATATTTTTATTTTAAATTATTTTTTAGATAAGAAAAAAATTACCTGATACAAGGATTATAGACTATTCGAAAGTAATGATTTTCAGCCTCACTCGCAATCAATAGCTTTCTGTAGTCCTCCAGTGCTGGGGAGACTGGAGGGGAACAAGGCATTAGAAAAAGGCTTAGATAAAAAGGTGCAAAGAAACCCAATTAAAAAAGAAAAAGGAAGAAGATAATGTAGGCCGTAGGATGCACATAGAGTTGGCTCTAGCGAAAGTGAACTCCCAGCATTTAGTACTGACTTTAATGCTAAAGCTAGCTATGTCTGGTGAACAACCTTTACATAGCTTGCTTGTTAGCTTTGTGGCTTCATTCGCTTTAATGTTACTTGTCAATTTTTTATTATTTATTTATTTACATTGTTTTCAAATGTTGTCTGCAACATAAAGTTTGCAGAAATCCCGCTGGCTTGTTTAGATTAATATAATATAATATAATCAATCTTTACAGCGTTAACTTTATAAGACAGTGATTATTAGGATATTTTATCTTGGAAAATGCAAGGGGGGGCAAAATCATTGCAACATGGAAGTTACATATCTATTAATTCTTTATGTGTTGGATCTACCTTAGAATTAAATTGGTTTTTACAAATATTTGAAACTTTGAATAATAAATTTATAATTTCTGATACTAGGCTTGAAAAACTCTCCCGATGCTACTATACATGAACATTTATGAATTTTCCAAACATGAACTGAAAATAAGTTTCATATCAAAATGTTTTAGATAAACATAGCACATGAACAAGAGCGTAGCCAGCATAGTAGGGTGGGGCAAAATATTTGGACGAGGCATAATTTTGTAATTATTTTGAATATTGACTATCTTTTATAATTTTTTCTGTGAAAAACATAAACATAATAGCACATTTTGAAGAAATTTTTTACAAGTAGACAAACTTGTATATTTTTTTTTAAGCATTAAGTATTTTTTTTATACATAAAATTAGAAATATATTTTTGGATTTTTGAGTTGGGAATTGGCAAGTGTCTAATCCTAACTCTAATTGGCTCCGCCCTTGCACATGAACAACAAATAGATATTGCCATTATGATGATATTTTAAGAAGTCAGAACAAAGATTAAGAGTTCACTAATTCAAAACCTAGTTAGAAATCAACACTACAAACGAGACACACTTGTCTCTATTTATCATTCACTAGGAATGTAAGATGAAGCTAGTAGATTTTTTTTGTTTTTTTGTTTTTTCTCTTAGTCTACTTTGATTTTTACAAAGTTTGATAATAACATCATTGTTTTGAAAAGTTTGACAACTACATTTTTGTTTTGAACATACGAGTTCAGATGACTTGTGAACACATATACTCATAACATAGGCATAATATTCTTAAACTTTTCTAATAAAGGTATTGTTGTTAAAGGTATGAAAGATCAAAATAGACAGAAGAAAAATTCATGTGCTATTTACAAAAACCATTATTAAGTTTCATCTGACCAATTTCAGAGGCGGAGCCACTCGTTATAAATGGGGTCAATTGACTCTCATTTATTTTCAAAATTTTTGTATTTATTGATAAATTTATATATAATTTAGTAGAAAATGTTATGAAACTGTTAAATTGACACCCATTCGCAGCATATAAATTTTATATGCTTGACCCCAGTTCACATTTAACCCCCATAGTCTGAAAGTCTAGCTCCGCCCCTGATCAATTTGATGAGACAACATCTTCTAATTATATCATATTTAATTTGATTGATGTGGAGAGGGCTAAAATGCTGTCTCTATGTGACCCATAGTAGTTACATTAATTATGCAATTATAAGTTTATTTAAGAGCCCGAAAATTTTATTAATACCATTTTCAAAAAAATAATAAACCAAATAACCATCGTTTTCTGACAATTTTAATACTAGCACGGCCACAGAATGCCGGAGCGGACCCATATGAGGGAGACCGCAGAATGCCGGAGCGGACCCCCATATAGGTCCGCTATATGCCGGAGCGGACCCATTATTTTTTATTTTAAAAATACGAAATTGTAATTTGTTAAGGGTTATTTATTTAGTTTCGAATGTTGTTTAAATTTATTTTTGGTCGTATCGTATTTTAGATATATCGTTCGTTTGGAATATTTTAGATATTTTAGATATGTGAACTAAACAAAATAAATAAATAACAACAAAATCAAACAAACAAAAAACTAATCAACGAAATAAATAAGTATCTGACAAAACATCTACCAATACTACAAATAAGAATCTAACAAAACATCTAATAGTACAACAAATGAAAATCTACGGTTCTGGACTAAACACCGTCCTCAGGTTCTTCTTCCTAAACCCCTGACCCCGCCTGCAGAGTGGCGTCTCGTCAGTATCTGCGGAGGATGTAGATCGTCAGCCTGGACATCCGTAGACTGAACCGGCTTGTGGTGAACCTCCTCAATCTCGGATGTCTACTGGACCCCAGGACCAAAAACCGTGGTCTGTCCAGACTCAGCCTGCGTGAATAAAAATGCCTGTCTGGCAATGGGGTCATCGTGGAGGGAAGGGTGAGGTACCTGCTGTGAGGACTGGCTAGGGAACTGCGGGATGGGCTCTGTCTGAACATACCTTGGCTGATAGGCAGGAGGTGCTGTCTGAGTGGGACTGTAACTCAGGGAGTACAGTCCATTTCCCTCTGTGCCATACTCAGTGGAGATATTGAAGCCCATGTCCTCCTCGTCTCCACCCTGTAGTAACTTACAAATTAGATAATGTATTGAATAAGAAAAACATCACAGTTATGTATTTTAATTTAAATTATACCACGGCAGACATCCTAGCCAGGGATCACATGGCCTCATGTGCGGCTCGGCGCATCAACTCGGCACCTCGGTCGAACGCCTGACCGACCGTCTCAGTGTCGTGGACGGGTGCAAATAGCTCCTCATCACCAGTGTAGGGGACGTAGACATCGGGCTCGTCAGATATGTCGTCGACCGCATCAACACCGCCCAAGCCAGCGCACCTCAGTAGAGAGTCGAGGCGCGCCCTGTACCCACACTGGCACACTGTGGGTACGTTGTGCTTGAGGATGACCTTCCCGAGCCTCTTCCATCCCCTGGTGACGGCCATTGTAGCCCCTATGACGCAACTCTTGACAAGATATAATGCCTGAAAATTGAAAAAATTATGAAGAAGTTGTACAATTGTAAATATTAATAGTTTTGAATTTGAAACTTCAAATTAAAAAAACCCTGGTTGCGAGAGGTGCGCCGGCGGGGATAATACTGTGGATGAGTCCTCTACAATCCCTCGGCTTCGGTTCCCGCTCATGCGGGTTGTCGGCGATGTATCCCTCCAGAAATATGGTGTACGCGCCGTGATCCTGGTACCAATCTCTGTAAGGTCTGTACGAATTACAACAAATGTTAGATATTCCAAACAAAAAGCTATAGTGAAAGTTTTGAATTAATAAAAAAATTTCTGACACTGGCGCGACATCCATATGACGGTTCGGCTCGGCTAATGGGGGATCTGCAGCTCCTGTCTCGAACACGTAATCGGCACGGACAATCCCCCAGTCCTTGCCTGCAGTGGTATCCCTGAGATGATGCAGCCCTCGGCAGACCTCCTCGCTGATCGGTGCCGGGGGCAGAGCAAGCTGGCGTATCCCGAACTGTCTCATGACCCGTCCGGGGTAATGGTGCTCGATGATCTATATATTTTAATACGTTAGACTGTTTTTATTAAATTAAGTCGCTCGTGTAGATAACTAGCATAACTAAATTACGGTACCTGAAAACATATGATCGGCACCTCTGCACGCTAGAAACGCTCCTACTGACGATATCGCTCAGGCAATATCTCAAGATATGATCGATGTGCGTCATCCACTGCGACCTGGAAGTATAGATTTAATATCATATATCAATTCGAACTGGAAATTTTTTTAAATAAAAATAAAAATAAAATTAAACTTACATAATCTCTGTAGGGCTCCTAAGTCACAAACTCTGAATCATCTCTGAGATGCTCAATCTCCTGTCTCCAGAATGTGATGCCGAGAGATGAGCCATGCCCTGCACCCACCCAGATCTTGGGATAGCAGTACTTGGCGGCAAATGCAGGGCAGTTGTCCGGCTCGGGCTTGCCCCATTCCGGCACATCTGTCTTGTTGGCCAGGACTGGACGGCCAACAATCAGATGTGCGTAGGACCAGTGCTGTAGTAAAATGCACGGTCCAATAAAGGTCTTGTTCTTCTTCAAGCAGGCTGTGTTAAGACCCCTTTACAATGTACAAAGTCAATGTTACTACACTACGATGTATAATACTTGAAATTTTTTATAAGAATGTGTTTCTTACCTATATAGGCATGCCAGCGTGGCACCTCCCCAGTTGAACCTGCCCGCAGTGGACAGGTCGCGCAGAAGCTCGAGGTAGCACAGCCGCACTTGATCTCCATGCAAATCCGGAAACAACCGACAGGTGATCATCTCCAAAATGTAGGCGCGCAGTTGTCGGTCAACAACCACCTGTTATAGATTTAAATTAGAACATTATTTACAAGAAAATAAATCTAATATTATTTAAATTAAATTTTGTACAAGCAAATACCTGATCTAGTCGATCCGAAAAATCCTTGAATCTCACCCGCAACTTTGCCAAGCTGATGTAGCTGGGCGAGACCACGATCTTCTCACCTCTCTTCTTCTCTTTCTGGAGATCCTCGTGCGAGATCCCCAACAGCTCCGAGCACAATGCCTGGAAGTCTCTGTACTCGACGCCCGTGATCGGCTCCCCGATAATAGTCATACCCCACAGGCAACTGACGTCCTGTAGGGTGACTGTCATCTCAGCATGAGGGAGATGATAGCTGTGCGTCTCGGGACGCCATCGCTCAACGAGGCCGGAAGATAAACCCTCGTCCGCATTCTCCTTGGCCATCTGGGATAGCTGGTACAATCCCATCTAGTGTAAAACCCTCCCGTAAGTCGACTGGTACCGTAGATGAGTGCGGTTGTGACGAACCGTAACCGCATCCAAATCCTGCATTTAATTAAAAATCAGATCAAGTTCATTCAAAAAAAAAAATTAAGTTATTAGTATTTTTATAAATATGACAAATTTATAACTTACCCCAGTGGCAGCCTCTAAAATCCGATGCTCTGCATTCGGGTACCACAAGAAGTCGCTGACCCTGTCGGTGCGACTCCGGATACCCGGAACATCTGCCAATGCTGTCTCGATGTATTGAGACATCTCGTACGGCGTGGCTGTAGGGCCATGTTGTGTACCCCTACTGGAGGACGGTCTATCTTTACTGGATGTCATGCTGTATTGGATAATTTTTGGTCAAATATGAGAGTTTGGTATAAGTCCGGTTTAAATTTTAGTACAATTAAATTTTGGAACAATTAAACCTACTTCAATTTTGGTACAATTAAATTTTGGTACAATTCTATTTAAATTTGGGTACAATTCTAATTCTAAATCCTAAATTAATGTCTAATTCTAAATCCTAAATCCTAAATCTAAACCCTAAACCTAAATCCTAACCCTAAACCCTAAACCTAATCTTAATTACTACTCTACACTAAAAATTAAAACTAGAGAAGAAGAAGAAAACTTACCCGAGATCGAAGGAATTGAAACTTCTTTGAAATGATATGAAAAATGAAACCAGCGGACCCTTATATAGCCTCCTGTAGGGGTCCGCTCCGGCATATAGCGGACCCATATGGGGGTCCGCTCCGGCATTCTGCGGCCGTGCTGGTATTAGAATTGTAGAAAATGATGGTTATTTGGTTTATTATTTTTTTGAAAATGGTATTAATAAAAATTTCGGTTTAAGAGCTCTCCTTTAAAAACTTAAAACCACTACAGCAAACTATAATATCAGCGACCGGCAGTAGCGACCAATGAAATCGCCGGTTGTTGATAGTATTTTTCTCCCAAAAAAAATAAAAAGTAAATTGTTTTGGCGACGAGGTTTTCTGCGGCCGGCGCAAATATCTTTCAGCGACCATATTGGCCCGGTCGCAGAAAATTTTCTGTAAAAAACGCGCGATTTCCTTTTCTCTCTGTCTCGTCTCCCGCGGTTAGGTTAGCCACCAAAAAATTTCGCATACCCCGCCGCCCGATCGAATCCCCGCCGCTCGGCCTCGATCATCGGCCCATTCGATCGCATACCCCGCCTGAAGCTCGAAGTCTCTGACGCCGACCCGCTCTCGGACCCCG
This sequence comes from Carex parvula, assembly GCA_025461045.1. Classification (NCBI taxonomy): domain Eukaryota; kingdom Viridiplantae; phylum Streptophyta; class Magnoliopsida; order Poales; family Cyperaceae; genus Carex; species Carex parvula. Next base: position 2,041,778 of record JAJGRW010000559.1, read on the forward strand.
ACCTCTCTCTCCGACCCCGACCGCTGATCTCTCAGGTAAATGTTACCACTCTCTTGTTAATGTGGGTTCTTAATTGCTTCTTGATGCTGTGTTCGTCTTGGTTTTAACTTTGGTCTTCTAATCTTAAAGTAAAAGGAGAGGAATTCAACACTTATTTAGAATCAGCAAATTGTTTCTCTTAAGATATTTTATATTGATTGGGCCAAAGCTATTCAGTTAGAAGATAACTTTTATAAGTTAATTTTCTCAATTTTTGTATGCATGTAATGTCAAGACACCAAGTTCATGCTAAATTGATTTTAGATTAGTGATTGGAAATTTTGGATTATCTCTGCCACTCAGCAACCTCTCTCTCTCAGCAGCGGAATCAAAAAATTTAGTAGAGCAAGGCATGCTTTTTAATTTGTGGTAGTGATATGAGAAGAGAACATTTCAAGCAAGGCATGCTTTTTAATCCATGAACTTGGCAGATTTTAAATAACAAAACAATAGAGACTATATATATAAAAATACGAGAAGAGAACATTTCAAGCATAACATTTGAAGCATTTAAATTGTGCTTGTGAGAGTAAAGGAAAATTCACATAAAGGTCCTTGTTGTTATGAGCATTTACATTTTTTTTTGTTTTTAAACAAAGGGATGGATCATTAAAGTCATTAGGCTCTTATTTAAATTTCAAGCATATTATAGGCACAGACCTACTGCCTTTTGTTTTCTTCTTTAACCTTCATTCTCAAATTTGCAAAAATAATCTCCCAGTAGAGGTTAGGTGCTTATTGTTGGTAATATTATGAACTATGTACAGGTATGTCGGTACATACTCAAGAAAAGCAATATACAAAATACAAATCACTATAATTTGTAAATCAGTATAGTTCTGATACCTGTACATAGTTCATAGGCCAGGGAGGCAGCAACCAAGTCCTATGGAGATTCAATGCTCAAGTGGAAGGAGCGTGGGGCTGCTCCTCGCCCCCATGACGCCTGGATCAAGCCGGAGTTCTGGCCCAGACTCGTCGATCATTGGTGTAGTGATGTTTTTGCCCGTCGGAGCCAGCATAATGCTTTAAATAGGGCCAATGCTGAAGGGTCAGGGGCCACAACGGGTTCTGTTAACATGCTTGTTCACAAACAACGCTTCGTAAGTTGTTTTTCATTAAATTAATCTATTTTCATTCCAATTGAATCTAATCGAACTAACCTTGATAATTTTTTTTTAAATGAAATTGTCTTTCAAATTCTTAACAGGAGCAAGAAAAAGGGCGCGAACCCAGATGGTCCGATGAGCTGTTCCAGCCTACCCATACGAAGAAGAAGACGGGATAATATATTACCGGCAAGGCGAAAGAAGCACATGTAATAATACTTTCGAATCGTTTTATAAAATATCATGGTTCCTCTTGTATAACATTTTTGTTATATTTTACAAAATTTGCAGGAAAAATATGAGAGTGCTATGGTGCAGAAGTATGGAGAGGATAGAAACACATGGCCCGCATACGACGGCGACGTCTGGTACTCTACGGGAATATCTGATCAGAATGCCCACGGCGATAACTATGGTCTCGGTGCTCTAGGTAAAATAAAAAGTCACTTTAATTTTAAATTTATTTTTAGTTGTGTAAGATAATACTAATTGTCTTATTTTTAATATTTCAGGCAAGACGAGACGCATGTTTCGCTCCAGTGGGTCGAGCAGTAGTCAGTCGCATTATTCACAGTCATATTCTTCTATGCCGCCGGCTCCGCAGCTCACAGAAGAGCATATCGATATGATATCTGCTCGGGTACTTGATAGGATGGAGGATCGGTTTATGTCCAAGATCACCGAGCTTTTCAGAGCTTCTCAGGTACGAAATTCGATATTTCAGTCCGACTTCAATTGTGAACCCTGAATCTTAAATTCTAATTATCTAAACTATTTTTTTAACAATCTCACAGGGAGGTTCGGGCTCGCAGCATGCCTCGAGGCCCGCTCCTCAAGATGACGAGGATGATGACGAGGGGCAGGGGTCGAATGTTGGTGGTGATGGTACTACTTAGGTTTAGATGTTTATGGTATTACTTAGGTTTAGATGTTTATGGTGACGAGGGGCAGGGGTCGAAATGTCGATATTTTGATAAATGTTTATGGTACTACTTAGGTTTAGATGGTACTTGACATTACTTGATATTTCGACATTTATGTTTGTATTACTTGACATTACGATTATTATGTTCGATGTTTATTTATTGTATGTTTATGTTTATTTGTATTACTTGATATTACGACATGTATGTTTATGTTGTATGTTAGTACGTGTCGTACCAACTATTAAATGGTGCAAATTTAAATAATATAATAAAATATAAAAAACCAGACAGTAGAGTATCAGCGACCGGTTTTAAGTATCAGCGACCGTAAATATTTGTCTCTGATAATCTGTGTATTTGCGATCGGTTCGATTATCAGCGACCGGTTTTAGATATCAGCGACCGTAAAATTTAGTCGCAGAAAGTTTTTGCTGACGTCAGAAAAAAACAACAGCGACCAAATAAATCTGGTCGCAAAAGATTATCAGCGACCAGGTGACGTGGTATCAGTGACCGGTGACGTCATCAGAAGAGTATCAGCGACAACGCTTACAGCGACCGGACTTTCAGCGACCAGATTTGGCTTTCAGCGACCGTATTGAGTATCAGCGACCGGCAACTTTAGTTTCTGCAACCGGATTTCCAGTCGCTGATAGTCAAGTTTGCTGTAGTGAACTTAAATAATAAATATTCTGATGTTCTCAAAATGGGACCTGATTTCAACAAAGGTAGAGTCCTGGTGCTGGTGGTGATGAAGATCTAATTTTGTAGTTTATATTTGTAATGATTAAAACTTGAAAAGAGGGTTGCTTGCTTTATCTTTGCACAAAATTGGGTCATGGAGCAAGGCGGGGCCAGACCAGATGGCATGCCAATCTTTTGCGAATGAGAACTAACCTCTCTTTTAAGTTTTATCCATCCACACTAAGTCACTAACACTAATAAAGATTCTTTTTATAAATGTTACATTTTGTGTGTGGTGGGGTTTGCCAGGTGTGCATCAAGCAGAGGACAAATGCTTTGACACTTGTCGACCTTTAAAAGACTTGCAAAGCTGTCTCCGTTTGAGTTCTTCTTAATATTTATATTAGTATATTGTTATTTTATATTATCGATGCTGTCTGGTGATAAGGGATTTTTTTTAAAAACCATAAATAAAATAATTAAATTTACCAAAACGACATGATTACCTGAAGATTTACAAAAACCATCAATACCGAGATGCCAATTCGGTCCGAACAAATTTTTTTTCTCCGGACCGAATTGGCATTTCGGTCCCCCTCTTTTTCACAACAAATCAATATTAAAGCTTGTGGCCGATCGTGTGGCCCCCTTTGGACCGAACAGGCCTGGACCGAATTGCCAATTCGGTCCGAAGAATTTTTTTTCTCCGGACCGAATTGGCAATTCGGTCCAGTTTTTTTTTTTTTTTTTTTTTTTTTTTATAGAAATACTAAGAAGAACAAAATAAAGAAATCTAATATTGAAAATTTAAATTTTTTGTTAGATTACTTCTTTTGATTTATAATTAGCATATTTATACTAAAACACACTAAATTACTTGAAATTAAGTTGAATTACACTATATTACAATAAATTATGTTGAATTATGTTGAATTACACTATATTACAATAAATTATATTGAATTACACTAAATTACAATAACTTCGTTAATTATGTTGAAATATGGTAAATTATGTAAAAGTAGACCGATTATGTGTCATCTTTCATGAATCATAAAAAATAGTAAAAAAATTCCAAAAATAGTAAAAATTGGTAATCTGCAAGTTCATTATGTAACTAATTTACTGAGCTACTTGGATTGAATAATAAAAATAAAAATCTTAATCAGAAACTTCAACTCAAGTTTTGAGGCTCTTCCCTTTGTTTTTTGGCGATTCTGAATTTCGGAATCCTGCATAGCTGGCACAGACGCATGTGCATTTTCGCAAGCTTTTCGAAAAGTGGTCATTTGCTGAAATCGGACACTCGAGCGTCATTTTATGACCGTTTGAAGTTTCGCTGTCGTTTTTCGCCTTTTTAGTGAAAATATCGTCCCTATTTATATGTAATTTAGCGTAATTTATCGTATTTTAGCGTAATGTAATGTAATTTAGTGTAATTTAACTATTATAGTGTAATTCAACATAATTTCAAGTAATTTAGCGTATTTTAGTATGAGGGGGGATCAAGTTACATCAAATTTGAGTTACAACAAAGTTACAACAATCATTTTTTTCATTTTCAAAGTCCAAATCGTCGATCCAAACCGTTCAACAAGATCTCCACAATAAAATGTGCTTGCAGATCAAATTTTACATTTTTTGAATTTTTTTTACTGGTTTATTAACTATTTTACAAAAAATAGTCATATTCAGACCATTAAATTTTGTACTCATCTTAATAAATAGTAAAAAATTCAAAAAAATGTAAAATTTGATCTGCAATCACATTTTATTTAGATAATCATGTTGAACGGTTTGGATCGACGATTTGGACTTTGAAAATGAAAAAAATAATTGTTGTAACTCAAATATGTCAAAATAAGTAATCTATCAAATAAATTTAAAAATAATTCAAATTTTGATTTCTTTATTTTGCTCGTCTAAAAAAAAATAAAAAAATAAAAAAAATACCTGGACCGAAATGGCAATTCAGTCCAGGCTAAAAAAAATCTCTGGACCGAATTGCCAGTTCGGTCTGGCCTTTTTTTTTTTATTTTCTGTGATTTTCTGTGCCGCAACCGGTGAAAACAGCGGAAAAACAGCCAGACCGAAATGCCAATTCGGTCCGGAAAAAAAAAATTCGTTCGGACCGAATTGGCATCTCGGTATTGATGGTTTTTGTAAATCTTTGGGTAATCATGTCGTTTTGGTAAATTTAATTATTTTATTTATGGTTTTTAAAAAAAATCCGGTGATAAGGGAAGTGAACTAGTGTAGTAGTACTAGGGGTGCAAACGGATCGAATACGGGTTGGATAGTGATAAAATATCTGTATCAGTTTTATTTTTCAGATACAAATATAAATCAAATATTAACATGTACAAATACGGATCAAATATTAAATGAATACAAACATAAATAAGATATTAAACATATACATAAACGAATACAAATATAATTTGAATTCTTAATTTAAATGTTGTAACAAAATTAATATATTCAACAATGTTTTTTTCTCAGGTTTGATAAAATATATATTTCATCAACAAAATTAATTACCAACATAACTATCTTTTAAATAAAAAATATCAACAAATATTTCTTCTCCCTAAATATGTATGATTCTATAACAAATATATATCTGGAAAATAAAAAAATATAGACACATATAATTATTTGTATTTGTATTTGCATTCGCACAAATAAATATCCAAAAAATAAAAAAACATATACATATAATTTTATGTATCTATATCCATATCTGTATCCGCATAATTATATATGTATTTGCATTCATATCCACAAACTATCCGTATTAAAAAAATATCCAAATCCAAAAATTTCGAATATGAATTCCAATATTAATGGATAATATCCGATTATTACTATCGTCGAAAATTCGTATTATTCGGTAGCAAATATTGCTGTAATTGAAAAATAAATAAATGTTATTTTGCTATAGAATATCTTTCGAAACTAACCTTTTATTTTCACAAAAATAGCTGTGTCACCATAACCTTTCTTACATGACAATAACGTGTCATAATATACTATGCAAATTTAATTTGGTTTGAATCAGATAATCATTGCAAATTTAATTTGGTCATAATATGCTTCCTGAAGACCTGAACCATAAGAAAATATCTAAAATCAAAACCAGGTACCTTTATAAAGGACATAACTTTTTTCTTTGTCAAATATTTCCCTTTTTCTGGGCTACAAAGAATTTAGTGAGTAGCCCAGCCCATCAAGACCAAAAATTTTGAATTTCTTCAAGGCTGAAACTCTGAGCGGACAGCCTAGAATTTACTGAGTCCAGTTTCATAGGAAACAATGATTATTCATTACTTCTTTTATTGGGGTTTTCCCCTCTAGTTGAGAATAAACAAGTAAGAAATTATGTTTTAAGATTGAGTGTGTAGATTTATTATTACGAATATCTACGTAGTTTCCAATTCTTCTCCATTGATACAATAGTTAAATCATATCAAGAGAGACGGTCTAAGGTATCAGTATGAAAATTTGATAAAAATAATCAAATAAAATGTTATTGGATAATTTTGTAAAAGAAAATTTATCCACACTATTGGAGGAGATCAATATATAGAATGTTATCCTTAGTGTTGACATACTAATTGCTTCAACAAAGCTTCAAACATATTTTCCTTAAATTTGTAGGTTTATGTTTTCCATTCACCATTCTGATCTTGGGACTAAAACAGAGCATATTAGTTCAATGTGGTGAAGATAATATGTTTAATGTCCACATTTCTGTGTACTCAGTCATGCACACATGCCATTTGTTTACTTGAACTCAAATGTGCTTTGGTTGTTTCTCTATGGTTTAAATCAAATAGGGAAAAGGCGGGAAGCAATTCAAGAAGTCATGAATTTGCATGAATAATGAGTTAATGATCATAGTGTTATTTTGCAAAGAACCCTAGCTGGAGAAACCTGTTTGAATACTAATAAATACTTGCCACTGCTTATTGAGCACAAAATTTAAATTAAATTGAAATAAATGTATTGAATCTTTGTTAAATGTCTCTATTTCTAGTTTGGGCTTTAATTTAATTAATGTCATATCTCTAACTCAATCAATATGCACGTTAATTATCAATAATTATCTTTAATATCAATGTAATTCGTCCTCTCCGTTAGTTGTTATAACCCGACATATCCTCGATACTCAAATAATACTATCATAGTTTCAAAATGGAGTAAAAGAATCATGTATTTAAAGCTTTGAATGATTGAAATAGTATACTCTGTTAGCCCCTTCATGCTGTATCTTCTTTATAATTTTATTTTTTGAAGAATGTATTTTCATTAAGTGAACTGATGTATACAGTAATTATACGGAACGGAGACGACCAAATCTTTGTCTTCATTGTATTCCGATGCCAGCAAAATATCCTCCTTTATTGTAACCGTGCCATTCGTACACGTAATGTTTACGATACTCTACGAAACGTCTATATGTTGCAAGTAATTTATTGATCATTTACCATTTTGGAATATAGTAAGAAGTTGTAGATTAATATTTATGTCTAATGGTTCTTCATTCTGTAACTCAATTTGCCCGCTCTCTCTAATAAATCAATTTCACAATTTGTAGTTTTGTACTCATTCCATCGGCATTTGGAGGAATTTCAGAAACCTTGCGGTCTTCTCATTCTCCCTCTAATCGCACGCAACAACCGCGCGTCTTCTTTTCCTGAGGTAATTTCTGGCATTAGTCTTGTCAAACTATGACTAGCTTTCTTTTTTCTTTATAGTGGTAAACTGATAATATTTGTGACTATGCCTGTTTCATAGATGGCAAATATTTTGATTTTAATACTTCGTCATATGGGAAAAAAGGAGAAAAAAGGAGAACGTGTGCAGAAGTGCTTCAGAAATTTTCTTGCTTTTCATTTTCCTTTTTGCTTTTCACATATCAACCATTTCTTCAATCTACTACAGTATTATAATATACTGTCATGAGTAGTTTTACAACTCTCTGCATTTTTGTTGTTGTCAAGAATCAACCCAAAAGGGAGAAATTTCATAAAATGGTGGCAACAATAACTAGGTCCCACTGAAAACAATTAATGAAAGAGAGGTAGCGGGTTTGAAATCCGGATAAGGAATCCATTATGGGCCTTGAAATTTAACTAGTTTGAAATCTAGATAGAAAATAAAAAAGTAATTACTGCCTACTTCCTTTTCCCCATTCAACATAACTTACGCCATAGCTTAATTTGTTCTACTGCTACTCCAGCCAATATCTCAGGTGGCCTGCCCCTTCTAGCAAAGATTACATCGTTTCTCTGTCTCCACAAGTACCAGCAAACCCCAATTACAGCTGCCCACCAATGTTTCTTTTCTGTGAATATTGTCCTGTCATGTTGTCTAAAAGCCGATTCCAGTACCAGTTGGGTTGTTTCGCCCTGCCAAGCGAATCTAGTACCGAATGCTGCTGAAACCCGGTACCATACCCGTTTGGAATACGTGCACATGAAGAAAAGATGCAATGCCGTTTCTGATTGGCAAGCAGTGCATAGCGCGCAGTCCATCATGCATTGAATGAATCTCCTTTCCATCACATTGTGAGTCAGGAGTTTCCCTTCAATCAGTAAAAAACCCTCACTGTGAAGGGGATTTTGATAGCCCATATTGTAAGGAATTGCCATTTGATTCTTCCTCCAGATGTTAGTATCCGGTATACTGATTTGGCAGAATAGACAGCCGATGACTCTCACCTCCATAATAGCACATCCTGTTGCTGTGTAAGAGTGGGTGGTTCCTCTTGGGCAGTGTCCTCTTCCTGCAACTGCATGTATAGCATTTCCGACCATGCCATAACCGCATCTCTGAGCGAGATGTTTGCATTTCCGACCATGCCATAACTTTTTAATTTTCTATATATGTTTCTCTTGGGAGAAGTTGTTTGTAAATAAGTGAGATAGACTCACTAGTTGCCACCTGGGCTGGATGTAATTATTTTCAGTATCAATAAACAACTTTGCAGCAACTGCAAAGGTTTTTTAAAAAAAAAGAAATCCGGATAGGGAATCCATCTTTCATTCTTTCTCTCTCAAAAAAAGAAAAAAAAAAACTATTGATAAAAGTGTCATCTTAATACGGAATAAGTTTTTGGTTTTTCTTTCAAAAGTTCTGAAGGAGCTAGTCCCTAATGAGTACTGACCCCCACATGATCAATAAAAATCAAATCTAGTTGCCTACGGGCTTTTTACACATTTTTTTTTAATATAAATCTATTTTTCTTTTATTAAATCCAATTGCCCTTCCATATAAAATGCTGATTTATTTCGTTTTAGTTTGGTGTTGGAGCTAGATAATGACTAGGCAAATGAATTTATGTTTTGTATTTTTAAAAAATTTCTAGATTTTTAGTTCATTAAATTATTGGATTGGAGTTTGGATCACAGAGAGATGTTCACGGTTCACCAATTGACTGAGAATATGAAATGACAAAATCTGATTGTGAACCTGGAATGGCCAAATTCTCTGCAACTTTTGGCAGTTTACATTTCAAATATTCATACAATTTGTTTTAGTCTCTAGTTACCTATCCTCTTTATGAAAATCAATTTACAGAATAAAAACTGTAAATTGTCAAGTAAAGCAAATAATATGTATTTCAATTGTTTTAATATTATGCTTTCATTGAATTCTCTTTTACAAATTGTTTATGATAAACAATGATCAAACAGAAAAGCCAACTTCATGGAAATGCAACGACAAAGGCTGTTGCGTGCTGCACCACCACCACCACTGACGCTGCAGCCATCACAACCAGTACCTCCGACCCCACCGCCATCTCCGACAGGACCCGCAACCCCACCTCCGACCCCACCGCCGTCTCCTGCATCCCCGAGGGGGCCGCCGCCATCTCCAAGCTCAGCACCAACCCCACCGCCATCTCCACAAGCAGCACTTACCCTGGTACCGCCACCAAAGGCGCAGAAACACAAACAAATTTTTCCATGGGTACCTACGTATGGAATCCCATCAATCCTTGCCATGCCATCACATCAACAAGAAAAGGTCCATCAGTTCTGGGAGAAACAAAAACGGGATATTGAACGCATGATAGATTTCAATAGCCATGAACTGCCTCTGGCTCGTGTCAAAAAAATGATGAAGTCTGATGATCCTCTCTCCAAGGTTGCCGGAGACGTACCGGCACTTTTCACCAAAGCATGTGAAATGTTCATCTCCGAGCTCACTGTGCGTGGATGGTTCAATACAGAGAAGCGCCATCGCCGCACCTTGATTCCTTCTGATATAACAGAAGCTACTTATTATACCAATAGTTACGATTTCTTGGTCGATGTTATACCTTGGGATCGTGACCTTGCACTAAAGATAGCTTTCAATGGTGTGGGTCTGACTACTGGTAACAGCAGTTGTAACGAGAAAGGCGGTATCAACAATGCTAATATTGGTGCTGGTACTGGGAATTTCAGTGTTGACATGGGTAGTACCGGTTTTGTGGGAATGAGGTACCACTACATGCCGGTAGATCCTACGAGTGTATTCCCGCTGTTGGAGGGGGAAGAGGCATCCGCGTCTCAGTCCTCTGGCATACGTGCACCGGTTGATGCACCTTATGGGGCCTTACCAAATCATCCTAACCAGTCGGAAGACGGAGATGAGCCGATAAATTAAGGCATGGATAGCTGTCAGATTGCAAAAAAATGATTGTCTGGTGGTATTTTGTCTCAGGTTTTGTTACAAGTGTTGTAAGGGGTTATAGTAATTGAGAGTAGTTGTTAGCAGTTATGTTAGGGGTTTATTTTCTTAGAACAAATGCTTTTGAGGTTTGGCAGTGTGTTAGGCTTTGCCTTGGATTAGGCCCAAATCATGACAAGTTTGCTCAATTTTTATTGGGCTGAAAAAAACTAGGCCCAAAATATGAATTTTAAATTATAATTTGATTGGTGGTTATTCCGCTCTATCCCTGGTTAATTTTCTCTCCGGGGCCCAATTGTCGATTCTTTAGATCATACATATAATCATTTGTTTTTATTTTAAGTACGTTGATCAATTTCATAAAGTACGTTAATCAATTGCCTAAAATGAAATAAATGTCTAATTTAGTACAACTGGGCGCTGGCTCCTTGAGCGTTAAATTCCATCTCTGATCACTTGATAAATTATTTATTTTGACGTACTTGTAAAAAATAAAACTTAATTTATAATCTAACATATATTATATACATGATCCATATTATGTACGTATTGTGTGCATGAAAAATGATGGAATTTGATATATAATTTATCGTATAAAAAAATCTACTATTCAGATTATAAAAAAATCATCGTCAAATGAATCTTCTTTGAAAATTAATTACCAGGGTTAGATTTGCAGTTAGATGCATCTCTAGTTTTCTACTAGTGAATGTTTGACAAGTGAGAATGACATTACAAGAGTAAATATGATCTCATGCAGTGTTCCAGTAGATAGAATGAATTCCAGCTGAGAAAAAAAAAAATTAGGCTTATTTAATTAAAATATCAGAGATTATTTTAAAATTCATACAAACCCATATTGAAAGGTTTGAATCTAACTTGATAGATCCGATCCGAGTTTCAATTACTCCAGAATATATATTTATTTTTTACAGAAATAGTGGAATGATAAGTTAAGAGCTAGGGACCTAGTACTCCAACAAAACAAACTGATGGTAAATAAATAAATAATTGCTGTTACGAGACTGTGTATAATTAGGCGTCCAGCAGACACTTATCATTGCTGCTTGTAGATAAAAAGGCCTTTTTATCTACAAACTGATGCCAAATGCAGTGATTATAAAAAAGTGAGGACGTACATGGAAAAGCAAAGTACTGGCCCAAAGACTCTCTCTATTCTCTATTGGAGTATTGGGTGGGTGAAACTGTGAAAGACACAGGCAACGTCTGTATCATTTTTTCGATTTAGAAATAAAAAAATAAAAAAATCAATGATTATGTCCTATCGAGTTATTTTGCGGGAGTGAGTCAAAATGATTCGGTCCCAACAGTTACCGGAAGTAGCGTAAATTATGGTCACAGAAAATCTTAAAAAAATTGGGTCCCGATCATTGATTCAATTCCGGTAGAGTAGAAGGAAAGTGTAGGTTCGACAATCGTCAGCAGTAATTTGGATCCAATGAGTATTAATTAGAGCCATCCAATCCAATTTTAAGATTTTTAAGCGTATCGGACGGCTCTAATGGCCAGTAGACTCAAATTCTTACGATGGCCATCAGACCCAAACTTTTGTAGAAGCTGTCAAAAATCACACTCTCTTCTCGTCTTCTTTCTTTTCCCCTCTTCTCCCACCTCAGGCTCAGGTGGTCCCATAGCTTATCCTGGAACCAAAAAAACCAATCAATATTTTTTTTACATAATTTTTATAAATTCAAAAATTATAAAAAATGATGTCTGTAGGTACGAAAATTTTGGTACCGCATAATTAATCTTATATATAGACAAATTAAATTATATTGGTGAACGTCAATTTTCTATCATTGCGTATGCTACAAATTATGGATCGATCGCCAAACTCAACATCCGCCAGTCGCGCTAAATATGCTTTTGCAAATTACACGGTGGTCCAGGCGTTAAGCATGTACTGGTATTTAAATTGAAACTTCTGTTCGATATTTTAAATCAAGAGGTTTTAATTTTATCACCTATTTAAAAACATAGTGATTTGTATTCAATATCCCATTATATACTTTGTCAACGGAAAAAAAGTCACTATAAATTAATTAGCAAGTTAATTTACTCGTTGAGCTGGAGCTTGGTTCTCTTTAATTTGTCTCTTTAAATTTTGGAGCTAATACACGTCCATATTGTTCCGTTCTATTGATCAGTTTTCATTTGAATTTAACTGGTTCTGTAACTCGCAACTTATCAATTAAATATGAACTTCGACCTCTATTTTTTCTCAAAAAAAAACAACAAAACTGGTCTAGGATTTAAACTGAACAATAAAACACAGTGTTTATACTAAGGCCAATAATCTAAAAACCAAATCCACTAAATTGAATTGTAAAATAATAAATTATCCTAATTTTATATATCTTAAGTCTTAAGAAAAATAACATGAATATTAAGACCACTAAGCTAAATACTAACTAAAGTCGGTCAATAAATATGATTCTAAAATTAATAAACTATTAATAAAGCACAGTTTGCCGGACTACCGTCGTCACAAGTTCGCCAGAATGTTACTATGCATAGCACTGATTGGTCCGTACTACGGACCAATATTTTCATTTTCAAAATCCTAACTGTCCATCCGAACCATTCAACATGATTTTCATATGAGATATACTTGTGGACTAAATTTTCTATTTTTAAGAATTTTTTTACTATTTTTTAGATAGGTAGAAAATCATTATTTTTGAATGGTTCAGAATTTTCAGATTAAGTGATTTTCTACCTATCTTAAAATATAGTAAAAAAATTCGAAAAATATAAAATTTAGTCTATAAGTACATATTCATGTAGGAATCACGTTGAACGGTTCGGATCGAACATTAGAATTTTCAAAATGAAAATATGACTCCGTAGTACGAACTAATCCGTGCTATGCATAGTACCATAGACTCACTCAGATAGAAATAGTAATTATTCATAACATTGACCAGTCAAAATTGTATGTTGACTAGTCAAATTATTGATAGCAACGATAATACATTATCATATAACAATTCTCTTGAATTTAATCTATTTGGATGCTAAATGACCTAGCAGTGTATATCTTACAAAACATTTTAGCATGACAGAATTTATCTCGATCACTTGTGTGTAGCACGGCACATATGTCAATTATAAAGAACGATTATTGAGCTAAATACATGCAATTATAATTAATTTACCCCAACAAAAGATATTTTTCAGCTTAAACAAATTAACTCTATTACTTCTTAAAACACTATTTTGAAGTCTTATTATATAGACTGAGGTCCTGTGCAGTCATGCATTGATTGATGACTCTCATGAGCATTCCTAATAAAGTGCATTTGCAGCGTGCCAAAATTTCATCAATACAATAAAAGTTAATTGAGTCCCCACACGTACTATCACACTCCCCTCAATCCCCGCATCATCACCCGGCCATCTATCACTTTGCTTCTACATATGCTTCTATTTATATATCCGCAATTGCTTCGCCATTGAAATCACCATCTCTCTCTCTCTCTCTCTCTCTCTCGATCAATCTCTCCAAAATGGCAATGGCCCTCTCCCTTTTTCTCCTTTTATCTCTTCCCTTGTTCTTTACAAATGCCAATGCCGGGAGGTACTTCTTTAGTAAAATGACACGAACTGATGAGTCCAGCAACCCCACTGAAGTCATCCCGGCCGGTTCGACTATTCCCCAAGAGAGGAACATTTCAACACAATTTCCTTCAATCAGCCAGAGTTCTGGTTATGGCCTCTACGGCCGTCACCCTGAAAATTTGTCACCAACCACCACTGATACTACTGTTGACAATTCTGAAACTGTTGTAAACGAAAAATTGTTCAACAACCGGTTTGACAACACGAACGATGACCCTTACAAATATTCAAATACTGAGTTTACCCAGGGGCAGGGGCGAAATGTACCAAATTATGATGAAAAAAATAGGCAATACGAGTATGGCATGAGCGACACGAGGTTCTTGGAGAATGGAAAATATTACTATGATGTTAATGGTAGGAGATATGGTTATGGTTCCGAGTCGAAACCGGTGAGAACCGAGAATCTGAACAAGTATAGGTCGTATGGTGGACGCGATGGAATAGTTGGCCGGTACGGGAATGAAGGCTATGGCAATGGGAATGAAAATGAATATAACAGTGTTTTGAATGAGAATGAGAACAAAGGAGAGAACGAGTGGAGCCAAGAAAGCCAAGAAGAGTATATCCCGTGATAGCAATGGTCTATATATATCGGCAACTATTTAAATTATTGTGTAAAATGCTAAAAAAAATTGGGGTGTTAAGAAATTCTATGATTGTAACTTACCAGTTGGATGTCCCTAAAATTATAACTGCGCTAGACTATGTGTTAGTAAATCATTTTAAAAGCGCTAGACTATGGAGAGTGTTAATAAACAAGTAAATATCATGAGTAAAATGAAATTAAACACATCCGGTGTACAATATATCTAGATCTTAAAAGAAATTAATTAAAATTTGTTTTGCTCTCCGAAATTTACTTAATTACACTAGTGGAAAATGTACATTTAGTATCAGCACATCATGATCGAACATACCATAAAAGCGATACTGATATTTACATCTGGATCGGACAAATTTAAAGACCGTTCTTGAAATTAGGTATCAGGATCGGACGTCCTTAAAAACCCGTTCTTGATAGTCCAGAACATATCAGGAACGGCTGTTTGTAAACGACCGTTCTTGATAGTGACTTATCAGGATCGGTTGTTTATAAACGACCGTTCTTGATGGTCCAGACTTATCAGGAACGGCTGTTTATAAACGACTATTCTTAATGGTGACTTATCAGGATTGGTTGTTTATAAATGACCTTTCTTGATAATCTAGACTTATCAGGAACGACTGTTTATAAACGACCGTTCTTGATAATGACTTATCAGGATCGGCTGTTTATAAACGACCGTTCTTGATAATCTAGAATACCTGAATAACATAACATCCTTCCCCTTCCACTCGCCGATTTTTTAGTTGAAAACCTAAGTGTTTTTTACGTTTGCACAAACTAAATCCTCTGATCTCCCTCTCCGTCTCTCTCTCGTGCTCACTCTGAGAGCATAGGCTCCAGCAGGCGTGTCGCACCTCCATCCCTCACTCTCGCGACACCAGGCGCCTCGCACCTCGACTTATACACACTCCAAAGAGAACCACCAAACCCCATGCTTCCAGCGCCTCGCACCTCAACCTCACGATTGCGCTCCTAGGTTTGTTTCTTTATTTTAATCTCTCTCTAATCAATCGAGTGATTTCAGTTTCGTCTTCTTCATTTCTCTCAGATTAGAGTACAAACCTAATTTTTCCTGTATTTAATCAAATTTAAGTCTTTTTAGAGCTCAGACTCCAACAGAGTTGTTAACCTTCATATTTTTGGGTAATGTTTTAAATTGGTGCTGTGTGACAAGCTTTATTCTTTGATTTCGCTGCTAAAAAGTAAAAACCCAAAGAGCATATCTCTCTATAACATTATGATTCCTTAAGGTGTTTTAAGGTAGCTTAATTTCAAAATAAACATTTTAAAGTATTAATTTTTTGTTCATGTTTAATGCAAGGTTAGTTAACAGCAAAGTTTCAGCTTCTGATTGTGTCTCTAAGTAGGATGTTGAGGTACGTAATACTTTGATGCTCTGATTGTTAGTTAACAGGTACGTAATACTTTAGTTGAAGCCTCTAATAAGAATCAAAGGAAGTTATAAGTTTTGATCGACAAATATAAACCAACAAGTCGATCGTTGAATGGGGAGATGATCGATGGTCTTGTCAGTTGTCCCCATGGATACATTAATTAATTATCTTGCTTTCAAAATATTTCAAGTATATTACGTAAAGTAAATACTGAATGAACCTAAAAAAACCACAATTTAATCCTATTGGCCAAGCCTCAATCCAAGATTCTTTAGATCAACAGCACAAATATATATCTCAGTCGTGCCTACATTACAAAATAAATCTCATCCTTAAATTTCTAGAAGGAGAGCACCGCGCTCTATCTCATTAGTCATTCCTCCATGTGAAATCGGGCCGGTTCTCTTATCTAGGTCAGGATGCCTCTTCTCCGAGGGCTATGCTCAACACTAGCTAGCTGCTTCGATGGAGGCGGGTTGATCCTTGGTCGTTGGATCCATTTTTCTTGAAAACCGTACAGTTAAATCAGTTTTTGAGCCGTCCAAATACTTGAACGGTCCTATAAACAAACCAAACCAAACCAGATAGATTTCCCGGTCTGTTTTTTTTTTCAATTCAACTGATGGTTCAGTCCGATTCTAATAACACTGGTTTGGTTTATACTAAGACCAATAAGCTAAAAACCAAATTCACTGAACTGAATCGTAAAATAGTAATGCATTATGATCTTTCATTTTAAGTCTTAAGAAAAATAATTAAATTGGATACAAAAGTAAATTAATTAATTAGTACTAAAACCATTAAACTAAATAATATATAGATCACAGTTTGCCGGAAAACCCGTCTCGTCACAAGTTCGCAAGAGTTATGCAAGATAGAAAAAGTAATTATTCATAATATTAATTGACTAGACAAAATGACATCTTGACTAATCAAACTATTGATAGCAATGATAATTAATGTCAAAAATAATATTTCTTGTAAATTTAATCTATTTGGACCTAAATGAGACAGCTACAAGAATTAATCTATTTTAAAGGCGAGGATAAAAAATTAACTATTGGAAAAGACCACAAAAGTAGTTATTTTCGAAAGTATTAGAAAATAAACTCTATTAAATGATATTTTCGAAAGTATTAGTAAATAAACTCTATGAATATTACCGCTGAAAGTATTAGTAAATGAACTCTATTAAATGATATTTTTTAGCTTAAATAAACTCTATTACCTCTTGAACCTTTTTAAGTAGTCGTCTTTGAGTAGTTACTAGTTAGGTCCTATGCAGCTAGTACGTCATGCATTGATTGATGACTTTTCCTAAAAAAAATGCATTTGCAGCTAGCGTGCCAAATTTCATGAATATGCAATGCAAAGCGAGTCCCCACAATCCCCGCATCATCACCCGGCCATCCAACTCTCTCATATTTCTCTGCACACTCTGCTTCTAGCCTTAATTATATATTCTATGCTCCCTTCTATTTATATATATGTAATTAATTGCTTCTATGCTCCCATTGCAATTAATTAATGGCAATGGCTCTCTGTGCAAAACAGGCCTCCCTCTCCCTCTCCCTGTTTCTCTTTCTATCTCTTCCCTTGTTCTTTACAAATGCAACTGCGGGCAGGTACTTCTTTAATAAAATTATGCCAACTGGTGAGTTCAGCAACCCCACTGAAGTCATCCCGGCCGGTTCGACTATTCCCCAAGAGAGGAACATTTCAACACAATTTCCTTCAATCAGCCAGAGTTCTGGTTACGGCCTCTACGGTCGTGCCCCAGAAAATTTTTCCCCAACCACCACTGATACCGTTGACAATTCTGAAACCGTTGCAAATAAAAAATTGTTCAACAACCAGTTCGACAACACGAATGATAATCCTTACAAATATTCGAATAATGAGTTTACCCAGGGGCGCCAAAATGTACCAAATTATGATGAAAGAAATAGGCAATACGACTATGGCATGAGCGACACGAGGTTCTTGGAGAATGGAAAGTACTACTATGATGTTAATGCTAGGAGATCATATGGTTATGGGTCTGAGACGTCGAAACCGATGAGAACCTATGATACCAACGAGTATAGGTCATACCGGTCGTATGGAGGAGGCGATGGAGCAGTTGGTCGGTACGGAAATGAAGGCTATGGCAATGGCAATGGGAATGAAAATGAGTATAACAGTGTTTTGAATGAGAGTGAGAACAAAGGAGAGAACGAATGGAGCCAAGAAGAGTACATCCCGTGATAATAAATGTCATGCACGGTGATATATATATCGGCAACTATTTAAATTATGTGTAATATGCTAAAAAGTTGGGTGTTAACAAATGCTCCTTTATGTAGCTTACAAGTTGGATCATGTGCCTAAATTACTATATAGTATATATGCTGGACTATGTGTTAGTGAATCATTTTAAGTGTCTCTTGAATATTTAAGGTTTAATTGTATTTACGTTCGTTTTTAGAAAACAATCTGTTCTACGGTTGAGATAATTACTTTTAATTACGTGCTCATATTGTGCGTTAACCTCTGCGGACTCACCCAACTAATTTCTCCTCTCGACTGATCAGGCTCTAGTCTAAACAATCTCTTCCTCTATTTCATTCAAGTTCCGGTGGTGTTTCTCTCTAGCCATTTTTTTTAAGAATTTTCTTCATTAATTATTTTTATTTCGTGCCGCTAGTGGATGTTTTATTTTTATTTTTAGTGATTATATTGTAATTTTTGTTAGAGTAGAAACTGCATTCTTAATTAAATGAAATTCCAATTTTAAAGTATTAAAAATATTATCAAATTTTAAAAACTATATATATAGAGATTACATCTAACGTTTTGGATTAACCGTTTGGACTTTGAAATTAAATCGGAAAACCAATTAGTTGCACCACGATCCGGAACATACGTTTTGATATTAACCAACCTATATATATATATATATATATATATATATAGAGAGAGAGAGAGAGAGAGAGAGAGATTTGTTATGTCTCTTTTAAAAAAAATTAAACTAAAGAGTTTTTCATTTTTTTAAGAAAAATAATTACAATTTATTTCACTTAATCTAAATTTAATTATCTGTCCTTGAGGTTGTAAATTGTTTTGATAAATAGAATAAGGTCCTAATTTTTTTTTTATAAATATAATAAGCAATTCTTTCTTTATGATTTAGAAACCACCATCTACCAAACTGAATTGAGTAAATTAATAACTTAATGAAAAATACAAATGTAAAATTGAAAGTTGTTTATCATTCTAAATAAATTTTCTATATAATAATTAATTTCTCTAATAATAACTTGTTTCTACCCCTTATTATATAGTCTATTTTATCGTTCAACTTAAGAAAAATGTTTACTGATTTAGAATTCGATTCGTGTACACTACCTAGGTTCATCAATTCCAAAAAAGTAGGAGATTAATAGAAATAAAAATTAGTCACAATTTACCGGTAGTTTGCTTTTTTCTTAGTTGTTCAATTGATAGTCAAAGATAACATAGCAGTTAGATTTGCAATAAGGCAATGGGATGGATATTTAATTGTTTTTTGCAATAACTACAACAATATATTTTAAATATATCTTGAAAATTAATTGATTTTCTCTAATATTTTATGCAAAAGGTAATGATAATTAGAGAAATATATCATCATCCATTATCGTATAATCATAGTTCTAGTCACAAATATAATTATGGCAAATTAAAATATAGTGAAAAGCCAGTGAATTGACTAATCCAAAATAAATTTCGTACTGAATTAGCCATCTTAAAATACATAAATACACTATCATTTTTTTTTTTTTGTTATTTGTTTTCATTTAGAAACAAGAAATCGGTTTTGAGCTAAATGACAAGGTGCCCTGCCTTAAAAAATGCAAACTTCACATTTGTCCATGACGCGATCGTGCAAATCTCTCTTGAAATTACACTGCGGTCATATTATTTTCACCTGAAGTCCCTATAGCGTAACTCAGCCGAGCAATTGATGTTTTGCGAGTGCATAAGAGAGAACAAAATTCATTTAATGTTTACTTTCTGAAATTATACGGGCCTATGGCCCATACTTACCCTAGACGCTCGCGGTTCCTTCGCTACTTTCTAACCCGAACAAATAACATTGACCGGGCCTAGTCCATACTTCTAAAAATAACAGGCCCGTATGCTAATTCGTACTTGTATATATACATATACAGATCTTTCCCTTTCATTCCTCCCTTCTATTTATACTCAATTGCTTGACCATTGAAATCACCACCTCTCTTAGGGGTGTCAATGGTGCCTTTTTAGCCGTTTATCCGACTCGTTTAGTTTCTATCGTGAGGTCTAGGACTGCAAACGAAATGAACCGAATCGAACTTACCTCCAGTTTGAATTTGGTTTAAATTAATTTCGAACGAACTCAATTTCGAATCGAATTTTTTTACGAACTCAATTTCAAACTTTTACGAACTTTGTTACAACTTATGAGTTATGACTTATGGCTGAGCCATAGTTCGAAATTACAGCACTTTAATAAAAACTTAGACATTCTGAATTCTAATTACACAGTACAACAAAGTTTATATCAAAGTTCATTACAAATACCAAAATTTATATCAAAACACCAAAGTTTAGTACAATCAATCAAAGTTCAGTACAATCACATAATCCAAAGTTTTCCAACTAGCCAACACGAACAACATCACCAAAGTTTTTCAAATATCTAAAGTATTCAAAATACAATTTAAATACCAACAGAAGTACAAAACAATCACTAAAGTCTTAGAATTATTACAAACCCAAATATTATCCTAAATAAAACATTAAAGTTCATTATCAGCGGAAATTAACGGTTCACGTTTGAGTTAATTTTGAACTAAGTTTTGTTTATGAATCTATTTCGAACGAACTAGGTCAAGTTTGAGTTTGGTTTGGATTAATTTCGAACTAAGTTTAGTTTGAATTAATTTGAACGAACTCAATTTCGAATCGAATTTTTTACAAACTTTTTCGAATCAAACTCGAATCGAATTACGACTAAAATTTTTTTGTGCAGCCCTAATGAGGCTACCCAAACATTGCAATTTAGTTTAGCAGGTTATATTTCTATCACGAGGCCATCCAAACTCTTCCAATAATGCCAAGATCACACCATTTGTCCAACCAAAACCAGTCTGCACCACAAAAAAAAAAAATTTGAAGAGTGAGGGACTAAACAAGGAAAATTAATCGCTAAACTTGAGTATCGAAAAAAAAAAAAACTGCCAGTACTTAATATAAAAAGTTCTGGATCAATCATACCAAACTTTTGCGCTGTTTTTGAATGAACTATGTACCAACAGATACACACTGATTACTGATACTTGTGCAGCTGGCAGGTACCGACCTGACTTAGAAAGGTTAAGACCGGGCTGATGGGTTCACGAACTTTACACGGGCTAGTCTCTCTTGACAGGCAGTTTTGGGACCGCTTGGACTTATTCAGTTGTTTATTAATATACAAGGCTGACCTCCCAATTAACCCCATATTTAGTTACGAAAGTAAAAAAAGAAGAAAAAAAAAACAAATTCTGCAATAAAGAATTGTTGGTTTCTCAACCCTGCCAAACACTAAAGTAGAGCTAAATAAGTTTTTTGTTGATCTGCCTGTGCATTGGGTCGGAACAGGCCTGTTATTTTTTAATAAAGGAATGTCAACCTACTCCAAACCTGACATATCAAGACCCCAATTGGTACAGCTGTAGCACAAGGAAATCAGGATTAGTTGTCACACTTACCTGAGGCTTATATTCGCCGCCACCCCCATATTCTCCACACGACTCTACATTGCACTTCTCATGGATTGCACCTGTCTTCTTATAAGCAGCAAAGTTTGTTTTAATCCAATTTATGGAGATACTCTGTGCCAATTGTCTTGCTTCTTTCGAATGGGCACTGGCCAGCCCTTCAATTATCATGTGCTGTAATGGGGCCCATCCATTTGGGAAATCCCTGGAGAAAAGATGTTAGCATTGCTACTATCAGTTTATAGTATTTTATTTTATTTTTTATAAAAAGGAATTACCAACCATTGTTGCCCAGTATCTGACAGGGAAGTAGCAATCCCGTATTCACGAATTAACCCTGATTTCTTTAGGCTGTTTATAATCAACTCTTCATCATACTCCTCCGTAAGTTGATCTGAATATACAAAAGCATGATTTTAGTAGGAATTCAGAAAATTTTATTACATTTCAACACGAGCAATATATCCTTGACAACAAGAATGGTTCAGTTGATGGTGCTAAAAGATTTTATGACATTTGGATAACTTTGAAGTAATAATATGAACTGAGGGCAAAACCTGGATAATGTGCCAGAAGCCAGAGAGGCACAAAATTTGATGCGAATATTTTGCTATTTTGAGAGTCAGGATTCCAGCTATAAACACCCTAGCATAATCAGATAGTAACAGATTGAAAAGCTAAGTGAAAAAAAAGCGTTGATTTACATTGAATGTGCTATCAAGGCTTAATATAACGGCCTGACTGTACCAGTATATCATATGGGCACATCAAGTTACATTACATAGATAAAATGTCTCATTGGTGAATGACTCGGGCAAGGAACCCATAATAAATGTTTGTCTGGTACTGTAGCCATATCTGAAAATAAAAAACTTGGTACCAGTAGAGAATATAGAAATATAAGTAAACATTAAAACAAGTACCTGATAAGCATCATGTTTGTTAAGCCAATAATCGACCCACTGGCCTAGATTAGGGTTCCATAAAAGGGATCTAATTGCCGCTTTTCTAGATTTAGAAACCTCAATGAATTTCTGTGATGTTGAATTATCTCCAATGATTTTTGCAAATGTGGATATGTCTTGCTCCAGCTGCAATACATAGAGAACGTCCATCATTGTGTTAGTACTATCGTTTATAATTGATGTTTATGCATAGATACTGCCGATAGAAAATCTATCGAGCATATTTATGTAAAATTGGATACCAGTTGCTAGAATTGGCAATTGGGCAGGTCGACTTGGTTTGGGTCGGGTTAGGTTTCGGGTCAGGAGGGTCGGGATCTGGTCATGTTGAGGTGGGTCTGAGGTAGAATTTAGGGTCAACTGGCTTTGTATCATTTCTGGGTTTCAGGTTCATAGTGTTTGGGCCTAGTCGGGTTTTAGGTCATCCAAATTTGGATACATAAGTTTCAAGTCGTCTCAGGTCTAGTCAGTTTGACATTTCAAACTTATCAGATCAGGTCAGATCGGATTTAGGCATGGGCCATGTCAGACAGGTTCCTCAAGTTCGATTAAGATTTGCCACCTACAGAATACCTAGAGGTAGCAATCTGGTGCATCCGGTCGGGTTGGGTTACAGGTCATTTGGCATTGAGTCAGGTTTGGGATCATCCAATTTTGGATTGTTTTCGAATTCTGGGTTGTTCGGTTCAGGTAGGGTTGAATTTCGGATCTTCCAGCTTTGAATAGACACCGATTTGAGTCATTTCGATATCGGGTTTGGGTCAATTTGACTTTTCAAAATGATCGGGTCGCGTAAGATCAGGAATTGTCACCTCTAGGCAGTTGCTAAGTATTGGTTCTGGTATTGTTCAAATTTCAAAATATACCTTAAATATGAATGTGTTTAAATCAACAGGGATGATTGAAGTAGTTGCCGTTGTTGTCAGATCAGATGAATTCCTGTTATTATATAAACAAATTTAGAAGAACATAAATTAGTACCACACCAAAGGTAACTTTTCTAGAGTAGAACAAAAGGCAATATTTTAACTCTTTTAATTTGTTTTGTCATTTTAGAATAATACCTTCGACTCAATGTATTCTTTGCAACTATTGTAGGAGGCTTCGTTTTTCAAGTTGTTTTAAAATAAAAACTGGTACTTTTAAGTAATTTAAAAGGAACAAGGCGACAGCGACTCTAATGCAAACTTCGATATTTTCATAAAAGTTTTAGAACCTCATCCAGCGAGAACTAAAATCCCAACCAGATTCTGCTGCTGATGCAATCTCATGGTAAAAAGCATCCTTCTCAGAAGGGGTTGAAAGCTTGAGACTCAACTCCTCATCCTAGTACAAAAAGTGCAATATAAAAATTGTGTACTTTAGAAACCACTGATCAGATCCAGTAGTGCTAAATCCATTCAGTGTCAGAATTATTTTGTCAGGATAACATGGTACTACAACCTATGCAACAATATATTTCGATCTCTATACTGGTAAAGTCAGGTCAGGTGCCAGTATGTAGTCAGTACATAACAAGAGTTATTTTGATACTTGTAACGGTAAGATGTCCTGTTGATTTTCTTTCAATCAATTAACAAACTTTATGTCCGGCTGGGTTCTTATAGCTGAAGCAGGCCGTAGACAATCCTACTTGTATAGTTACGAAATTGAAAATATTGGTCCACCCACAACATTACATTTACCCCTCCATGATTCCAAAATTACATAGTTACCATTCCAAAAAATTGAAAATATCATATTTAGTAATTTACCCATCCAAAACTCAGGACCTCTATTTGTCCATCCATTGGATGTCAGAGTAAAAAGTAAAAAGCATTCAAATTGGGTAAATGTGACAGCTTGTGAGTTTTGCAAGGGTAATCATGATATTTTCTTTTTTCTGAAGGATAAATATATTGAAGTCTGCAATGTTATCGAAATTCTGCTTCTATTCTTTTCTTTTAGGGGATGAGGTATTTACAATGGTTGCACTTTCTGGCCGAGGTTGGTACCACCTGGCTTGGTACCGGCTCAAACAATGCTTGCGGCCTCCTTGGTCTTGAATTGTCACTTGATGAATATCTACACAATGTCTTCAGATATAATGACGCATCAAGATAAAAACTAGATAACAAAACTAGAAAATATAGTAATAAAAACCTGAGACCCAAAAGCTGTGCTCTTTCAGCAGGGCAGGAAGTACCCCTTTAACAAGCTCTACATCTCCAGTTCTCATATATATTTCCATAACCATAGAACTTAGTAGAGGAGGCTGGCTACATGAAAGTGATCAGTTAGTTTTGCCAAAATAAATACATATTTGAAAATGACATCAATGTCCTGTGTGTTGAAATGACAATCACCTCCTGTTAGTATAGTAGGTTCTTGCACCATTTAGTACATGCCCATAGGTTTCAATTAAAGATACAAGGTTAAATACTATTGCCTTTGCTGTGTCATACATTTTGCTCGCTAACAAGCCCCTGCAATATAGTAGCAGATTTAAAGGTTAGTATTCCATTATTACAGCAGAATCAACAATGATAAATGCCTGTATTTTTTTTTAAGATCATTTAGAAGTTGGGAGACTCCAATTGATTTTTTTGGATCAGCTGGCGAGCTCGAGTACACTTTTACCAGTATAGGTACAAACTAATCAGTTCAGTGCCCTTAATTCTTAATAGATAAATTCCAGTAATAGCAACATAAATTTGCGCTATACTCGCCATTCCTTGCTTTTTGAGTAAAACAATTTTTAACTGATACAACCAATAGAAATCCTGGAATAAACCTCTCAGAACCATTATCCTGGCACAACAACCAGACCTCTTAATACAGGTATAATTAATTTTAGTATAGAACTAATAAACTGTAGCTGACTGCGTACAGAGCAATAACTAATGACTATTACATAAACATATATGTAAAGGCCTAATTCCATTTCTTAGTTATCAAATTATCTGTTGTTAACTATTTACTTTTGCTGTCCATAATATGCTTTCTCAAGTTTTGACTTTTAAAAGGTTTCCAATCAACTTTAGTTTTGCCTTGTAGGTTTGGCAAAGCTTGAATCCCTAAATTTGGGGTATTGCAAACATATTACTGATGCTGACATGAAACATTTGTCAGGTTAAAAGCAATTCTTTTATGATTTACATTCTTTTGTTAAAGTTTATCAATACTCTTTATAACAATTTAGGTCCTAATTTGATGATAGAATATTTGCAAAGTTTTCAGGTCTGAAAAACTTGAAAAAATTGCTAATGCCATGTTGTAAGATCACTGATGTTGGAATTTCCCATTTGAGGTGAAGTACTAAAAGCAAGAGAGAAGATTTACTGTTGTTATTCTTTGATTTGAGGCTGTTATGTAGAAGTCCTACAACTGTAAATTCTGTGCCAGATTGGGTAAATTTCATAACAACAATTTCCTCAATTTTGCATTTACTATGTAAGAGTTTCCTTCTTTCTATATAAATCTTTAACAGTGTTCACCTGATAACCCAATAGGAGTCCCAGTAATAAACCTCGCGAAACCGCGATCCTGGCACAATTACAGTACCTGGTAAGTACAGTAATGTATGCCTTTCGGGCCGTGTCTTAACTGCATCCGAAACCTGTCTCGACAATCTCTTCCAGATGGCATGCACCTCCAAAGCCCATCCCCTCATCACCTCATTCTCTACCTTCACCAAAAAGCCTTCAGGCTCGGGTTCAAAATCGACTGGTTTGGCGTATACCAAATCGGAACCGGCCTCGTCGAAGAACTGTTTCAGGAAATAATTGAAATCTGAGATGGGGATGGTGCCTGATTGGCGAGGGAGGGAATTGAAAGCGGAGATGGTGGCGGGTAGGTCGGTCTTGAGAGGGAGGTCGACGTAGAGCTTGGGGTCGAAGTCGGTGGCGGTGGGGCCCATTGAACGAAGTGCGGCCGATTGAACGCATTGGAGGAAGGAGAGGAGAGGGTCGTCAGTTGCCATGGAAACGGATTCGGATCTGCTGAAATCCAAAATACATGAACAGTGTTTCTGGAATTCCTGAAATTCCGGATCCAGCCGTTCAACTTTTTCTGTGCACGCATCTCAAAATAACTTTTTCTGTGCACGTATCTCGAAACAGTTCAACGGCTGGATTCTGAATTTCAGAAATTTCAGAAACACTGTTCGAATTTTAGCAAATTTGGATCCCATGGAAACAGGGAGAGAGAGAAAAACAGAGAGGACAAAGAAAGTCAGAAGCGAAGGACTTGAGAGTAGGTCCGATGGGCATCGGACCTACCTCGGTTCGATGGGTTTAATCACCATCGATTATTTCTTAGATTCGTGCGAAATGCTGTAAACTCCGTGCGTGTATGTTTCAATTTCCGTGGGCACAAATCTTATAATAGATCGGACGGTCAGCGTGGCGTTGAACCTAAAGTAAGTCCGATGGGCATCGGACCTACTCTGTTCTCGAAGCGAAGAGCGCAGTAACGCCATGTCTGGGGCCGCTCGCTACGGCCTTTTGATTTATTCCATTGATCTGAGAATTCCGATACCTAAAGTTACAAATTTTGAGTCTAGATCCGGACCGTCCGATCAGAATACGGGCCGATCCAGACCGACGAGAAATGACTGGGTACCTTTAATATTCGTGCCAGGGAAGATTGGACAGTCGGGATCCTAACTTGAAATTTGTATTACTATAGGGAATCTGCACCCCTCAGTTCGGGAACGTCCATTTGAAAATGTTAAACTGACCGTGAAACATTTTATTTTTCTTTTTGACAGTAAAGCCGTAGGCGCAGAAAAACTTTCAGCTGGTTTTGTTCGATAGTAGGGGAGGAATTTTTTTCATAAACTAGAACTAAAAAAAATATTTTTATGAAACCAACATGATTATTTTTTTTTTTACAAAAATCACAAGAACTGAAATATCATTTTGGTCCAGAATTTTTTTAGTGGGGATCGAAATGGTATTTCGGTCCGATTTTTTTTTTTTAGGGTTTGCTTTCGGGTTGGAAAAAAATAAATTGAGCGAGACCGAAATGCCATTTCAGTCTGGTCTCTTTTAGATTTTCTGTGGCGGTTGATCTGAAAACTTGTGAAATCAGTACGAACCGAAATGTCATTTCAGTCCGGGATAAAAAAAATGACAAACCGAAATTCCATTTCAGTTCTTATGATTTTTGTAAAAAAAAAAAAATCATCTTGGTTTTGTAATTTTTTGTTAATTATGGTTTATTAAAAAAATTTGTAGGGGAGACCTTTTGCTATTGAAATCTGGCCTGTTAGATTTGATTGAACGATTGCAATCAATATTTTTCTCCGAAGCATCCTACTGAAGTATATGGCAATTTTATAGGGAGAATTTCATGTAAACCCCTCAAAAATCTCAAAATTGTGTTTCCCTCTGAAATTAATGATATCATGTTTTTTTACCCTTAAAGTTTTTAAAAAACTCACAACTTTATCCAGTATATTGAATTTCTATTAAAGCTCATTTTAAACTTATAAAATATTCATTTTATCATTTATTAAGAAATAAAAGCAACTGGATCTTTTTCCTACTTGTCCCGCATGACACACGAGTGTGTGCCTAAATGTTACCTTGTATGTATCACAAGTAGAGAAATCAACCATTTGTTCTCGGAAACCAACTAATTAAAAAACGAAATATTTTTCTTACACAAAGTACATGTTTTATTTTTTATTAAAGGATGAAATAGGTATTTATACATTTAAATTGAGTTTTAATAGAAAAGACAATAAATTGGGTACATTTGTGAGTTTTTGAAATTTAGAAGGGTAAATAGTAATTATGAATTTTAGAGGAGAAAATACGTAACTTTGAAATTTTGGAGGACTCTACATCAATCTTGTTGTAATTAAATCTACTAAAATTTGCAGTGCAATTAATGTTCATTACTAATCATTAGTCATTTCAGTGAGATTAACTAGTGTTTATTTTTTCCTTGCCTTCCTAAGAAAAAAAATATTACGTGATCGTTTTGGATGGAGGATAGAAGAAGTAATTTAGTAGATAAAGTGTGTGTTTTCGGTGATAATTAGTTCATGTCACTAACAAAATTTAATGGAGTGATACTTAAATTCTTAATTAATGCTTGTGTTAAAATATAAGGTGTTGCTTCTTTAAATCTAAAACGTGTGCACGCATTTAAACCATGTGACACGTGAAAAAATAATTTTATAATCTAAATGTTCAACGACTATTGCAAAGTTCCAACAGTTCCACTATCATAAATAAATTAATACACACAAAAACCATAAAAAACGAATGTCAAATAAAATACAAAATTGTATGGCCCATTCAAAAAGCATTGCGATAAGTTCATGATTTTGAGGGGAAAAAATGGCGTTGAATATATGGGTTTTTCATGCAAACTCCACAAAAACAAAAGCTTATAAATTTATTCAATTTATTAATTTTTCTATCAAAGCTCATTTCAAATTTATAATATAACAATTTTACTCTTTATTAAAAAATTATGTAAATTGTGTAAGAAAAATGCGATAAAGTATTCATTTTACTATTTTTCCCATGTTATAAAATACTCATTTCTAACAAAGCGCTGATGAGATTTGCCTATTGTGCGATGATATGAGAGACATTTCTCTCTTAATTGTTTTTTTTCCTTTAAAAGTAAGCATAGTTGCCATTAGGTGTGAAGACATTAGTCCGAAATATTAGTTTGTAAATTTATATATTTCGCAATTTGGCGTGAAGCTCAGGAAAGGCCGGTATTTTTATTAATATCCTAAAAAAAAACAAATTATCAAATCTGCCCTCACTCCAAAATTATTTTTAAAACTACCCCAACTGCCCGCCTGCTGGGCGGTCCAGTTTCCCTAGCAGACTGCCCACTGGCTGGGCGGTCCGCTGTGAATTTTTTTAAATTTTTTTTATGTTTTAATTTGATTTAAATATAGTATATTTATTTGTTTGAATGTTTTATATTAAATTGTTGTAATGATTTATATGATATATATTTATTATTTGTTGACGAAAGAAGTTTTATAATTGACGATTATTTTTATATGTTATGTAATTGCCTAGTTTCTAATATAATTGGTTAATGTTTTAATGTTTTTAAATGGTAAGTCTAAATGGTAAGTCTAAACAACAAAAGTAGGTAATCTAAACGGTAAGTCTAAACATGAAACATAACAGCCCAAATATGAAATATAATAATCCAAACATAAAATACTAGAAATCTATCAAACTAAAAAAATATAAAAACCCTAATGACGAGGA
Organism: Carex parvula; assembly: GCA_025461045.1. Classification (NCBI taxonomy): domain Eukaryota; kingdom Viridiplantae; phylum Streptophyta; class Magnoliopsida; order Poales; family Cyperaceae; genus Carex; species Carex parvula. The sequence continues at coordinate 2,071,830 of JAJGRW010000559.1, forward strand.
TGAGGGCGACGTCTGGAGAGCTCCAACCTATGAGGTGGACGGCGGCCCCTCTGCGATGGCGCACGCCTCTGGTGAACCACATCCTCCTGCATGTCATCATGTACGGCCTCCTGCGCCCCACTGATCGTCCTCCCAAATAGAACGATACGTAGCCGGAGGCGGTGTGCCAAATATAGCAGAGGTAAAGCCATCTGCAGTCTGCGCCCCACTCCCACTGGCCTCGCCGTCGTGCTATCTGGTCTCCATATATCACGATCTGTGGGAGCTAGCTGGCTCATATTCGCCCTCATCTCCAGTGAGGTCATCCAATGAGAAAACGGCGGCGACAGCTTCATCCTGCATGTAAACAATGTTAATTTTGCTACATAGAAGTAACGAGTAAATTAATTAAATAATGAAGTTTTGCTACCTCGGTCTGCTGCACTGGAACTCCATGCTCGTTGTAGTATGCGTTCCACGCGTTGTTGTTCAACACCCATTGGTGGATTGCCCAACCCGAGTCATCCTCTACAGAAATGAAGATAAATTAATAAGAATGATCTTTTAAAGAGACACTTAATAATGATCATTTGTATGACATATTATTACTTGCAGGAGGTGGCGGCATCTCATCAGGGTAGATGTCAACTCTAGGCTGCTCCGGATCTGGTGGTGGAGCATTTATCTCGCGCCAATTGATGTCCTCTCCAGCATCGTGCAACATACTAACAAGGCGCCCGTCCCAGCCAGAGTCCTCCACGATCGGTGCACTATGTTGGAACATTTGACATCCTATCGCTCTCTAACTTTTTCTCGCCATGCACACCAAGCTGTGTGCCACTCCTCTAATACCGGTCAAAATCTGCACACAATGTATTTTCATTATTATTATTAGAAGATGAATAAATAAACTTTTAATATTTTAAGTATGTCAGTTTCATTTAAATATACCGAACGAGCATGCACCGGATGCCTCTGCACCGTGATCATGTGAACTCTCCCCCATCTCTAGAGAGGTATCCCATGCACGTCCCTGTCTAGTTCTGACCATACTACATTTCAATAAACAGAAGATTCTACTTTATAAATCTTGATTTATAAACTCTAACTTATAAACTCCAATTTTGTCAACCATAAATCTTAATTTACAAACTCTAATTTTGGAAACTCTAATTTTGAACAATTCAATCGCGTCGGAAAAATCAACAACCCTCACACGATAATTAACAATTCAACTCTAATTTTGTCAACCCTAAATCCTAATTTACAAACTCTAATTTTGGAAATCCTGATTTTAAACAATTCAATCGCGTCGGGAAAATCAACAACCCGCACATGATAATTAACAATTCAATTTCTACCAATCGTTCCAATGCCAATACAAGATACAAAATATAAATAAAAAAAGTTATTTAGAGACTTATCCGAAAATAATCGGATTGTCGCCGAGATGGCCGAGATGGCTGAAAATTAGGGTTTGGGTGAGAGAGGGCAAGAGAGAGAGAGAGGAAGAGGGAGAGGAAGAGAGAGAGAGGAAGAGAGGGATAGAGAGAGAGGAAGAGAGGGAGAGAGAGAGTTCAAGAGAGGGAGAGAGGGAGAGAGGAAGAGAGGGAGAGAGAGAGCTTGGTGGGGTCGGTTTCGGGCGGCGGGGAGGCAGAGAGCAGAAGAGAGAGAAGAGAGAGAGAGGGACGGGTCTGAGCGGGTCAGATCGGACAGGTCGGGCCGCCGTTTAAAAAAAAAGTTCACAGTGGACCGCCCAGCCAGTGGGCGGTCTGCTAGGAAAACTGGACCGTCCAGCAGGCGGGCGGTTGGGGGTAGTTTTAAAAATAATTTTGGGGTGGGAGCAGAGTTGATAATTTATTTTTTCTGGGAGTATTAATAAAAATGCCGGCAGGAAAGGAGAATGAAGGAAGAAGACAATTAAAAGTACATGGCACCTTCATTTGAAATTTAAGGACATTTTGGTCAATTAAAATTTTGAATTTATTTTTAGTAAAAGTTGGAGGTCAAGCCACCCAACTATTTAATATTTATTATTTGGGTTTCGAACTTGCGACCTCCTACACAGAAAGCATTGCCTTACAATTTTAAAATAATTAAATAAAACATTAAATAAGAAAAAGGAAATAAGAAAAAGAATGCTAAATTTTTATGAAGATATTGGATATTATTGTGTTTTTATAGAAAAAAGTGGCTATTTTAAAAGTTTATATGGGCACACTAGAAATTTTTTCTTTTTTGTTTTTGGTTCTTCTTACCATTATTGCTTTTCTCCTCGAAAATGTTTTTTTTGAAACTGTTCTCTGTTTTAAATGGTTCAAATGCTAAATTTATGTAGCTAAATCGACCCTATATTGTTTATACTAACTTCTGGTTTGAAAAATATTCTGAAAGTATAATTAATACGAGTAACCTCTAAGGTTTGAGTTAGTAACTATGTTATGTTAAGATCGTGTCATAAAAGTTCTTTTATAAAGGAAAAGTTGTTTTTCATAGCATATTTTGTTGTTGTTTTGGTTGTAGGACAACATGAAACACGAAATAAAACAGCTGAAATTCGAGATCAGCTACTGTTTACCCTGAAATCTCTGCAATCCGAAATTCAACTATCGAATTTTTTTCGAGAACGCATATCGAAACAATTGATTTTTCTTTGCACGTTGGAACAATTCGACGGCTGGATTCGGATTGCACAGATTTCAGGATGAACAGTACCGACTTCGGATTTCTGCATATTCGGATCCCATGAAACAAGATGAAGATCAAGGCTGAAAAGGTGACTAGCTTCAGTGTTGTTCCGAATTCATATCACCGACGGTACCGTAAAAGGGAATCTTTTACAATTACTTGCTCTGGACCGTTCTTTTTAACTTGGCACGAATCTCAAAGCCCAATAATACTGCCCCCTCAGTCAGCCCGAATCCCAAACCGGCTGAGAGTTAATCTCAAACCGTAGATAGCTAATTGTAAAAGGGAATCTTTTACGGTACCGTCGAGGATATGTGTTCGTGTTGTTCCTGATGAAAAGTACATAATCCTTTATTTACCATTTTTTTTTTCTTTCATTTAGAAATTAACAAGAAACCAGTAATCCATCACTATTCTTTTGACCTATATGACGATTCAGCTGTCTTGCCTTGAGATGTCAATTTCACATTTTGACCATGACGAGATCATGCAATTAAGCAAGCTAGGTTCTCTTGAAATTGCTATTGCTATTGCTGTCATATTATTTTCATGAACCCCTACCTATTGCACGACACATGCACGACTCAGACGAGTAATTGATGTTTTGCAATGGCCCCCACTTACCTCAGAAGATATAAAAAATAATTTAATTTTACTTTCTGAATCAATTGGACAAACTCCGAAATATAGAAATGCACATGTTCAAAAGAGAGAGTAATTTTTATTTTGAGGGTATGGAAAAGAAATTTTAATTTGTTTAGCATACCGGTAAATATCACAACAACTTTGAATTTAAATTTTATAATTCAAATAATTTTTCTTAATATATTCTCTGATTGATGATCCAATCTAGAATGTCATAATTTAATTTTAGTTATGTGAGTATTCTGTGGAACGCGAGGTTGATTGAATGATTCTAAAATATATTATTTATTTAAAAAGAAATTTCACCAACTTTTTTTTTTCCATACACGTGATAATGTCTTCAAATATCACATTTTATGATGTAAATATTACATTGCATTTCAATTATTTTGTAATTTTACTAACATTTAATAGGCTAGAGGCATGCATTGATAGCATGTATAATACTTTGGTAATTGTTTTTTTCCAAATAACTTTGTCTCTCCAATTTCTTGTATTGGCACTTTAATATTTTTATTTGTCAAATTTTACAATAATTCATCCAGTCTCTCATTATCAATATTGCTTTTGGTACAGTACCAATTGATTTTCTTGATCGCTTGTTTCATCTTGATTGTTGTATTTTATATTTTATGGCCAATAATAGATAAACTATTTGAGAAAAATTTGCAAATTTCTGACTTCTTCGTTTCAGGATCAAATCCCGCTTGGATACCATTGAAAATTTACTTAATTTAATTGATTATTTATTTTATTAAATATTTGTCATAATATTACATACATACATTAATTGCTCTTACATATACAAGATGAGACTTCAACAGCCGTTGATAATTTATCTAAAAACAAAAAACAAAATAACAGCTTTGTAGCCAAATAAAGTAAATATGTTTTTTATATTTATTATAATATTTGCATAATTGTTTTTTTTTTATGGTTTTAGAACCCATTATAATTTGCTTTTATGGATTTAAAAAACTTACTACCATTTGCTTAATTAAATAAAAGCAAAACCCAGAAAGTTTCATAAAAAAAATGTTAAATGTTGTATAAGCTAATAAAAATTATATTTATTTTTTTATTTTCTAAAAAAATTTAAATATAATAAATATTTTATGTATTTTATTATTATAATACGATAAATTCTAACAAATTTGAAATATATCTTAAAAGGCCAACCCAATCCACAAGGATTTTCGCGCCCATATTGAATATAGGAGAATGTATGTTACAAGGAGATTGAAATTCTATGAGCATAAGCAAGGAAAGGTCGGAGCAATTTGAGTTTGGGCCGAGACGAGACAAAAAGGTCTTTTCTTTCTCGGACTTAATTTGATCAAAATAAAAACTAAGACTTAACATTTCCAATTATTTTAAATTAATTTTCTCTAATATTTTATGAAAAGTAATGATAATTCAGTGTAGTTGAGAAAAATCTCACCATCCATTATCATATAATCTTGGTCCAAGTAACTATATAGTTATAGTTGGCACAAATTAAAATACAGTGAAAGGTCAGCAAGAAGAATAAAGTTATAAACTAACTCAAAATAAATTTCCTACATCGAACCTGATTAGCCGTCTTAGAAATTTTTGTGATTTTGACATGTACCTCAATAATGTCAAATTCACATTTTATCCATGACGCCATCGGTGATCATATATGCAAATCTCTCTTGAAATTGCACTTGCAGTCATATTATTTTCACTTAAATTCCCTAATGCAGGACTCAGACGAGTAATTCATATTTTACAAATGCATTAGAGAAAAAAAAAAATTTAATGTTTGTTATTCGAAATAATACGGGCCTTTGGTCCACACTTCTGACCGTGGTCCTAGTCCACACTTTCTCGACTGAGGCTCTAGTCTAAACAAATTCCCGGTTTCACAAAAAAAAAAAAGTAAGTTAACATGAGAAAGTAATATAACAGTGTAAGAGCTAAGTGGAGATGCTGAATCTATCACAGAAATTTTATATAAAGCACATAAAATGTAACCAATGTATATATTAATTGTTACATAGAACAGATAATCGATGATCAAATGTATATTGCCATCTGACTACACTGAGCATTTGATTTTCAAGGATATATGCATGCAATTGAGCTTAAACAAGGAAGGATCAGGACATACTCTCCTGCACCACCACCAATCAGACAAGAACATGGATCCTTCTTGGACGCCGACATCAACCAACGTCATGTTCTCTCAAAAATAATGCTCCAATTATTGGCCATCAAACACACAAGATACGTCCCATCTCGAAGAGAGTAGGCCGTATGGGATTTGAACTTTGGGCTGGACTCGTCCTGTCGTGGAATGACCTATGCGATATTCAGACTCTAACCTATGCGATATCTCTCTTAGCAAATTTTGACCCATGTTCAATGGGTATTCTAGCCTTATATAGGTTGTCCCATAACCGCTATCCCGTGTGGTTATGGGAGATTGGGCGGTTATGTTAACCGTCTCAGCGGTTATCCCGTACAAAGGCAGTGTGAGCCGATTTTGGGCTGAGCCTATATTCGTGAGGCTTTATAAGACTTTTTGTTGGGTCTTGCTTGGATGGATCCCGGGCTTTTCATTTTGATTCCGGGTTAGCCTCTCAAGGAGGTCTAAATCCCGATCCTTTCATGGCCCGTGAGAGATAGTTTAAGGGCCTTGGAAACATGACTATCACAAGCGTTTGTCGATAAGGCATAATATCTACTATAGCATGCACTTTTGCTCCAAGGTGCGCAATAGTTAATTTATGTGGACTCGCATCCAAAGAAAAAAATCTTCCCATTTGAAATCCATACAAAAAATTTCTTCCTATCCACAAAATAATTATATCTAAAAATTACAAATTTTATTTTGAAAAAATTTGGTATGAAAATCATATAAAACAGTATATATCAACTGTTTTATACTTGAGAAACAAATTAAAGATAAGAAGCCAAAATACGAACACATCTTTATTTTGAGAAGGATTATATTGCTCTTGCTTGACACAAAAGATATTTGTTGTATCAATTAAACATATCTACAAAGACGTATACGTATTTCAATCATCACAAAAAATAAAAAAAACGTACTAGTAAAAAAGTTCATAAAAGAGTCTATAGTGGGAGAAAAGTGAGTCACAATATATTGGATGGTTTATTTTTATCTATTTCTTTCGAGTTCTTTCAAGTTCACGGTAGTGTTTCTTGCCATTTTTTTTTAAGAATTTTCTTGATTAATTGTATATCGTGCCGCTAGGGATGTTTTTTTAGTGAGTATATTGTAATTTTTATTTTATTTTTAATATTTTTAGAATAAAAACTGCATTGTTAAATTGAATTCCAATTTTAAAGTATTAAAATTATTATCTAATTTTAAAATTTATGTATTTGTTTTCTTTCCGTCTTGTTCTTTAATTAAATTAGAGAATTTTTTCATTTAAAAAAACAACAATTTACTTTCACTTAAACTAAATTCAAATATAAATGATTAATTATATGTCCTTGAGCTCGTAATTTTTTTGATAAATCGAGAAAAATAATCTTGCATTTATGATTTTGGAAACCCAACTTCTGCTGAATTGAACTGAATAAACACTAATTAATAAAACTTCTTAAAAAAAAGACTCAAAAGCCTTTTTTTTCAAAGAAAAATATACTTGATTTTTCTAATAATAACTTCTTTCTATCCTTGTATATTTTGTTAACTTTATTACTTTAGTAATTGAATATTTTGTTTATTTTAAAACTGTAGTACGACAAATGAATATTTTGTCTATTTTAATTGATTTTTCTAATATTTTATGCAAAAATAATGATAATTAGAAAAAAAATCTCACCATTTATTATCGTATAATCATAACTCAAGTCACAAATATACTTACGACAAATTATTATATAGTGAAAGACCAACGAGAAGATATTGACCAACCCGAAATAAATTTCCTACTAAATTAACCGTCTTAAAATACACTATCCTTTTGTTATTTATTTTCATTTAGAAACAAGAAATTGGAAATGAACCAGTATTCTTTTGAGACAAGCTGACTTGCCTTAAAAATGTAAAATTCACATTTTTTCCATGACGCGATCATGCATATCTCTCTTGAAATTGTACTTGCGGTCATATTATTTTCACCTATATTATCTATTGACTCAGACGAGTAATTGATACTCGGAAAAATGCATCAGATATACAAAAATAATTTTACTTTTACTTTCTGAAATCAGTACCTTCGGCCCATATTTCTGAGAGTGGGCCATTGGGCCTAGTCTGTATATCCGCAATCTACAGGCCTATAAACCCTTTCCTAAAAGGGTTTTTACTTGTGATTCTCTCAATTCATCACTGCTCTACAGTTTGATCATCGTCAGGCCAGCATGGCTAGTATCGCCGCCGCGAGATCCGTTTTCCGATCGTCTTCTTCCCTTCGAAGCGCCGCCACTAACTCCGCATCTCATGCCAGATCCTTTCGCCCGCCGTCCTTCTATCTCCCCAAGCGCGGCGGCGCCATTGCTCAAGCTCCTCGCTTGTTAAGGTTGGATAAAGTTCTTCCTTATATTTGTTGGATAAAAATGATTGATTTAGTAGGTGCGGTCGTGGATACAGATCATTGTTTATCTCGTCAATTTTCTGTCCTTTTGTTTAATTTGTGTTCATTTTGCGGTTTGGTGTTAGTATTTAGGGAAGATGTAATCTAAGGTCTAAATGCAACTTATAGTTAAATTAAATAAACATATCATGTTAGCCATAATTGATACTTGAGGTTTTACTTCTTTTCACACAATAGAGGAACTATGCTATTTTGTTCATGTTTTATTTGAAATTTCCAATGTACTGTACCTGTACTGTCACCAATATATATATAGGTTGCGTTTGGATGGGGTAAGAATAGAGCTAACCTTGGGTTAGCTCCACTATTCTTAACCTTGGGTGATCCAAACAACAATTAGAAATTTGGGTTAGCTCAAGAATAGCTCTATTCTACTAACCCATAGAAATGGTGGGTTAGCAAGAATAGAGCTAGTGGGGTTAGTGATATTAATAAAAAAATAGTTTTCATTACTCTCAATTAGAGTTAGTTTAAATATTAAATTAGTATTAAATAAAATATTTAATTAGTATTAAATAAATATAATATTAGATTAGATTAGTGTTAAATAAAATATTAGTTTAAATATTAAATTTAATATAATATTAATTAAAATATTAGATTAGTATTAAATAAATATAATATCAAATTAGATTAATATTAAATAAAATGTTAGATTAAATATAATAAATATTAATTTAAAATTTTAATATAATATAATATTAGTTTAAATGCTAAGTGTTAAATGTAATATAATATTAGTTTAAATATTACATTAGTAAATATAATATTAGATTTGATTAGATTAGTATTAGAGTGAGCCTATGGTGCTATGCATAGCAAGGATGGCTAGTGTACTACGGCTCAAGATGGTACTTTTTAAAATTCTAACGGTCGATCCAACCGTTCAATGTGATAACCATATGAATATGTACTTGCAAACTAAATTTTATATTTTTTCGAATTTTTTTACTATTTTTTTAGATAGGTAGAATTTTGATGGTCCAGAATTTTCAGAAAACACTGATTTTTCTACCTATCTAAAAAAATAGTAAAAAAATTCAAAAAAATATAAAATTTAGTTTGCAAGTACATATTCATATGATTATCACATTGAACGGTTGGATCGACCGTTAGGATTTTAAAAAGTACCATATTGAGCCGTAGTACACTAGCCATCCTTGCTATGCATAGCACCATAGGCTCACTCTTAGTATTAAATAAAATATTAGATTAGTATTAAATAAACTATTACATTAAATATAATATAATATAATATTAGCTTAACTATTAAATATAATATAATATTAATTTAATTAAATGTAATGTAATATAATATTAATTTAAATATTATATGTACTAAATAAAATATTACTTTAACTATTAAATGTAATATAATATTAGTTTAAATTTTAAATGTAATATAATATTTTAGTTTAAATATTATATTGGTATTAAATAAAATATTAGATTAGTATTAAATAAATATAATATTATATTAGATTTGATTAGTATTAAATAAAATATTGGATTAGTATTGAAAAATATTAGTTTAAATGTAATATAATATTAATTTAAATATTAAATGTAATATAATATTACTTTAAATATTATATGTATTAAATAAAATATTAGTTAAATATAATATAATATTAGTTTAAATGTTAAATGTAATATAATATTTTAGTTTAAATATTATATTAGTATTAAATAAAATATTAGATTAGTATTAAATAAATATAATATTAGATTAGATTCTATTAGTATTAAATAAAATATTAGATTAGTATTGAAATTTTTTAGTTTAAATGTAATATAATATTAGTTTAAATATTAAATGTAAAAATATTAGATTAGTTTAATCAATATTTTATTCATTCCCTCCATCGCTATTCCAAATATACAATCCAAACGACATTTTTACTAACCGGAATAGTCCAAAGTTAGCACTATTCTCAAACGACTCGGGTTAGCACTATTCTCAACCACTAATCCAAAAATCACTATTCTTGCACTAATCCTTGCACGATCCAAACGTACCCATAAAGAATGGAGCATTATCATTTAAAGCAGTCTTTATACAGTCGTAGTCATAAATCAACAACTAATTTTAAATGTTATATAACATTGGAGAATTTTTTTTTTTTTTTTTTTGAGGGACTTGGTAGTGGCTACCACATTGGAGAAAATTGATGATTAAGTTCTTAATTATTCATTAGTTCTCTCTTGTTACAAGGTCTCCTCTGGAGATGAGTTCTTTCTGTGTGGAGTTGCTGATGCCAATGCATAGTGTGACCGCCTCAGCTGTCATGATCTCTCTTCTTGCTGTTTCTAGAAGGGGTTATGGTTGGCTTTCCGAAGGTATCATATTCTCTCTTTGGTTTTTTCCATTTTTTTATAATTTATCTTTGTATAACAAATGCAAAAATTTGGGTTGTTGGGAGTGTGGTTTTCTTTCTAGTGCTTAGAATTGTAAAACTGTATATTGAAAAGTGCTTTTGTTTTCCATGAAAGTCCACTGTGGATTGATATTTTTTTTCTGGAAAATTTCTAGTGTGCCCATATAAATGAGTCCGGCTAATATGACATTGGTGTCATTCCAAATTCAATAACACCACATCGTATACCGTTGGATCTGCTTTAATATTCGTGCAAAACACTAGTGTCTTTAATATTCGTGCAAAACACTAGTGTCTTTAATATTCGTGCAAAACACTAGTGTCTTTAATATTCGTGCAAAACACGAATATTAAAGCAGATCCAACGGTATACGATGTGGTGTTATTGAATTTGGAATGACACCAATGTCATATTAGCCGGACTCTATATAAATATAAACTTTTTAAATAGCCAATTTCACCATGAAAATATCATAATATTCAATATCCCCATAAAAACTTAACATTCTTTTTCCTATCCCCTTTTAATTATTTAACCTTTTATTTAATTATTTTAGAAATTGAATTGACCGATATACACTTCAATTTTAAATGGAGTGTCTGGTACTTCTAATTGTCTTCTTCCCCAATCCTCCCTTCCCCTCCCCTGTACTTCACGCCTAATTGCATAATATATGAATTTAACAAAGACATATTTCTGACTAATTCCTTCTTTCTTGGTATCAACCAACACATTTGACATTAAGGCTATCAGAGGGCCTGATGGTAGAAAAAAATATGTAAAGTGTTTGCTTTAAAAGTTTTAACCAAAGAAAACTTATAACTGTTGATAGGTCCCTGACGTGGTGGCAGCTCTAATGCCATTTGCGAAGCTTTTGGGTCATTTCCACCCCCATCAACCAATCAACCTTAGCTCTACTGCCAAATATACCAGGTTGCCAACAATATTTTGATTTTTATTTGCCATAATATGTATGAATAAAGACGAATGGTCAGTGTCAGTTAGTAGTAGCACAATCACAAATACAAGCTCTGCTACCTTTTGTTCATCAAGCTCTGGTAGTAGATTAGTAGTTCTTAGGTCCTTTGAGACCATGTCAGGGGACTAAAACAAAGCGCTGATGAGATTTGCTTATTGTGCGATGTTTTGAGAGAGATTTCTCTTTCGCCCCCTCTTTTCTGTCTTCTCTAAATTGCAAAATGCGAACACCACTCTCTAAATTCATTTTTCCTTTTAAAGTAAGAACAGTTGCCATGAGGTGTGAAGGAATTAGTCGGAAATATTAGTTTGTAAATTCATATATTTCGCAATTTGGCGTGAAGTTCAGGGGAGGGGAAGACAATTAGTTTTTAATTAATTGATTTTAACTAATTATTTAGTATTTTAAACAATTCATCTCTCTACTTCAGGACTTCATACAACCACCGACGGATTTTGATGAACTTTTGACACAACTTCAGTGTACTCCGGTGATGGTCCGGCGATCAATGTTCTGATAAATTTGCAATAACCTCCGGCTAAAAATAATTAAAACTGAACATAAAGGCAATAAGTTGAATATGGTAAAAAATATTGAGTTCTAAACCTAATAATTAAATTGTAAAATAACAATGTAGATAAATCTTGTAATCTAAGCTTTAAAATAAATATTGTTGTCAGTGAACAGAACACTAATGTCAATAAACTAAATAGTAAAATAAAGAGTGACGCTATGTTACTTTGTAATGTGTTGTAGACCGGTCCGTACAATGAATTTATCTCTCAATTTTTGAAGTCCAAACAGTTGATCCGATCCGGTTAACATGATCTCCATATGAAATTGTACTTCCATACCAAATTTTTTTTTTTTTTAGAATTTCTTTATTCTATTTTTAGGTAGGTAGAAAATAACTACTTTCATGTGGTAGAGAAATTTTTGATCTGGTGATTTTCCACCTATTTAAAATAATAATAAAAAAATTGGTTCTCTTGTAAATTTTCATATGAAGATCATGTTGAACGGTTAGGGATTGAATATTTAAACTTTAGAAAATGAAGATATAGATCCATAACACTGAAGTTTTGGTCAAGAAGCTTTCTTTAGCTTATGTTGTGTTTCCTCTTGTAGGTGTCGGCTTCTGTTAATATGGCAGAAGAAAAGAAATCTCCGAAGCTAATGGCTGAGCGTGTTTGGAATTATGACTTATTCTGATATGTTGCAGGAGAATTGTAACTTGTAATGTCACTGGTCTATTTTGAACAAGGAATTATTGTTTCCCTCTCTTGTTGTTATCTGATCAAATATGAGAGGTTGAAGAAATACTTTTTGATGTTAGCTTTTGTACCTAATAAGTCATTTACTAGCCATGAGGCAGTGAAGGTCAGTTTATCTTGTGTTTGTTTTCTCGGTTTTTTTAGAGGTGTTATTAGTTCAGGTGTATGTGGTCAATTGAAAAGCTCAAATTTTGGTTTAAAGATGTTAGGTGTGCCAATCAAGGTAAGCATCATATTGGAAATATAGTGGGGCCTTATAATTTTGCATTGTTGCCTTGTTTTGGATAAATTTGCAAATCTTAAAAAACATAACAATTTTTGATGTCCAGTTTGGATAAAGTTTGGTGTTATTGATATCTTTGCACTGGTCCCTTAGCTGCAGAGTTCTATTGATGTTCAATCTATTTCGATGTAGTATCCCGAATAAACTAATTACTTAATAGTTTCTTAAATTCTATGTAAATTTTTATATTCTTACATAGTCTTTTACTATGTAATTTTTTTGTAATTTTGTAATTAATATTTTATTTATTTATTCTATCTTATGGAATAAAAGATAGAACTAAAAAAAATTCTTCTGACACTTGACACAGCCACCGTCAAGAATTAAAAAAAAAAAAAAATCTTCGGGATAGGTTCGTTCAATTTCAAGTGATACTAGTTATTATTGAATCTTATAAATATTCAAGTGATAGGTTCGTTCCAAAAAATGATCATACGTATCATGAGTAAAGGCAATGTACCTTTGACTCTTTATTTCCATATAAAATACTCATCCGCCCTAGCTTAAAACCGGAAATTTGTATCGGTTCCCTCGCACAATTTCTCATTTGCAGTTGTCCAGATAATTAATGTTTATCCTAAAAGATTCTTATTCTTTAATTTGCAGTTGTTCAGATAATTAAGTAACTTGTTTTAAGCTATGTTTATGTATTATATGACATTTATTTTTCAAATGAATTCGATTTCAGAGAGATCTATATATGTATACATTACAAAGTAGCTTCAGCATCTAAACTGAACATATACTAAGGTTAATAAGTTAAAAACTAAATTCATTAAATTGAATTGTAAAATAATAATGCATCCTAATCTTATATCTTAAGTCTTGCGAAAAGTAAACTGAATATTAAGACCACTAAGACGGATATTATAGTCAATAAATTTAATTCTAAAACCAATAAATTATATATAAAACACAGTTTGTCAGACTACCGCCACAAGTTTGGACAAGTATCCTCTCCAATACTGTAAAAGATTCTCTTCACTTTACGGTTTGAGATTAACTCTCAGCCGCTTTGAGATTCAGGGTAGTGCAGGAGTCAGTATTATTGGGCTTTGAGATTTGTGCCAAGCCGCTTTGAGATTCAGGGTAGTGCAGTAGTGCCAAGTTAAAAAGAACGGTTCAGATTCAGTAATTGTAAAAGATTCCCTGTTACGGTACCGGGATCTGAATTCCACAAGTTTGCCGGAATCGTAATTATTCATAATATTGACTAGTCAAAATGATATGTTGACTAGTCAAACTGCTGATAGCAATGATAATTATATTATTATGTCACATTTTTCTTAAATTTAATCTATTTGGACACTAAGTGACCTAGCTGTATATCTCACAAGCATTTTAGCAAGACATAATTTATCTCACTGATGTCACAGGACGGATTTAACTAAAGACCAACGTTGTCTTTACAAATCACAATATATAATTCTTTTATGTAGCAGCTTGATATAAATACGTGCATATTAAACAAAAAAAAAATATATATATATATATATATATATATATATATATAGAGAATGGCTAATATACAAACGTTTGTTCCTGGGCTCAGGAACAAACGATTTGGTTCTCCGATTTTCAAAGTCCAAACAACAAATCTAAACCGTTAGATGTTCAATCTATATTAAAATCTACTTGGAGACCAAATTTTACATTTTTTGGAATTTTTTTACTATTTATTAAGCTGGTTTGAAAACCGTTGTTTTTATTAAATTTCTGCAGCATTGAAAAACAGCGGTTTTCAAACCAGCTTAATAAATAGTAAAAAAATTCCAAAAAATGTAAAATTTGGTCTCCAAGTAGATTTTAATATAGATTGAACATCTAACGGTTTAGATTTGTTGTTTGGACTTTGAAAATCAGAGAACCAAATCGTTTGTTCCTGAGCCCAGGAACAAACGTTTGTATATTAGCCATTCTCTCTCTCTCTATATATATATATATATATATAGAGTATGGCTAATGTGCTTCCTCTAGAACTCCGGCCTCGTGCTTCCGGGGGCATATCTTAGTGTTTGATGTTCAAACAACAAATTCAAACCGCTAGATGTTCAATCTATATTAAAATGTACTTGGAGACCAAATTTTACATTTTTTGGAATTTTTTTACTATTTATTAAGCCACTTTGAAAATTCCAGATCCGGGTGAACAGTAAAAACAGTCTGGACCATATGATCTGGAATTTTCAAAGTGGCTTAATAAATAGTAAAAAAAATCCAAAAAATGTAAAATTTGGTCTCCAAGTACATTTTAATATAGATTGAACATCTAACAGTTTGATTTGTTGTTTGAACATCAAACACTAAGATATGTCCCCGGAAGCACGAGGCCGAAGTTCTAGAGGAAGCACATTAGCCATACTCTATATATATATATATATATATATATATATATAGATGAGCTATGGTGAACGTGGAGTAAAACCAAGTTTTTACTCCATGACACTATATTTCCATTTTGAAAATCCAAACAACCGATTCGAACTGCTCAACATGTTATATATATTGAAATGTGCTTGGAGACCAAATTTTATATTTTTTGGAATTTTTTTACTATTTATTAAGCCACTTCGAAAATCGCTGATCCGGTGGTCCAGAAAATTTTACTGTTTTTCACTGTTCACAGTGGATCTGCGATTTTCAAAGTGGCTTAATAAATAGTAAAAAAATTCCAAAAAATGTAAAATTTGGTCTCCAAGCACATTTCAATATAAAGAACATGTTGAACGGTTCGGATCGGTCGTTTGGACTTTCAAAATAAAAATACGGCGTGAAGTACAAACGCGTTTTACTCCATGGAGTAGCATAGCTCATCTATATATATATATATATATATATATATATATATATATATATATATATATATATTTTTTTTTTAAAAAAGACAAAAATGCCCGTTTCATTGACTGAAACAAATGTTAATTACAAAGAAAAAAAAAAAGAAAAACCCCTCTATACTAGACAGCTCTTTGTCACCCAACTCCTATACAAAAAAAAAAAAAAACACAAAATTCTACCCAATTTTGCCCATTCAAGAAAGAACACTACTAAACGAATGTATACACTTCTAGCTGGTATATCTCTCGTACTATTCACATCTAGACATGGCAAACAGTAAAGCAATTTGTATTGCCGGTAGCCACGGCAAGCAATAAAGCAAGTTGTATAGCCGCTACCTCCATTGGCTTCAACCTCACATCTCTGCTCTCTCTACCATTTGCTGTTGCTCGTTTAAATTTGATACTTGTTCTCCTGGGAAGTGCCACTCTGTTCAGCTCTCTGAAACTAGATTTGACTTTCTTGATGTTGGTTCTACCAATCCACCGCCTCCACCTCCACGTTGGCCGCCATCTCTCTTTCCCTTTCTAGCGTGACTTAGATCTACTCTCGCAAAACACTCCCTGTACAACCCATCGTAGATGTAAACCTTGTTGCCCCAGGAAATGATATATCTCAGCTTAAGCAAACTCTATTACTTATACTACTTTTTTTAAGTCTTAAGAGTTAGGTCCTATGCAGTCATGCATTGATTGATGACTTTGATAAGCATTCCTACACAAGTGCATTTTTGCAGCGCGCCAAAATTTCATCTCTAGAGGCTTAGGCTTTAAACATGAACTTGTGTTAAAATCTATCTTACTTGGATAGTTTTCTTTATGATGATTGCTTGCATGCATGTTTGTTTTTGTTGATTTTATAATTTATGTGATTGTGTAATTTGTGTGCTTGTTAATTAGCGTCCCGCTTAGGTTTAACCAACTTAAGGTGCTATGATCAAAGAATTAATGACACCAAATTATATACATGAATAACTCTAGGATTAAGATTATAAATGACCAAATTTATTTTTTAGTCCGGAACCACAAGGAACAAAGGTTGAATTGAGGTGAATGACTTAATCGTGAATTCTCATATTTAATTGGGACCTCTAGAATTGAACCGAATATTGGTATGAAAGACTTAATCGTGAAGTACTGGTATTTGGAATAAACTAGACTAACCTATACTTATGGTCTAGATAGCTAGGGTGAATGACTTAATCGTGAAATCTGAATTATTTAGGCACGTCATTAATTCACGAAAGTGACCCTTTTTGATATTTAAGGCTTAGAAACCTCATAATTGTAGAAACCAATTAAGTGTGGATTTGACCAAGTGATTGTATGCCGATAGCCTCTAGACTTCTATCTTATTGAATCACAAAACTCATTTTATTTGTTTGTTTAAATTACTTTGTTTAGTTAAACTCTCAATCGGATATTGAACCCACAAAACTAATTTACAACAACCCCCATTTACTTTATTTGCACTATTTTAGGATTAATTAATTTAGTAAAAATAAATATTTCATGATCGATACCTTTATTACTACAAGGATAGGTTGTATGCTTGCAACTGATCTATTATTGTGTACTAAGGTTTATAAATTTAAAAGTGAAAAGTGCATTAAAATTGACCCATATTTCGATACCTAAAATACACAACATCAACAAAATAAAACACAATTTTTATTTTTTCAGGCATTTCATCGAGCACCCTGTGCGCATCAGTTAGACCAACACAAAAATAAAAGTTTAAACTAGTACACGCTCCAAGAGCGCTAGAAAAAGTAGTCTCATTTGCTAATTGCTACAGGCCCGATTAAAGGCATTGCAAAGAAAAGGTCCAGCGCCCGTTTTGGCACAACTCCTTGAATTACAATATGCATTAAGAAGAGTATTAACACATCAATGAAAAAAATTCAACTTTTTATAATAAGGCCGTGAACTTGGTCCAAGCATGACAACCAATCGGATGAACCAAGAGCAGATAGAATGCCAAACAACTTGGATCTGGACCGTCCGATTAGAATTAGGGTCAATCCGGTCGAGGTGATATGCTTAATTTGGACGATATGGATTAAAACTCAAGATTTGAGGTACCCTAGGTGATATGCTTAATTTGGACGAAACAGAACGATATTTGTTAATTGCAGCAATTAAAATTTTAATCACAAAATTGTAACAATTGATGAATTAGTAATATTTTTAAAAGTGTCCATCATCTTTCTTTCTTTAGAAGCTTGGAAGATGTTGCCAAGTGGCTAACAGTGTCCATCATCATTCGCAATTTTTTTATGTGTTAATTTAAGAAATTAAGAAAAAAATTTGAAAAGATTTAAAATAAGACATTAAAATGTATTGCAGGGATGAAGTAGTTCGAAAGTTTGAGGAAATAATGGCAAAAATTGCCCCCATGTAGTAGGAAAAAAATATATTTATTACAATTGTAGATGAAGATAAGGAGATGAATATCATTTTGTTTTTTGCTGGTTTTTGTTAAAGTTAGCTATATTTTGTTATGATGTTGTTTGCCTGGAGTAGATTGATTTCAGTAAAAAAAATCGGTATCATCACTTTTGTCAAAAAAAAACTGTAGATGAAGATGTTTTAATAAGTTAATTATAACTTAAGAAGAGCAATTTATAATTAGGCCCTTAAAGAACACACTACATGTAACAAAGCTTACTCCTTGTTCTACCTCAAAAAAAGAGCTTATTCTTTATTATTCAAATTGAGGAAGTACATATGCAATTAACATGACTTGCTAACAGGATACAACAAGTCAACAATCACTCTCTTTCACGATTTAATATCACTTGCATCAACATTCCTCTGATACTCAGTATCGAACTGCTCCTCGCTCTGGTATTGATACCTAGGATTAAAGATAGCCATCTCCTCTCTTCTACTATTCTTCAGTCTCCTTGCTTGTTCTATGGTTATACGATAAGAAGCCCTCAGCACATCCAAAGGTAATGCACGGAAAGTAGATGTCTTCCCAACAAGTCTGTTAACCATAGCATTTTGGTTGGTTTTGAAAGAGACCCATTCAAACTGTTGTTGTTGGTCAGCCCTTTTAAGCACAGCATAATTTTGAGGGATCAACAACAATTGTTTGCGATGGAGTTGGCCGTCGAACACTGTTTTTCCTTGGTGGTTGACTATCTGAACCCTTCCTCGTCCTCCTGTTACATACATCAAGCTATGTGCATTGATGTTCCAAAACGGAGTAAGCACGGCATTCTGCAAACATAAAAGAAAATGATTGATCGATATAAATATTTTTTTTTACATAGAATTAAGTACTTCAATGTAAATATATCGCTCACCCTTTGAAGAACCACACGGGTAGCGCTCATTTGAACATTGTTCAGAATAGGAAGTTTTTGGCTGTTAAGTCTTGTGATTCTTCCACCTTGTGGGTTGAAGATATCAGCGCGATTTGGATCGTTGATATTTTCTCTAATTTTCATTGTGCAGAAGTTTTCATCCAGACCGTTGGAAATGGAATAGTTACTTCCCCGTCCGAACCTCTCGTGCTCAAACCTCTCGCCTTGATACTGCTCTCCCTCAAACTCTTCTCCCTGCTGTCGCTGTTGTTGTTCCTCTGGGCTCCTAAAAGGTCTGAGCAATTGAAGTCCACGTTCTACTCGAACTATTTCACCTCTTTGATCGTCTTGGCTCTGAAGTCTTCTGGCCAACTCTGGATTTACGCCAAAAGCTTCAGCTAATAGCTGGGTGTCGAAACCGTTGAGGATATTATTTCCTGATACTTGTTGTCCCAATTCATGGGACTGCTGGCCACTTTGGTGCCTTCCGGCCAGGAAGAACTCCTAGAAGCAATTTCAAAAAGAAAAGGTCGGTGCCATTGAGTTTTATTATAGGAAGAAAATTTGATAAAAAAATATTAGTATTGAAAGCAACTATCATATAAGTTGTTGCTTTAAATTGTAAAAACTAATATAAATACCCTGCGTCTAGGCTCAAGCTGGTTAGTGTTGAATTATGCGGAAGTATAATGAATTAGTGAGACAGTGAAGCAAGTGACATGAAAATCTGATAATCTTGTATATTTTCGGTCTACAGTGATAGTTGCATACAGTGGGCTTTTATAAGCGTAAAAGTACAAGGAGCCGTAAGAACAAAAGTAAACGGTAACTTTCTAAAATTAGAAACTAAAAGTTGAGTAACTTTATATTTAGTTGCTCCTTTTGGTTTCTAAGATAGCCTATGATGAAATAAACCCTTAATGGGCATAACTGAGGCTATTAGTCCCTAATCACTCTTAGTTCTCAACACTCCCTCTCAAGTTAGGCGTGTAGATATCAATCAAGCCTAACTTGCCTATATTTTCTTCAAACGGTTTTGAGTCTAAACCCTTAGTAAAGACATCCGCTAATTGATCACCACTTTTAACAAACGGAGTTTCAATTTCTTTCGCTTGAATTTTTTCCCTAATAAAATGGCAATCAACTTCGATGTGTTTTGTTCTCTCATGAAGCACCGGGTTTGATGCTATATGTCGTGCTGCTTGATTATCACAAAACATTTGCATTGGCGCATGAATTTTAATTCCTAAATCCGAAAGGAGTTGCTTGATCCATGTCAACTCACTTGCGGTGGACGCCATGGCACGATATTCCGCTTCGGCACTTGATCGTGCCACGACGTTTTGTTTCTTGCTTTTCCATGTGACTATATTTCTGCCTACAAATGTGCAAAAGCCGGTTGTCGATTTTCTATCGAAGCTTCCGGCCCAATCTGCATCGGAATAGCCACACACATTGTTAGAATTGTTGTTTTTCATACAAATTCTCTTTCCGGGTGTTCCTTTTAAGTATCTTAGAATTTTATTTATTGCCTCTAAGTGTGGTGTTCTAGGGGCATGCATAAATTTGCTAATTTGACTTACCGAAAAAGAAATATCCGGACGCGTTACCGTTAGGTATATTAATTTTCCTACAAGTCTTTGAAATTGATTTATATTTTCTAAAGGTTCACCATCTTCGGTATTTAATTTATTCTTACCATCTATTGGTGTTGAGGCCGGTTTACAACCTAGTTTACCGGTTTCTTTTAACAAATCTAAGATATATTTTCTTTGAGAAATAAATAGACCTTTCTTAGAATGTGCAATTTCTATTCCTAGAAAATATTTTAAATAACCAAGATCCTTAATGTCAAATTTTTCTTTCAATTGAAATTTTATTTTATTAATTTCTTCTTGGTTATTTCCGGTGATTATAATGTCATCAACATATACTAATATAATGGTAGTATTAATTCCTTCAATTTTTACAAATAATGAATGATCGGCACTACTAATTTTAAAATTACAAGAAATTAAATGAGAGCTTAGCTTGCCATACCATGCTCTTGGAGATTGCTTCAATCCATAAATAGCTTTCTTTAATTTGCAAGCTAATCCATGATTTTTTTCTTTTTCATAACCGGGTGGTAAAGTCATATATACCTCTTCTTCAAGTGTTCCTTGAAGAAAGGCATTTTTGACGTCCATTTGATATAATTTCCAATTTTGGTTTACCGCAATAGAAAATAAAATCCTCACGGTATTCATTTTGGCCACCGGTGCAAAAGTCTCATGGTAATCTATACCATATGTTTGGGTATAACCTTTAGCAACTAAGCGAGCCTTATACCGTTATATGGTACCATCGCTATTGTATTTAATTTTGTACACCCATTTACATCCTACGGATTTTTTATTTTTTGGTAATTGAACAATTACCCAAGTTTCATGTTTTTCAAGGGCCCTTAGTTCTTCTTTCATAGCTTTGTTCCATGAGGGATTTTTAATTGCTTTCTCATAGTTATATGGTTCTTGCTCTTTTGAAATTGAGGTTAAAAAAGCTCTATGGTTTGAGAAGACATTTTCATAAGAAATAAAATTTTGAACAGGATATTGTACCTCATATGTGAAAAAATCTCTTAACCTTGTTAAAGGTTGTGTTGTTCTTATTGATCTTCGCAAAGGTGTTTCCTCTATGATTTCTTCTTCACCACCAATTTGAGGAATTTCCTCCATTTCCCCCTCATTTTGTGAGATTTCTTCAATCTCATTCTCATTTTGTACCGGTGTACTATTTTTCTCCGGTAACTCAATTTTGAGGTAGTATGAATATGTTTGGTGGTTCTTGGGTGTTGATTTTATTATCAACATTTTTGTAATATGGCTCATTTTCTAGAAAAGTTACATCTCTAGAAATATAAAATTTTTTATTGATTGGATCATAGCATTTGTACCCCTTTTTTTGTGATGAATATCCTAAAAAAATGGTCTTAACCGAGGTATAATCAAATTTGTCTTGTTTACTTTTGTGTACATAGCATGTACAACCAAAAACACGTAAATGACCAATATTAAGTTTTCGTTGGTAAATAATTTCCAATGGACTTTTATAATCTAAATTAGCACTTGGCAATCTATTTATTAGGTATGTGGCGGTGAGAACGACATCCGACCAAAAAATCTTTGGTACATTATTTTGAAATAAAGGACTCGGGTCATTTCAAGCAAGTGTCTATTTTTCCGTTCGGAAACACCATTTTGTTCGGATGTATAGACACATGTTGTTTGATGTAAAATCTCTTTTTGTTTGAAGAAGTTTGAAAAGTTTTGATTTATAAACTCCGTTCCATTATCGGATCTAAATATTTTAATTTTGGCTTCATATTGATTTTCTATAAAATTATAAAAATCTTGAAAGTGAGAAAATACTTCACTTTTATTTTTTAGTAAATATAACCAAGTTGCTTTAGAAAAATCATCTATAAAAATAACAAAATATTTATATCCATTAAATGATTCAATTGGAGCGGGACCCCATACATCCGAGTGAACTAATTCAAAAGGTTTTTCACTTTTGCTATTTGATAAATAAAATGGTAATCTAGTATGTTTTCCTAATTTACATACTTCACAATTACTACAATCTAATTTAGGAAAATCAATAATATGTTTTAGAATTTTATCCGAAGGATGTCCAATTCTTTTATGCCAAAGAATATCTAAATTATCTTGTTTTTTAACATTTAGATTTACTTTTTCACAATTCAAAAAATAAAGTCCATTTTCCACAAAACCTTCACCAATTATTTCATTGGTTATTCTTTTTTGAAAGAACACATTTTTTGATGAAAAATTAATTTCACAATTTAATTCATCCGTGATTTTTCTAATGGATAATAAATTTGACGAACAATTTTGAATATACAAGACATTTGGTATTTCTTTGGAAAAAAGATTAATTGTACCAATTCCTAATATTTCTATTTGTTCACCATTAGCTACGGTCACAAATTGTTTGGTTTTACAAGTTCTATAATTATGCAACAAATTTATGTTTCCGGTCATATGGTCCGTTGCACCGGAATCTAAAATCCATTTGGTTTTATGAAAACTATGAGTTAAATTTGCAGCCATACCAGAATTATGTATATTGTTTTGTTGAAGTAGCAACGCAAGAAGTTGTAAGAGGAGTGGTTGCACTGGATTTGAATTCGGATCCTTTGTGGCACAAAAGTTGGATCCAGAGGGGTCACTTTCTCCCAGCGCCATATTTCCCTTCTTATTTTCTCCCAGCGCCTCCTCCTTTGTTTCTCTCTTTCTTCCTTCGCGATTTGGGCGAAGCTCCCCCTTTCGATCGCCATGGTTACCTTCCTTCCTGCTTGGCCGTAAGGATGGGTAGAGGAACCAACACCAAGTCCGATCATGCCCCTCTTTCTTGCAGTTGGAGCATCGAACGGTTTTGGAAGCTCTCCTAGTCCCCGGTGCAGAATTAGGTCGCATTTCTAAATGGTACACGGTTTCAGTGTTGAGAGGGATTTGGAGAAGGCTTTCACAGTGATCTGACAGTCACTATTCACTGGTACACGGTTTCCTTTTTCTGGTATTGCTGATTTTTTGTTTTTGTATCGGCTGTTCGACCTTTGTCTGCTTTGAGATTTCGATTTTGTACCACTTGCTCTGTTTCTGGTTTGAGGTTAAGTATTTGCTGGTACAAACAATTTTTTGTTTGCTGTTTTCTGGTATGCGAATTTCAGTTCTTTGTTAGCTGAAATTTGGGGTTTTTTCTGTTACCAAATAAACAGTTCAGATCTGGTTTTTGAGTCTTTGATGGTGCTGCAGTTCTTGGTTAGCTGCAGTCCTTTGTTGTTGTTTGCGGAATTTGCGGCAGGATTACATATGCCGCTCTGATACCATGTTGAATTATGCGGAAGTATAATGAATTAGTGAGACAGTGAAGCAAGTGACATGAAAATCTGATAATCTTGTATATTTTCGGTCAACAGTGATAGTTGCTTACAGTGAGCTTTTATAAGCGAGAAAGTACAAGGAGCCGTTAGAATAAGAGTAAACAGTAACTTTCTAAAATTAGAAACTAAAAGTTGAGTAACTTTATATTTAGTTGCTCCTTTTAGTTTCTATACTAGCCTATGATGACATAAACCCTTAATGGGCATAACTGAGGCTATTAGTCCCTAATCATGCTTAGTTCTCAACAGTTAGCACTGGTGCTTGTGTCAAAAACTGAACAAGCACTAGAGGGATATCACCGTCATTGTAGCACCAGTGAGTGACACCAGCTGGCACTGCAATCACATCTCCTTCACGGAAGCGGTGAACCTTCTGGTGCTCGTCCCTTCTCCATTGCGCCTGACTGATGCCTTCCTGTTGGAGCTGTTCAGATTGTTGGAGTTGCTCAAATTGTTGGAAAGACTGATATGTGTTGAGAACTAAGCATGATTAGGGACTAATAGCCTCAGTTATGCCCATTAAGGGTTTATGTCATCATAGGCTATTATAGAAACTAAAAGGAGCAACTAAATATAAAGTTACTCAACTTTTAGTTTCTAATTTTAGAAAGTTACTGTTTACTCATATTCTAACGGCTCCTTGTACTTTCTCGCTTATAAAAGCTCACTGTAAGCAACTATCATTGTTGACCGAAAATATACAAGATTATCAGATTTTCATGTCACTTGCTTCACTGTCTCACTAATTCATTATACTTCCGCATAATTCAACATGGTATCAGAGCAGGATATCTAATCCTGTCTCAATTCCGCAAATAACGATCTACAAGACTGCAGCTAACGAAGAACTGCAGCACCATCAAGGCTCAAAAAAACTGAGTCATCAACATCGCAAACAAATACACAGCCAACACAGGCAACAGAAGACTGGTACTGGTACAGTACCAGTACAGTCCACAAAGAACAACAATACCAGAAAAAAAAAACCTTTCTCAAACCTAGCTTTCTCCAAATCAACAACTGCCAAATAGAGCAAACCCAATAAAAAGGGAGAAATTGAGCTCAAGGTAGCACCTGTTCTTATCAAGAGGAAAATCCAACAAAAATCAAGAACAAAATCTGTTCTTACAAACAAAAAACAGCGAATCCTCAAAACCAGCAAAAATCGCATCAATCATTGAAATCCATCTTTCAACTCTCAAATTAGCAAACCTCAAGAGATGCAACTTACTTCCAACCGAAACCCTAGCTTGAGATTGGAAACGAGTAGAGCCGTCAGCACCATTCGATGCACCCACTGCAAGAAGGAGGGACACGAGCAAACATGGTGCTGGTTCCTCTACCCGTCGTTACGACCAAGTAGGAAGGGAAGAGGTGGCGATCGAAAGGGGGAGCTTCGCCCAAATAGCGAAGGAAGAAAGAGGGAAAAGAAAGAAGCGCTGGGAGAAAGAAAAGAAATGAGGCGCTGGGAGAAGAGGATTCCTCTGGATCCAATGTCACAAGGGATCCAAATTCCGATCCTGTGCAACTGCTCCTCTTACAACTTTTGGTGCAGCTACTTCAACAATACAATAGACATAATTCTGATATGGCTACAAATTTAATTCATAATTGTCAAAAACAAAATGGATTTTAGATTCCGGTGCAACAGACCATATGACCGGGAATATAAATTTGTTGCATTACTATAGAACTTGTAAAACCAAACAATTTGTGACCGTAGCTAATAGTGAACAAATGAAATATTAGGAATTGGTACAATTAACCTTTTTTCCAAAGAAATACCAAATGTCTTGTATATTCAAAATTGTTCGTCAAATTTATTATCCATTAGAAGAATCACGGATGAATTAAATTGTGAAATTAATTTTTCATCAAAAAAATGTGTTCTTTCAAAAAGAAATAACCAAGGAAATAATTGGTAAAGGTTTTGTGGAAAATGGACTTTATATTTTGAATTGTGAAAAGGTAAATCTAAATGTTAAAAAACAAGATAATTTAGACACTCTTTGGCATAAAAGAATTGGACATCCTTCGGATAAAATTCTAAAACATATTATTGATTTTCCTAAATTAGATTGTAGTAATTGTGAAGTGTGTAAATTAGAAAAACACACTAGATTACCATTTTATTTATCAAATAGCAAAAGTGAGAAGCCTTTTGAATTAGTTCATTCGGATGTATGGGGTCCCGCCCCAATTGAATCATTTAATGGATACAAATATTTTGTCATTTTTATAGATGATTTCTCTAAAGCAACTTGGTTATATTTACTAAAAAATAAAAGTGAAGTATTTTCTCACTTTCAATATTTTTATAATTTTATAGAAAATCAATATGAAGCAAAAATTAAAATATTTAGATCCGATAATGGAACGGAGTTTATAAATCAAAATTTTACAAACTTATTTAAAACAAAAAGGAATTTACATCAAACAACATGTGTCTATACGTCCGAACAAAATGGTGTTTCCGAACGGAAAAATAGACACATTGCTTGAAATGACCCGAGTCTTTTATTTCAAAATAATGTACCAAAGATTGTTTAGGTCGGATGCCGTTCTTACCGCCACATACTTAATAAATAGATTGCCAATTGCCCATTTAGATTATAAAAGTCCATTAGAAATTATTTACCAACGAAAACTCAATATTGGTCATTTACGTGTTTTTGGTTGTACATGCTATGTACACAAAAATAAACAAGACAAATTTGATTATACCTCGGTTAAGGCCATTTTTTTGGGATATTCATCACAAAAAAAGGGGTACAAATGCTATGATCCAATCAATAAAAAATTTTACATTTCTAGAGATGTAACTTTTCTAGAAAATGAGTCATATTACAAAAATGTTGATAATAAAATCAACATCCAAGAACCACCAAACATATTCATGCTACCTCAAATTGAGTTCCCGGAGGGATATAGTACAGCGGTACAAATGATAATGAGATTGAAGAAATCTCACAAAATGAGAGGGAAATAGAGGAAATTTCTCAAATTGGTGGTGCAGAAGAAATTATAGAGGGAAACACCTTTGCGAAGATCGATAAGAACACACAACTTCAACAATGTTAAGAGATTTATCACATATAAGGTACAATATCCTATTCAAATTTATTTCTTATGAAAATATCTCCTCAAACCATAGAGTTTTTTAACCTCAATTTCAAAAGAGCAAAGAACCATATAACTATGAGGAAGCCATTAAAAATCTCTCATGGAACAAAGCCATGAAAGAAGAACTAAGAGCCCTTGAAAAAAATAAAACTTGGGTAATTGGTTCAAATACCAAAAAATAGAAAAAACCCGTAGGATGTAAATGGTGTACAAAATTAATACATAGCGATGGTACCATAGAACGGTATAAGGCTCGCTTAGTTGCCAAAGGTTATACCCAAACATATGGTATAGATTATCATGAGACTTTTGCACCGGTGGCCAAAATGAATATCGTGAGGATTTTATTTCTATTGCGGTAAACCAAAATTAGAAATTATACCAAATGGATGTCAAAAATGCCTTTCTTCAAGGAACACTTGAAGAAGAGGTATATATGACTTTACCACCCGTCATGAAAAAGAAAAAAATCATGGATTAGCTTGCAAATTGAAGAAAGCTATTTATGGATTGAAGCAATCTCCAAGAGCATGGTATGGCAAGCTAAGCTCTCATTTAATTTCTTGTAATTTTAAAATTAGTAGTGCCGACCATTCATTATTTGTAAAAATTAAAGGAATTAATACTACCATTATATTAGTATATGTTGATGACATTATAATCACCGGGAAAATAACCAAGAAGAAATTACTAAAATAAAATTTCAATTGAAAGAAAAATTTGACATTAAGGATCTTGGTTATTTAAAATATTTTCTAGGAATAGAAATTGCACATTCTAAGAAAAGTCTATTTATTTCTCAAAGAAAATATACCTTAGATTTGTTAAAAAAAACCGGTAAACTAGGTTGTAAACCGGCCTCAACACCAATAGATGGTAAGAATAAATTAAATACCGAAGATGGTGAACCTTTAGAAAATATAAATCAATTTCAAAGACTTGTAGGAAAATTCATATACCTAACGGTAACGCGTCCGGATATTTCTTTTTCGGTAAGTCAAATTAGTAAATTTATGCATGCCCCTAGAACACCACACTTAGAGGCAAAAATTCTAAGATACTTAAAAGGAACACCCGGAAAGGGAATTTGTATGAAAAACAACAATTCTAACAATGTGTGTGGCTATTCCGATGCAGATTGGGCCGGAAGCTTCGATAGAAAATCGACAACCGGCTTTTGCACAGTTGTAGGCGGAAAATATAGTCACATGGAAAAGCAAGAAACAAAACGTCGTGGCACGATCAAGTGCCGAAGCGGAATATCGTGGCCATGGCGTCCACCGCAAGTGAGTTGACATGGATCAAGCAACTCCTTTCGGATTTAGGAATCAAAATTCATGCGCCAATGCAAATGTTTTGTGATAATCAAGCGCACGACATATAGCATCAAACCCGGTGTTTCATGAGAGAACAAAACACATTGAAGTCGATTGCCATTTTATTAGGGAAAAATTCAAGCAAAAGAAATTGAAACTCCGTTTGTTAGAAGCGGAGATCAATTGGCGGATGTCTTTACTAAGGGTTTAGATCCAAAACCGTTTTAAGAAAATATAGGCAAGTTAGGCTTAATTGATATCTACACGTCTAACTTGAGGGGGGGTGTTGAGAACTAAGCATGATTAGGGACTAATAGCCTCAGTTATACCCACTAAGGGTTTATGTCATCATAGGCTATTCTAGAAACTAAAAGGAGCAACTAAATATAAAGTTACGATCAACTTTTAGTTTCTAATTTTAGAAAGTTACCGTTTACTCTTATTCTAACGGCTCCTTGTACTTACTCGCTTATAAAAGCTCACTGTAAGCAACTATCACTATAGACCGAAAATATACAAGATTATCAGTTTTCATGTCCCTTGCTTCATTGTCTCACTAATTCACTATACTTCCGCATAATTCAACAATATGTTTCCGGACAACCAGGGAAAACGAACCCCGTCAAGCCTCGTCCTGTAAAAGAAAATTATAAGTTTCTAATTTTGAATTTTGAAGATACCAATGCTTAAAGTTTAATTTTTAGGAGACCTTGCACTATGTAGAAGAGAGACGGAGCATTGGAGAAGCTTGGCAATAGAAGGCCTCTTGGATCGATCGTACGACGAAGTGCAGATACGCCAGCACACCGGAGTTGTTCGTCGTTCTCCTCATAGAAATCAGTGAGACCAGCTTGAGACTGCACACGCCTAGACGGGTTAAGTGCAGCAAGATTATCAAATCGACATGCCCTCTGACCTGCCCCAAAGCCAAATCCACGCGAGCTCTGCCATGGGCTCTGCCCACTAAAACCAAACTGTGCTACACACCCATGAAATAAGACCAAGATGCAAAGAGAAAATGAGAGAGAATAAAGAGTTGCCATTGTTAAACTCTCAATTAATTAAACTACTAGAATTGATTGTTGTGTGAAGAGATAGGTGAGATCTACCCAGTATTTATAGGCGAGCAAGAGGAATTGTATGGGTTTGGATAAACATGAAGACGTTGGTGATGATTGAATAAAAGTATATATTAGATAAGAATGATGAAATTTGGTAGTAAAGGAATGTGTATTTGCAGTTATACACGATGGTTGGTGAAGTATGGACAAATAAAAGTCGTAGAAACTTGAACAATAGACGAGGATAAAGCAATTGCACAACTAACAAAACCATGTCGCCGCGTGCAGTGTTATTTCTTAATTACCAGAAGGATTTGTAATTTAGTAGAGAAGATAGCCAACTGTTTATAAAAAAATAAAGAAGATAAGTGGATTTCAAGTTATATATACAAAAGAGTTGGTATAAATGGACGGTGAAATTTTGTCAGTATGTGTAGAGGTAAGGAACTCACCCACAATTAACATGAATAAATCAAATTATGGTTTAGTCTAGAGAAAGCGTTGTAGGCCCACCTACAAAATAACAAAAAATTTAGTGGACATTATGGAAATATAGTTTACGTTAATTATACAAGGGATAATTATTGTCATACCCATTAAAAACTTCTAAATATCCAAATTTTCCATCAAAACTTGAAAATTACTCATTTCTTCACTAAAAATAAAAAACCTTTCTCATTTCCCCTTTCTTTAATCTAATTTAAACTTTTATTGAGCTTATTATTAATCTTTTATTTTAAGATAAAAGGACTAATTTACCCTTCTATTCAAACGAACGCATTCTTACATCCAATTACGATCAATATTCTTTTACATTCTAATCAATCAAATGTTGAATGCTAATGTGCAAGTTTAGCTACTAAATTTGTGACAACTGATAATCATTTTCTTTCTTGCTAAGTTTCAGTTTGCAAAGCTGTCAAATTAGCTACAACAATTTATCATGTCCGTAAATCAATCTCTCAATTTTCATGATAGTATAAATTATGGCACCAATTGATTGTTATTTGGAGAGGATTGTATATTTGGGTTCGTTTTATGTAGGGTTTTTGCACAAATGACCCTATAACTTTCAACAACTTGTTTTTCCCAGAATCATGTTTTATGACAAACTGATTAAACCTTTCCCTCATTACCACATTAAAAGTTTCAATTAATCCAATTTTACTGCGCTCTTAGAAGTCAAACTCCAATTTTCATGTGCATCATAACATTCCAAGCCTTATTTCAAACTTACAGGTCATTCATGACAATTGTTAATATGTGATCAATTATCAACGATTGCCACACCAAATAAAATACAGTACATAGCCTGAGAGTTTGCCAATAAGAGACGCTGTATATTTTACATATAAAAAAAGTAAGGAAGTTCTGGCCTAATTTCCCGTATACCATATAACACATTGAAATACTGAAAATATACTCTTTTTGTACTTTCTGATCTCATAATCTATTGCCCGAGTAAAAAAAAAAAAATCCGAAAACAATTAGAATAAATACAAAAATTATATCTAACTGAACTATCAAAATTTAACATGTGAAAGAGTTAGTGCAGATTTACTTTCATCCAAAAAAAAAGGAGAAGAATTACGGTATCTAAAAATTGAGCCATATCATGGACTAGAGTGGTTATGTTCGCCATCAGATGTGATAATGAGCATCGATGAGTCATTTGCATCCCCATCAATGACCTTTTTGGCAAGGCAGCCTATTTCACGACACTTATAGTAACACCTATACAAGGGGATAAAAAAATTAAACTACATATGCATCTACAAAGGATAGTAGCATTATAGAGAGAAATGTTTGAAAAGAAATTAAGATTTACTGGCGATAAGGATGATGCACCAGTTCTCTCGAATCATACTTTTGCCAAGAAAACTTGTCAGCATTTCTTGAGTTATTTTCTGGTACGCATATACTTCTACGTACTCCACTGCTCCTGGTTTTGTTAGGGTATCAGATTTGTGCACACATAAATTGTAACTGTAAACTTTGCTAGTTTCTAAATGAAGAACAGAAAAATTTATATAGCTGTTCCAATTCATGAGTAAATATGGGAGAAGAGTGAGGCTATGGTAATTTGCAATGCGCAGATCAAGCTGTACTATGGATTTTCATATCTTCATTTTTAAAGTTCAAACAGCTGATCTGAACTGCTCAACATTACCAAATTTTATGTTTTTTAGAATTTTTTACTTTTTTTTAGATAGATAGAAAATTACTACTTTTAGATGGTCCAGAATCTTTAGATCATATGATTTTCTACCAATCTAAGAAAATAGTAAAACATCTAAAAAAAATGTAAAATTTGGTGTCGAAGTTCATTTTCATATGAAAATTATGTTGAGCGGTTCGGATTGACTGTTTGTACTTGGGAAACAAAGAAATGAATCCATTGTACAGCCCCAGACTTAAATTAAGGTAACATAGCCTCACTCATGAGAGAATTCTAAGAGGGTAGACTACTATACCAGCTTACACCCCTAGACTAGAATTAAGGTTCAACTAATTTTCTCTTTTTCCAGGGAGGAGCGGGTTACAGTTTTTCAATTGATTCTGATGCATGTAATTCCTCTTTTAAAATTAATAACAACAACCTCCTAGTTATTAACAACCTTCTTACTTTCAATAAAAAGGAGGGAAAAAAATTAAGGTGCACTAACTCACACTTCAACAGAAGGTATGAGATATATCGACACACTTTCTTTCTCTCGCCTTCCTGTTCCCATTCTTCTCAGAAACTGGTACAGCACAACAGTACGGCATTGACATGGCAGGATCTGCTGTCTCAACAGTGACAAGTGACAACAGATTGACAATGAATTCGTCCCATCCAATTGTGTGCAGATCTTCTCTCATCTCCTCTAGAGATGGAGATGCAGTGCAAAGGGATACGAGAGGCACAATGTTGGTTCTTAAGGTGGATCTGACAGGTGGGGACAGATGTAGAGATCTCACTACATCCATTATCTCCGCCTAATTACAGATAAAATCAGGCTTAATTATGATTAAAAAAGAAAAATAGAAGAGTTCCCCTCAGAAGCAACAGATGATTGAAAACAAAGGCTAGAGTAGTACTAACATTTCCAGGAGCAAAGTAGAACCCAAAAAGTTTATTATTTTCTAACGGTGATTATGGAACAGAATAAAGAAGCAAGAGACATGCATAAGCTGAGTAAAACCCAAAAGGATAATTCCTTTCTGATGGCAATGGAGGAATAAAGAAGCAAGAGACATGCATAAGCCAATTAAGTTTAATTAACCAAACATAAAACTGGTTACGTAAATATTACCAATAAGCACTAAACTGAATCAATGATGTTTTCCCTCTTTCTGGATTAGTGGGCAAGTGGGGGTAATTTCACTACTAAATTGTTGAATAAACAAAAAGTGGTTCCAAACTCCAATCAAACATGTAATGAAATTGCATTGTGCTTTGACCTTCGACTTAATCAAACGAAAGCAATAATATATTTTTAACTTTATAGAGAACTAACCAGAGGTCGACACAATAGTTCCCAAAATTAGATAAGCAGAGGAATAGCCTTTTAGCTTTGCTATCCAATTCTCAGTCGATCAGCACATGAAGTTCAATTTACTGAGCCACAAGAAAAAAAAGGTTTCTTTCGATGAAATTGACTAAAAATCTACCTTGTATCCACTTGCAAAAATATGCAGCTATTTGGAATGTATGACTTAAAAAGTTATCCCAACCTTATCAAATTCATTTCCTCAGATTGAGAGCGAGAGTGAGGCAATCCAAATTCGACTCTTCAGAGAGAGGATTAGCCTTCTCTTCTCCTTGCTGCTGTCCGAGTGAGAGCTCGGCAACAAGTCGTTCATTTTGTTTCCCAGGTCCAAAATAACTTAAATTATCAAAGGGTTCCCAAATAGCCCAAACTTTGTTTTCAAACAACCAACTTGAATCACTATAACCTGATGATATGATCCCCTTTGAAAGAGAGCAGCATTGGAATTTGGTTCAGTTAAGTAGATATCTGATAGCAATGCACAATTGACAAGGTTTCCTGTCGGAGAAACAAGAGTGTAAACCTGACACATGTTATATACCAGTAAACCAGTACGTGATTACAAACCAATCGGAGTACTATGATCCAAATAAGAAGTCAAACATAACCAAATCTCAATACAAAGTTCAATCTGTATTCTGAAAGGAAACATCTTCAATTAGACAGGGATAAAATGTAAATCTAAAGAAATATTACATGCATAATAACAAAGACATAACAACATTCATAGTTAAAATTAAACGTTAATTCGTAGCAAATAGACTGTTAATACTTAATATCAAACTAAAAGGACTACTTCTTAGCAAGACTTTGTTCAACAATGAACAACCCAAAAAAACAAAGATGACAAAAAACTTCATGTAATTTGGATTGACTAACTCCGCCTCCTACTAATCCAACAGACTCAATCTCATCCAGCTAAATTCTCTAGCAAGACCATCCATTCTTTTTTCGGCACCACTGACAGAGGCGCCAGAGTATTACCATGAGCCACTTGAGGAGAGTCGAACAGTCCCTCAGGAAACTCAACCCCTTGACAAACAATCTCTAGCGTTGAGCTCGAAAGATGCAACGCGAGTAAATCTCCCTTTATACTGTCTCCTATAAGCAAAGCTCTCCTCGCACGATCATATGTAAACAAACTGTGCGAGGAGAGCTCCTCACTGTTGTTTTCCCCTTCAATAACCCAGCTATCCTTTCCTTCTAACCTCTACACCTTTGCAACACCATAAGCCATTCTGGTAAAATATATGATATTGTTGTAACATGACATACGATTTGATCCACGTTGTTTGAATGGTGGCGGTAGTGAGGTTTTCCAGTAAGTGTCAGTGGAGATCTCATATCCCACCAAAAGCCCAAAGTGATCTCTCCAGCATACTGAGCCACCTCCAATTTTGCACGGTATATACTGCTTTCCCATTGTCCTTTATCAAATTGGTCAAACATAGGTTCCAACCGTTGACTGAACTTGGAGGATATTGTCCAGGAACAAGTCTCGTAAGAGTAGATGTGAAATTGTATCCAATATTTTGTCTTATCACTATTATCTAATTTAATCAAAGCGAGAGTCAGCTTGAAGTTGAGAGAGATTGCCGGGTCATAGATGAGCGCAACACCACCATGGTATTTATATGAAGAAAAATTAGGAGGAGCAAAACGTACAAGAAACCAGGAGGAAGTTGCAGGATTGCCCACAAAAAAAATCATATTACGTTGAAACAGAGAATGCCATGATTGCTAGACGCCACCTCAAAGCCGATCGACAAAATGTCCGACATGGAGCTGGGAAATTTGACATCCTCTTGATAGGGCTTGAACCATTGTTGGGTACAAGTAAGCCAGCCCCCTCCCCCTCCGTGTAAAGAATGCGGTTATTCGAGCAGGAAGAGAGCAGTGGGCCCGAACAAAGTCTGGGTCAGAGATGACCCGGGCCCAGGCACGGCACACCGTTTGGACCTGCAATAGGGTCTCTGTGGGAAGAAGGGAAAGTATCATGAAGATTATGTCGAAATTTGAGTTTAGCAAGCTCTCTGCCATGGTGAACAACGGAGGAGTCAAGTTTTGAAGATGAGACTGTGAAGGAGAGAAGTGGATTAATGAACTGAGAAGGCATTGAACGGTATAAATTCTACCTAATACTTTTTCGATCGCATTTAATGTTCTTGAGAAAGGAAACTCCGATCGGTGGCATTTAATTTACTTTTTGACTATTTGATTTCCTTTTGACCGATTTTAACTTTGAAGTAACACGTTTTTATTCCGTACAATACATTTTGAACATAACTTCAAGCATCTCACTAACTGGCTGTGAAATCATAAAAAGTAGGAAGGTCAACAAAAAAAAAATACCCCACGCGCCCCCGTCCCTTTCTTTCTCTTTTGTCTGACTTTACACCTACACTTAAGGAAAAAAAAAAGCCGAAAATCACGATCCGAGGATCCGCTCCGCCTGTGCTCCCTACCCAGCGACAAATCAAAGGCCATGTGCTCCGCCTCGCCGTTCTTCTCCGTAACGTCCAGCTCTGCTCCTTTTCTGGTCTCCCACTGACAGCGAACAAATTAGGTTTTTTGTTTTTTTTTTTTAAATTTTTGTAGAACTTAGTAAATTGACAATAATTTATGGTTTGATTTGTTGTCAAGGTTATTATTAAATTTAATTATGTGAAATTGCATCAAATTAGATTTAATTTTGTAAATTAGCATCCGATTAAGTTTAGTTTTGTTAATTAGTATCCGATTAGCTTTAATTTTATGAGTTAGATATAATTTTGTGCAATTGCACCAGATTAGTTTTAATTTTGTCAATTTGTACCAAATTTAGTGTATTTTATTTTTTTGTTGTATAATTTTGTTGGACTTGCTCAAAATACTTGTGTACATTCATGTGTGTTCAACTTCTTGTAGTATTTTTAAATTGTGTATGAATTAAATTAGTATCACATTGAAAACATTTATTTATCTGTCGTAGCAATTAACTAAAAATAGCATAGGAGTAAAAAAACAAATAACATAGTAGTATGCATGCATTGTTTATCTATCGAAGCAATTAACTAAAAATCTCTAACGGCACCTTGATCACAGGGGCGGATCTACTGTAGCACAGGGTAGGGCAACTGCCCTACCCTGAAAATCCAAAACTAATTTACAAAGACTGGATTTTGGGTCTTTGCCCTACCCTGAAAATTGATATTGCCCTACCCTGCAGTCCAATTAAAATAACTGGCCCATTGTATATTAAATTTGGTAAATTATATAAGATACGGTCCAATTAAATTCAATTCGAAACCCAATTCAATAATTTCTTGCCCTACCCTGATCAAAATCCTGCATCCGCCCCTGCTTGATCACATTTATCTATTTCATATTATACCTAGTTTATTTGTTTAAAACCTGCATGCATCAAACTCCTTGTGCAATTAACTAAGTTTAAAGTTAAAAGTAAGAATTTTTGTCATTGTTACAATTATAGAAGTACTAGCATGTCATTAGTAATATAGGAAGTTAATGGATTTATAGAATGCACGGGTGTGATAAAAAAGACAGAAGGGAATTAGGACTAATGGCATGCTGGTTGTAATATATGCACTAGGTTTTCTGTTAAGTTTTTAAAATGATGAAAAAAATTCATGTAGTACATAATATAGAACTTAACTTTTTAATTTGATATATGTTTGATGTTCATGAGGCGTGATTAGAAAAATTTATATTTCCATGCATATTTATATTTTATGAATTAGGATACATAACATATTTTAATTTCACCCGGCCATACATCTCTCTCTATCTCATATATCTCTCCTTCAAATTTGAATGCTCCCTTTCATGTTTCACCCCTCGCTTCTATTTATACACAATTGCTTGACCATTGAGCTCATCATCTCTCCTCAATGGCAATGACCCTCTCCCTTTTTCTGTTTTTATCATTTCCCTTCTTCTTGACAAATGCTACTGCCGGGTGGTACATCTTCAGTGAAATGATGCGAAATTGACAAGCTCGTCAACCCCACTGAAGCCATCGATCTGGCCGGGTTGAGTATTATTGGCATGTGTTGCAGAAGATCGTGCCCTGGATCTGATGCAATGCCACAAGACAATAAGGGTAATTTCGGACCAAGATTGGAAAGTAAAGATTGTCTGATATTAAACAATCCGTGTGAGATTTAAGTTATTACCATGAATAGAATTACCATGGGATATGAGGTGGAGTATTACCATGAATAGAGTTACCATGTATTTGCCAATGATATGAGCTGGGCTATTTAAGTTATTTCTATTTTTTCCATGAATAGAATTAGGAAGTAATCTTGTGTGAGATTTCCTTTCTGTTTTCTATTTAAATCTCTTTCGTGTGTTTCCTGGAAATATACAAGAAAATTGTAATACTATTTTTTGTGAGATTAATAAAAAAGTGAGAGGGTTTGGAGAGGAGGACGTAGGTACTAAACTGGTACCGAACCTCGTTAAATTCGTGTGTTTGAATCTTTATTTCTGTGATTGTTATTATTTTAAACAAGTATTTCCAAAGAGAGAAAATATTCCAACACAATTTCCTTCTATCAGCCGTAATTCTGGTTGCAGCCTCTATATACGGTCGTGACCCCAGAAATATTTTCACCAACCACTACTAATACTATTGACAATGCTGAAACCGTTGCAAATGAAAAATTGTTCAACAATCGGTTTCGACAACACGAATGATGATCCCTACAAATTCTCGAATAATGAGTTTACCGAGGGGCAAAATGTTCCAAATTATGATTAAAGAAATAGGCAATACCAGTATGGCATGAGCGACATGAGGTTCTTGGAGAATGGAAAAATACTACTATGATGTTAATGCTAACAGATATGGTTATGGGTCTGAGTTGAAATTAAACCGATGAGAATCGATAATCCGAACGAGTATGGGTCGTACCGGTCGTATGGAGGAGGCTATGGAACAGTTGGTCGGTACGGAAATGAAGGCTATGGCAATGGGAATGAAAATGAGTATAATAGTGTTTTGAATGAAAATGAGAACAAAGGAGAGAACGAGTGGAGCCAAGAAGAGTATATCCCGTGATAGGAATGTATACGGTGATATATATATTGGCAACTTTTTTAATCACACTGTAAAATGCTTAAATAAAAAAAAGGGTGTTAACAAATCCTCCTTTCATATTGTAACTTACAATTAGTTGGATGTCCGTAAATTTCTATCGTATGCTGGACTATGTGTTAGTGAATAATTTTAAAAGTGTCGTTGAATAATTAAGATTGTATTTACGTTCATTTTTAGATAAATAATCTATTTTTTTTTTATAATTTACTGTCTTTTAATGCATCTATGATACGCTAAAATAAATCGCTAATCAAACATTGGATTGTCTTTCTTGACCACAACACGACTCTCCAACCAAACCTTAAATTTTTCGACAACAATTAAAAAACTGTATTTACAATTTGTGGATTTGAAAAGTGAACTTGGTTAATTTATAGTAATTTATAATGGTTAATTTTGTAAGATGTTTTCATTACAATTCGCTATCACAATACCAGGAATTTTTTTTTTCTAATAGCTAGTAATTGGTGGGGAATTTATCTTTTTTGTTTTAGATTTCCAATCAATTAAATATTTTCCAAATTTAATATAAAAATAAAAAATAAGAAATAAAACTAGAAATTTATTGAAAACAATATATATTGTGCACTCTTTTATCAATTTACTGTTGAAAATCATTTCTTTTTAATAAAAATTTTCATTAACAAAATTAATACAATATGATATTTTTTATATATAAATATCAATTATCTTTAAAAGCTAATAAAGAAAGTTTTTCTAAAAAAGATAGAATATTATAGTTAAATTAATAAGTTCATAAAATGTATAAATGTAAAACCAAAATTTGTTTTCTAAATAAATTATACATATGATCTGCAATGCTGCCATTGCAGATGCTGACTTGTTTACTCATCTGAATATTTTGTCTAATTATTTAACAAATTTGAAATATATCTTGAAAATTAATTGATTTTCTCTAATATTTTATGCAAAAAAAACAATGATAACTTATCATAGAGAAAAATCTCACCATCCGTTTATCATATAATCATGGTTCAAGTAACTATATAGTTCTGGCAAATTAAAATTATGTTGTAAAACAGTAATCTGTGTCTTTATTCTTTGTTCTTTTGTTATTTATTTTCATTTAGAAACAAGAAACAGGTAATCTATCACTATTCTTTTGAGCTAAATGGCAAGCTGTCTTGCCTTAATTGTCAAATTCACATTTTGTCCATGACGCGATCATGCAAATTTCTCTTGAAATTGCACTTGCGGTCATATTATTTTCACAAGTCTCTATTGCAGGACTCAGGAGACTAATTGAGTAATTGATGTTTTGCAATGCATAATATATTAAAAAAATAATTAAGTTGTGAAAAATTCAAATAACTACATATTTTTGCGTTTCCATCCTGTCTCTATTTTATATTTTTGTAATAATAATAGTTATAAATTTGTATGTTAAAATAAAACAGTTAGATGTGATATATGTTAATTTTTTTATATGCACACAAAATATTATCGCTTCTCAATATTGTTTTTATGTGATTTAATAAGTTAAAAAATCGCAGGACTCAAACGAGTATTTGATGTTTTGCAATGCATCATATATTCAAAAAATAATGCAAGTTAAGAAGGGTTTAAATAACTATTTTTTTGTGCTTCCATCATATCTCCATTTTATATTTTTTTATAGCAATAATTATAAGATTTGTAGGTTATAACTGTTAGATGTGATCTATGTTAATTTTTTTCATATACATATAAAACATTATCACTTTTTGGTTTTTGGTTTTTTTGTATGTGAGTCAATAAATTAAAAAATCGACGTCAACAAATATCAGTGTATTTTTATAAGCTCTTGATAACAATCAAAACAAAATTAAAAAATTATAATATTTTACATGTATATAGAGAAAATAACATAGATCATATCTAATTATTCATTTTGACATTTAAATTCTAAAGCTGAGTTATTAAAATTAAAAAAAGGAAAGCATGAGGGAGTTAAATGAAATAGAGGCATTTGAACCTGAGTTTTACTATCTGAAATAATACGGGCCTTTAGCCTACACTTGTTGACGGTGGACCCAGCCCATACCTTCTAAAAGCAATGGGCTCGTATGTCCGCAATCTACAGGCCTATAAACCCTAACAGGGTTTTGACCTTTGATTCTCTCAATTCAGCACTGCTCCATAGTTTGATCGTCGTCAGGCCAGCATGGCTAGTTTCGCCGCCGCGAGATCCGTTTTCCGATCGTCATCTTCCCTTCGAAGCGCCGCCACTAACGCCGCATCTCATGCCAAATCCTCTCGCCCGTCGTCCTTTTATCTTCCTAAGCGCGGCGGCGCCATTCCCCAAGCTCCTCGCTTGTTAAGGTTGGATAAAAGTTCTTCCTTATATGTGTTGGATAAAAAAGATTGATTTAGTAGGTGTGGTCGTGGATATAGATCATTATTTATCTCGTCAATTTTCAGATTTGTGTTCATTTTCGGTTTTGTATTAGTATGTAGGGAATATGTAATCTAAGGTCTAAATGCAACTTCTAGTTAAAATTAAACAAAAAATTTCGTGTTAGTACTGGTACTAGGTTATCCTGCCAGCATTGGTACCTTGATGCAAAAAAAAAAAAAAAAATACCTTGATGCAACATGGGTACTGGTGGGAGCTAAGTATTAGCCATAATTGATTCCTGAGGTTTTACTTCTTTCCACGAATAGAATAATTATGCTATTTTGTTCATGTTTTATTTGAAATTTCCAATGTTGAATGATCAGCCTGTGCAGTACCTGTGCTGTCATCAATATATATAAAGAATGGAGCATTATCATTTCAAGTAGTCTTTTAACATAACATTGGAGAAAATTGATGATTAAGCTCTTAAAATGTTCATTAGTTCTCTCTTGTTTCAAGGTCTCCTCTGGAGATGAGTTCTTTCTGTGTGGAGTCGCTGTTGCCAATGCATAGTGTGACCGCCTCAGCTGTCATGACCTCTCTTCTTGCTGTTTCTAGAAGGGGTTATGGTTGGCTTTCTGAAGGTATGAGATTCTATCTTTAGTTTTTTTTGTTATTTAATAACTATCTTTGTATAATAAATGCAAACCTGGGTTGTTGGCAGTGTGGTTTTCTTTCTTGTGCTTAGAATTATAAAATTTGATATTGAATAATTGTTTTTGTTTTCCATGAAACCCTACAGTGAATTGATTGATTCTTTGTTTTTGTTCTTCTTACCATTGCTTTTCTGAAAATGTTTTTTTTTTTAACTGTTCTCTGTTTTAAATAGCTAAATCGACCCTATATTGTCTGTACTAACAATGGTTTTAAAATATCTAATGTTAAGTGCTCTGATTTGGTGATGATATTAAAAAATATTCTGAAAGTATAATTAATAATCGTAACCTCTAAGGTTTAAGTCAGTAGCTATGTTTGGGTAGTGTAATAAAAAGTTCTTTTATAAAGGAAAAGTTGTTTTTTCATAGTATTTTTTTTTTTTATTGTAGGACAAGATGAAACTAGATGAAGGTCAAGGCTGAAAAGGTGACTAGACTAAAATATACACACACATAAATTCTTGGTTTATTATTTTATGACGCTATGCCTTACAACTTACAAATAATTTATTAAAATGAAGATAGATAAAGGTTTGTTTTCACATATTGTGCTCTCTTTTGCAGTTTTGCTGCTTTTCTGTTTGCAATCGTGTAGTCTCTTCCTTGTGTTTGAATATCTTTAAATTTTTTTGAAAGAAACTGAATAGGTGTTATGTTATTTATAGAAAATTAATCTTTCAGATGATCTAGTATTTCCTGAAACATTGCATTTCTTTGCATCATTAATTAAGAAGATAGGTGCTTCAGTGTTGTTTCTTGTAGAATTTAGCATTTGGCAATGTATAAATCGTAATTTTACATATAATTAGTATACTGATTGCCTGTTTTCTAAACCAGCTGGAAAAGATGATGTGTAGAAGAATAATTATCTTCTCAAAGACACAGGTTAGATGATATATTTGAAATGAAATTATTTAAACTGTATCATATAATATTTTTTAAACATCTTGTGGTCATTTCACATTGCAAGCATCTTTTCCTCGATAGAAAGGTCCTGCCTATATTAGTTCACCTCCTATTTCGTTATCATTTGACATTTTCATGATTTCTTATCAATATTCTTTTGAGAAATTTTTCTATTTTATATAAAATAATGATTGAATTTTGTTATGACATGATTGATACTGCGAGTTCAAATGAATTTGACCTGTAATTGTTTTGTTCTTCTTTAATTACTTTTAAGCTACACTGGGTAATATGTATGCTTGCTTGTTTGAAAGAATGCCAACTTTCAGAAATCTTTTTCCTGACCCTGATTCTTTATTTGTTATAGACTTGTGATTAGTCATCACGAAGAGCACTTGGGTTGAAGACTTCATTTCTACTTTTACTTTTTACTATTCTGATTGATGTACCAAATTTCATAAATTGAAGACATTTGCCATATATTTGGAACTTAGTTTTGGTTATTGTACTTGTAGATGGATGACTTGGGATGGCGATAGTAGCAACTCTTTTCTTCGTCCTTGTTAATAATTCGAGGAGATTTGGTAGGTCTATTGTGGTATTTGGATCTGTATATCTCAGTAGCAAAAATTTTGTATCACATTTGGTAAATTTCCCTTTCAAGAGAGATAGGTCATAAGGTTGTTGATTGAGCACTATTTGATAAAATTTTTATTTGTGTTCTTAACGAAGTCCTTTTTGTTTGTCTTAAGTGTTCTACGATATGATTTCTGGTATTTGATGCCATGTTTCCTATCTTTTATGCTAAAAACTGGAGCGTTCAAAATCAGGCCTTTGTATCATATTTTTTTTTTCTTCTGATTTTCTCAAATTTTGGAGTAGAAACATGTCGGCAACCCAGAAATCATATGTTGAAAAAAAATACCTATGATAATCAGAACAAAATTTGCAAACGACAATTAACTCAATTTTTTTATCATCTTAAGCGGTTCAGGTCAGACTGTTGGAACCTTGAAAATGAAAATAAAAATTCTAGTACGGACCGATCTATACAAAAGTCTCACTCGAGATGATATTTATGTTGTAATATCCTTTTTACCATAAGAGCAAATCCAAAATACAAAACAAGGCAGCCATTTTATAGCCCATTTACTTCACAGATCTACATATGCTGTACATTTTCAAACAAGCTCCAATTTATCTAGATAATCTCAGATGGACCAGCGTTAAAACCCAATCTAACCATCTGCAGTAAACTGTTCGTTTTGATTTTTTTTAGTTAAAGCCCGTAGGCAGTAAACTGTTTTTTAGTCTCGAGTTATGTTATCAAAAGCACAACTTTTGACAAACTGTTTTACAACAATATAGGTGATAATTCTTTCCTAAGATATTTCCTTAGCCTTTCTACCAATCATAAGCCATTCTAAAAAAAAATTTCACTGCGAGCTACATGGAAACAAAAGATGATATAGTGACCACTCACAACATTACACATAAAAAAAAATCACATGCCACTAATACCAGTATCTCGGAACTGCAAATTCAAGAGTTTCCTACAACAAAATGAAATTTGTCATAGAACCTTTTTCATTTTCAAATTGATTTATGACCAACTAGGTCAGGGGCAACATCTCCAAGCAATTTAGGAATATGTTCCCACTTTCACTTTTCCACTACATTCACCAGCTCATACTCCACAAGTGAGAGATTGTTCTCCTCCTTCACAGTAAAACTAGCTGGCCAAGTGACCTCGATGCGACCCCACTTGTCAACTGCCAGCCGCATTGATCCCTTGAACATATCAATTTTTGCATTGCGAATAATGACAGTTGTGCCAGCTTGCATCAAATCAACTGTTACAAAGAATAAGACACTTTAGTTAGGGTTTCTCCATGTATTCATCATCAAAGAAGAAAGGAAGAAAATGAATTATCTTTCAAAACTTGGATTGAATTTCAAAAAAGAAGCAGATGGTTCCAGTCAAAGAGGAACAAAACCGATTCAACAATATATAATAATAACAAAAATAATAATCATATAGTGTTAGCAGCACCAAGAAAAGTTATGAACTAATTTATAACCAAACTGGTGCTGATATCCTAATATGCAAAATAAATGCCATAAAAATACATAGTCCATAAGCTATTTCTAATTCTCAGCCTATTTTTTGCATGCCTAAACCATAACATCTCATAAAATAATTAATGATTGTCCCATCATATAACATGACTTTAAACAGAGGCTCAAAAAATCAAGCGGAAGTTTTTACGTTTATCACAAAGTCTATTAGCATACTAATAGCAAGTATAAGGATACTTTGCCATGAGAACTACCAAGAAAGGAACTCAAATTCAAATTGTACACCATTTTGAAAGCACTGGATTAGTTTAATTTTTGG
This sequence comes from Carex parvula, assembly GCA_025461045.1. Classification (NCBI taxonomy): domain Eukaryota; kingdom Viridiplantae; phylum Streptophyta; class Magnoliopsida; order Poales; family Cyperaceae; genus Carex; species Carex parvula. The sequence goes on from JAJGRW010000559.1 coordinate 2,116,249, forward strand.
TAAACCAAACATTATACATTAAAAAAGTCAGCAATTTGTTTAATTTATGAGTGTAATAATCCAATTCAGTTAAATTATAATTAAGCTGAGCAGCAATAATTTAACCATGAAATAAATATAATTCATACACGATGCAAAAACAATTGAAGGGTTGAACCAATTCATTTACTAATCATCTTCAAATTGGCATCAAAACTATTGAATAAAAGGCCCTTTATGTGCTTTTCTGATTATGAGAAACATAAAAATAAAAATACATCAATATAAATTAACCCATTTCCTTTCTTTTGTATACAGAAACTTGATGTCATTTCTCACTAAATCTATTTTTTTCCACTAACTGTTGGCAGTCATCTGCATATAATACTATTCATTTCCTTTCTTTCGTATAGACTTAACCAAATCAAGTATACAAGGCAAATGGAAACTTATATGATTTTCTTCTAGATCCAATTCTACCAACAACTGTTGGATGTTTTCAGCATATAATATATGAAACTACAAACCAGCTTCACAAATATGGGAAATAATTAATCTGTTTTACAAAAAGAAAACTTCGATTGCATAGGGAATCAAATCAGAAAGAGAATATCTACGGAACCTTAAACTAAAACAACTAAAAGAAGATTAATCACCGCCTATATCGACTTAAACAAAGGCACGATAAACGATCAGAAAAGATCAGTCTAATCCAATCCATACCTTGCTCGTTCCGCGCCGTGAAAAGGACGACTCCAGTCTCGTCGCCAATAAGGCACTCAGAGATCTTAGTCGCGCGCGGTCCGGCGCCAGATCCTTTGTGGAGAACCGACTTAGCAGATATCACCTTCGCCGTGAGTGTGTGACCACCTGTGCCAGGTTTCAGCGCCTCCACCTTTACGAACACCGGTTTGCGCTTAGCGGAGGCTGCGCCGTTTGTCTGAGCTGTCGCCATTGACGTTGTATGGATCGATTAGGAACAAGCCGTAAACCCTAGTTGAAAGAAGAAAGGGGTTGGGGTACTTGAGGGATTAATAAATGGAGCGAGTCGAGAGAGATGGAGATGGGTGTATCTGATAAGAGTTAGAAGGCGAAAACAGGTAAAGAAGTTTAACATACTAGTTTTAGCTTCATGCAGCGCACGGACTATAAAATCAAAAGAGCGATGTATATGGTTCGTGCACTGCATGAAGATAGAGCTACTCTGTTAAAAGATTTACCCCGAAAACAGGTGACGGATCGGATCCATCGATATCCTAGGGTAAATATGTTAACAGAGCAATTTTAGCATCACGCAGCGCATAAACAATCTGCAGCGTTGTTTTGATTCTATAGTCTTTGTGCTGCATGATACCAAACTTGTTCTGTTAAATTCTTTACCCGATATTCAATTTCAATCCGTGAAATGTTACTCCAATAAACCGGATCCGGGTTGGATATGGACGTTCGTCCGAGAGACTGAGCCCATGGGCTACATGCAAACGATAGATATAACGCAAGTTGCGTTAAAGCCCAAGTAAATAGATGGCCCTGTTCATATCAAATGGCCTACTACATTTGGGGTCGTTTCTTTTTAGGAGAAGCTACCTGGAGGATATATAATGGAATAAACTTCCAGTATTCATTTTTTTTGACGTTTATTTTTAAATAGTTTAATACAACACAATTGCCTGGTAAATTTGCTAAATATCAACTTAGGGCCTATAATTAATTTCTTATAATAAAACTATTTTCGTTTGGTTAAGTAACTTAGTTGTTTCTAGTGATTATAAGTTTTTATATTTTTCAAATTTGCTAAACATATTAACTTACCTATATATCTCCATAATGTCCACAATATTTTTTGTTATTCGCCAACAACGCTTTCTGCAAACCCAATTTGATTCATCCAAGAAACACTGTCTTGTATATTTCTAAATGATTTTTTTTTTTTGATAAAATTCTAAAGAAAACTAGGCGCAGTTTTCATGTTAGTTGTGGTAAGTTCTTACCTCTACACATACTGACAAAATTTCTCTGTCCATTTATTACCAACTCTTTGTATATATATCTTCAAATCCACTTATCTTCTTTCTTTTTTTTGTAAACAGTTGGCTGTCTTGTTCTGCACCTCTACAAAATTACAAATCCTTCTGGTAATTAAGAAATAACACTGCGCGCGGCGACATGGTTTTGTCAATTATTATTGTTCAAGTTTCTACAGATTTTATTTGTCCATACTTAACCAACCATCGTGTATAACTCCAAAAACATATTCCTTTTTACTACCAAATTTCATGGATCACTCGTATCTAATACTTTTATGCAAACATCACCAACGTCTTCATGTTTATCCAAACCTATACATCTGCTCTTGTTCACCTATAAATACTTGGTAGAACTCACCCATCTCTTCACACAACAATCAATTCCAGTAGTTCAATTAACTTGGGAGTTTAACAATGGCAACTCTTTATTCTCTCTCCTTTTCTCTTTGCATCTTGGTCTTATTTCATGGGTGTGTAGCACAGTTTGGTTTTAGTGGGCAGAGCCCATGGCAGAGCTCGCGTAGATTTGGCTTTGGGGCAGGTCAGAGGGCATGTCGATTCGATAATCTTGCTGCACTTAATCCATCTAGGCGTGTGCAGTCTCAAGCTGGTCTCACTGAATTCTACGAGGAGAACAATGAACAACTCCGGTGCGCTGGCGTATCTGCACTCCGTCGTACGATCGATCCAAGAGGCCTTCTGTTGCCTAGCTTCTCCAATGCTCCGTCTCTCTTCTACATAGTGCAAGGTCTCCTAAAAATTAAACTTTAAGCATTGGTATCTTCAAAATTCAAATTAGAAACTTATATTTTTCTTTTACAGGACGAGGCTTGACGGGGTTCATTTTCCCTGGTTGTCCGGAAACATATCAGTCTTTCCAACAATTTGAGCAACTCCAACAATCAGAGCAGCTCCAACAGGAAGGCATCAGTCAGGCGCAATTGACAAGGGACGAGCACCAGAAGGTTCACCGCTTCCGTGAAGGAGATGTGATTGCAGTGCCAGCTGGTGTCACTCACTGGTGCTACAATGACGGTGATATCCCTCTAGTGCTTGTTCAGGTTTTTGACACAAGCAACAGTGCGAACCAGCTTGAGCCCAGACGCAGGGTAATTATATAAGTTTTTAAAATCTTAAATGACAGTTGCTTTAAATACTAATATTTTTTTATCAAATTTTCTTCCTATAATAAAACTCAATGGCACCGACCTTTTCTTTTTGAAATTGCTTCTAGGAGTTCTTCCTGGCCGGAAGGCACCAAAGTGGCCAGCAGTCCCATGAATTGGGACAACAAGTATCAGGAAATAATATCCTCAACGGTTTCGACACCCAGCTATTAGCTGAAGCTTTTGGCGTAAATCCAGAGTTGGCCAGAAGACTTCAGAGCCAAGATGATCAAAGAGGTGAAATAGTTCGAGTAGATCGTGGACTTCAATTGCTCAGACCTTTTAGGAGCCCAGAGGAACAACAACAGCGTCAGCAGGGAGAAGAGTTTGAGGGAGAGAGGTATCAAGGCGAGAGGTTCGGACCGGGAAGTAACTATTCCATTTCCAACGGTCTAGATGAGAACTTCTGCACAATGAAAATTCGACAAAATATCAACGATCCAAATCGTGCCGATATCTTCAACCCACAAGGTGGAAGAATCACAAAACTAAACAGCCAAAAACTTCCTATTCTAAACAATGTTCAAATGACCGCTACCCGGGTGGTTCTTCAAAGGGTGAGCGTTATATATTTACATTGAAGTACTTAATGCTATCCAAAAAGAAACAAATATATAATTAAGCAAATGCATATTAATTTGTATCAATTATTTTCTTCTTTCTTTGCAGAATGCCGTGCTTACTCCGTTTTGGAACATCAATGCACATAGCTTGATGTATGTAACAGGAGGACGCGGAAGGGTTCAGATAGTCAACCACCAAGGAAAAACAGTGTTCGACGGCCAACTCCATAGCAAACAATTGTTGTTGATCCCTCAAAACTATGTTGTGCTTAAAAGGGCAGACCAACAACAGGAGTTTGAATGGGTCTCTTTCAAAACCAACCAAAATGCCATGGTTAATAGACTTGTCGGGAAGACATCTACTTTCCGTGCACTACCTTTGGATGTGCTGAGAGCTTCTTATCGTATTACCATAGAACAAGCAAGGAGACTCAAGAATAGTAGAAGGGAGGAGATGGCTATCTTTAATCCTAGGAATGTTGATGCAAGTCCTAATTAAATTGTGAAAGAGAGTGATTGTATCCTGTTAGCAAGTCATGTGATTTGCGTATGTACTTCCTCAATTTGAAATTTTGAATAATAAAGAGTGAACTTTGTTGCATCCAGTGTGTGCTTTCTTTAATATGTTATCCAAAGCTGATGTTTATTTTAATTTCCAGAAAAAAAAATGATGGTGTTTAATTTTTGTGTGATTTACCTTGGCTTAATATATATTTGATTTTGGTATGCTAGCAGTTTCTTAATTTATTGGCTGCAAGTTTTCGAAGAAACAACAAAGCAAATTTGAAGCTCCATCTGATTCTGTTCTTTTGTTTTGCGGTTTGCCATTTCTTTTTGAAGCAAAGAATTGCTGCCAAGACCTACATTTGCCGTGAATTCACATCCTCCCAGGTACCTGACTCAACACAATTGAATCGGACGTTCTAAAATTGTTCATTTTCACTTAGCACGACTCAAAGCATAAATAATACTGACCCCCTATGTCATCCCGAGTAGGCACCGGCTGGGACTAAATCTGGACCATCCGTTTCAATTGTGTTGAGTCAGGTACCTGGGAGGATACGGATACCATTTGCCGTGTTATCAGCTCAATGCCTTGAAGTAAGACAACTGGCCTCTAGCTACTTCCAACTATTCTTTGTTTTGTTGTTGCCAGTTACCAGTTTATATATACCATCAGACTTTATCGGACAATCATTTTTACTAATTTCAATGAAAAGTATAATAATACTAACATAGAAATCTATAAGTACAATTAAAATTAAATGAGATTAATTAGTATATGAAAAATTAAAATGAATAATAAAAAACTGATCAAGTAAAAAACAATTGAAATCAGATAATTTTTAATATTTCTAAGGATGCAATCCTAAAGTTATATTGTCACTGTGTCACATACTAAGTTGTAACCTAGGTTGCACGGATACGCCGGTTTAGGCCGCGTATCGGTATCGGATACCGATACGCGCCCGATATGGCACCGATACGTATCTGATACGCCAGCTGGCATCCGCCTAGGTGGCGTATTCTTACTTGACCGGTACGGTTGCCGATACTCCGTTGAAACTCACGGATACGGCGGGATACGTGTGGATACGGTGAACCGTGCCTGTGAACCGCTCCCGCGCCGTGAGCCGCGGCGTGAACCAGCGCCCGTGAACCGCGCTCGTCGTGAGCCGCGCCTGTGAACCAGCGAAAATCCCTTTTTTTCTGCTGCTCGCGTGACTCGAACTCGCGTCTCTGTGGAATGGTTCAAAAGCTTTAGCCACTCCACCAAAGTTTGTTTGTGTTATATTCTAGTTACTATTATATTCAATATCTTCTTATGTTTATGCCTTTAATTTTTTATACAAATTTGATTTAAGTTATAATTATCTAAATATAATATATAAAATAATAAAAAATAATATATATAATAAACGTATCGTATTCTAGATTTTTGAAAATTGTCGTATCGCCGTATCCGTATCGTATCCGATACGATACCCGTACCCGTATCCATGCAACATAGGTTGTAACTAATATAGTTTGTATCAAAGCGGAATTGGAAATTTTATGATATTTTTCAGCAATTTATATATTTACATAGTGGCACTGTGCCTTAAATGCCCTTAATCTGCATATATGTAGTTGCCGGCAATCAAATTTATTAATAATTGGCCGATGCATTCCAATCAGAGTAGAATAATATTATTATATATTCTAAGCCTACATGATTATATTAATGAAATATTTGTCTCATGAAACAGTTTCAAGTATAGTTTAGTTTATAGATGAGCTGAATGGGAACTTATAGTAATCTCTTATTTCAATTTAGACACACTTAGCATAAAGAATAAAAGAAATTGGGTAGTTTCAACAAAAAAAGGAAAAAACATATACAATGAAAATACTCATCCATCGGTATGTTTCTAGTGTTTATAAGTTCGTACTGTTGATTGATAGGTTTTAGTATTTTCATTTATATAATGGGAGAATTGATGGTACCACTCAAATATTCTAAATTGTCTATTTTTCATTAAAATATTGAAATTTCATTTTTTTTTCCATTTAAATTGAGATAATTGTTGTCATACCCATCAAAAGCTTCTAAATATCCAATCTCCCCATCAAAACTTAAAAATTTCATATTTTCCCACTAAAAACAAATAATATTTCTAATTATCTCTTTCTTTAATCTAATTTTAAACTTTTCTTTTGAGCTTATTATTAATCTTTTATTTTAAGATAAAATGATTAATTTATCCGTCTCTTCAAATTAACACATTCAATCAAATGCTGAATGCTAATGTGCAAATACAGCTACTGAATTTTGTATTGATGGAAAACTGAGCGAGCAATTTACAAGTTTAAACTAAATAGAAGTTTAAAGATTTAAAGTTTAAAAACAGGGTTCTAATCAATTAAATAATTTTTTTTAAATTTAATTAAAGAAATGAAAAATAAGAAAAGATATTTGTTTCTAGAAACTAAGTACTCTTTTTCAAGTTTTGTCAAGAGAATTAAATATTTAGAATTTTTTTTATTAGTACGACAACAATTATCCCCAAAAAAAAAAAAGGGACGAGGTGGCTCAACCGAAAATGATGAATGACAAAATATAATTGTTCTAACCATGACGAGGTGGATCAATTGTTCTCAGACAAAATACATAATTAAATAAATTATTACAATTTGTATTACTGGCCCAATAAATCTCTAAACATACCGGCCGAGAAAATTGCCTTCTTTACTACTTTTAATTAACGAAACATACTTTCCGCTTCCCCCAATAAATCTCAAACGAAAATGATGAAGCAGCTCGGATCAATTGTTCTCAGACAAAAAATAATTAAATAAATTATTATAATTTGTGTTACTGGCCCAATAAATCCCGATATTTTTATTAATACCCCAAAAAAAACAAATTATCAAATCTGCCCCCACCCCAAACTTATTTTTAAATCTACCCCAACCGCCCGCCAGCTGGGCGGTCCACTCTGGACACCTGACCGCCCACTGGCTGGGCGGTTCACTACCCACATCTGACCGCCCAGCAGCTGGGCGGTCCGCTATAAAACCCCTATAAAAGGGGTTTTTCTCTCTCCTGAGCAGCACAGTATTCATTCCAACCATTTTCCAGAACCGAAAGAGAGAAAGAGAGGCGATTTTGAGGCGATTTTGAACAGTAATTATCAAACAGAAATATGTTGGTTGCACTGTATGTGGGCGGGAAGTTTACCCGGGGTGCGGAGGGAGCACAGTACACTAAGGAAGCAGCCTACGGCTTCGAGGTAAATGAAAATACCTCATTTGTTGAACTGAAGGGAATAGTGTATGAAAAGATCGGTGTGAACCCCAACCGGTATGATATAGATTTAGCTACTCGGATTAACACAGTAAGTGGTGGTAGACCTTACTATACCAGGTATCCAATAACAGATGAGTCGTTATGGAGGAGTGTTTACAACATTTTTGAGTCACAGGGTACCATGGTAATGGACTTATATTCCCGGAGAGTTCCGCGTGAACCCGGGGTTGGAATTTCTAGAGAAAATAGAGGTTATAATCACTCGGGTTACGACAACCCGCGTCACTCGAGTTTTGACAACTCGGGTTATGACAACTCGGGTCATGAGCACTCGGGGTATGACAACCCCCGCCACTCTAGTTATGACAACCCCCGCCACTCTAGTTATGACAACCCCCGCCCCTCGAGGTATGACAACCCCCGTCACTCGAGTTATGAACCGCCCGTATCACCCGTTTATGAGAATTATGTACCTGATTTTACCACCGATCTACCACCACCACCACCTCCTCCTGAAACCCCAATCCAACCCAGATTTCCATCTGTACCACCATCAATACCTATAGTGGCACCCGTTGTTACCCGGAGAGACCTTAACCTTGATGACCGAAGAAGGTTAATAATTGTTTGTGCCGATGAAGCGCATTGCCACTTCCGTCTCTATGCAACCCCTGTGGGTAAGGGCGAGGCATGGATTATTAAGAAGTGTGAACCACCTCACACATGCAAGACTGTGTCATCAAGGAAAGACCATGCACAGCTTACGGCTTCACTTATTGCCGATGTAATTGAGAATGACATTAAGGAGGACTCATCGATGAGCCTTAAGGAGGTCGCTAGACATGTCAGACGCGTTTACAAGCATGTCGTTCAGACTGTCGACAACGTGTTGCAATTCAAGGCTATAGCATGGGCGTTCGGTCCATGTATTCAAGCTGTGTCATACATTAGACTAGTCATCAGTGTAGATGCATGCTTCATGTCTGGCCGTTACGATGGGAGACTGCTGATTGCATATGCATATGATGCTGAAAACCAGTTGTTGTCTTTGGCCTTTGCAATTGTTGAGAATGAGGACGGGAAAAACTGGGGATTTTTCAAGAGGTTCGTAAGAAGACAAGTGGTTGACGACCGGTTCTTTTGTGTCATATCAGACCAGCACAAAGGAATCAAATATGTTTTTGATCGCTCAGATTTTGGGTGGTCGACAGCGAACGGTGATTGTGTGCATAGGCTGTGTATGCAACATGTTACAGACAACCTACACAAGAACTGCGGATCTGAAAAATGGGTTGCAGATACATTCAGAATTGGTTGCAAGAGGAAGAAGCCGAGAAGGGTGGAATAGATGTTCAGAGATTTTGCCAAGGTATGTATATTTTTATTTGTTGACTTATATTTTCTGAATTATTTACTTAAATTTTCTCATCTAAAATTGTTTTTTTTGCAGTACTGTCCAAAGGCAAATGCGTACTTACTCAAGGTGGAAAAAAATAATCTCGCCGATCTTGCTGAGCCACCCGCATATGAGAAGATATTGCAAGCCCGTGATGGAGGTTTCCGATGGAGAATTATGACCACAAATGGGTCTGAGTCCTTGAATGTTGTTTTCAAGCAGAGCCGGCAGTTGCCCGTGGCAGCAATTGTGGAGGACACCTTCTACAAGTTAAATGCATGGTTTGTTGCACGGCGTGTTAAAGCCCTCGAATTACTGTCCAGGAATCAAACGTTTTCAACAAGGGTGGAGGGGAAACTAAGGAAACATAGGGAGAAAGGTGCAGCTATGAGAGTTGTCCCGTACGGGGAGAACCAATTGGAATTCGAAGTGCACTGTCCAAATGAGTTTGCTCCAACCGGCCGTAGACCGGATGGGACTATGGAGTTTGTGAAAAGGATGTTCAAGTATGTTGTTATTTTTGCACCTGACAATACTGTAACATGCACTTGCCAAGGAATCCAGTTGGCTCACCTACCTTGTTCTCATGTTATGGCGGTGTGCCGAGAGAGAAACTTCTCTGAGGATGATTATGTCGCAGACATGTACCGTACCGATTACCTTGCGAGTACTTGGGGTGCATCTTTCCATCCTTATCCCAACCAGTATCAGTGGCCGGCCTATGTTGGTGATAGAGTCTGTCCCGCAAGCGGGTGGATCAGAAAAGGAAGAAGACCCCACAAGCGTCAAGTAATGACCATGCATGGACGAGATGGAAGGTATGTGAATGGGACATCAGGCCCGCCGTTCAACAACTGACAGGCAGCGAGCAGGTACGGTTGATTTTATTTTGATTTTATTTCAACTGGAATGCAATGCAGATGCCATTAACGAAGCCAACGAAAGAGCAAATGCTAGAGTTGTTGCTGAGGCTACCGGTAGTAGCCACCGCACTCATGAAAGCCCAGGAACCGGTAGTAGCCATGGAGAGCACAACCAGCTGTACCCAGACCCAGACGTCGTTTTGAGTTTGTTCGGCTGTCGTCGCTGATTATCAAGTTTTGTTAAATTATGTTATGAACTATTTTAGATGTATATTGTGAACTATTCTAATTGGTAGTTTGTGAACTATGCAATTTTTTATTTGCCTTGATTATTTATATGCTTCATTTTTGTTATTTTTAATACTTAATTACATATACAAAAACTAACAACATAAAATATAAACAAACACAAAACTAATGAAATAGTCTACGACATAAATTCCTAAAAAGTCTGCTTCTTATAACGAGTCTTGAAAGTGCATGGAACAAAGTCATCATCAGAGTTTGCCTGATCTGGATCAGTCACAACAGACGAAGTGATAGCATTACCAGTACACGGAACACACTTATCGTCCGATGTTGGAGGCTCTGGATCAACCTTCTTCTTTTTCAAACCAAAGCCGTATGGGTTTTCCACAAAGTCATCGTCTGAAATTTCATACGTATGTCGTCTATTCCATTCCCCTATCTTACATGTCACACAATTTCGAGGATCATGGCATACGGGCCAGTTGTTCCTTTCTCCCTCATTTTTACCTCGATCACTAACAGACCCTCCTCTCGCTACGCCACGATCTCGGTTGCTCTCTTTCTTACCTCGTTTGTTACTGTCCATACTAGCCTCAAAATCACTCAAAATCGCCTCTCTTTCGGTTCTGGATTTGTTGGAATGAATACTGTGCTGCTCAGGAGAGAGAAAAACCCCTTTTATAGGGGTTTTATAGCGGACCGCCCAGCTGCTGGGCGGTCAGATCTGGGTAGTGAACCGCCCAGCCAGTGGGCGGTCAGGTGTCCAGAGTGGACCGCCCAGCTGGCGGGCGGTTGGGGTAGATTTAAAAATAAGTTTGGGGTGGGGGCAGATTTGATAATTTTTTTTTTTTTTGGGGTATTAATAAAAATATCGGCAATAAATCTCTAAACATACCGGCCGATAAAATTGCCTTCTTTACTACTTTTAATTAACGAAACATACTTTCCGCTTATCCCCAATTCTCGAGTCCGGATACCTAAAGTACCTGAAATTTTTTATTTAGATCCGAACTGTACGATCAGGATCCCTGCCAATCCGGCCGGAGGTGGAATGCACAGACTCCTTTAATATTCGTGCCAAAGTAGATCTGATAGTCCGGATCTAAACTCAAAATTTGAGCTACCTGTTAAGAATTCCCATTTCTCCCGATCATCAACCGCAGCAAACTCGAATTCATATCACCGACGGTACCGTAAAAGGGAATCTTTTACAATTACTTGATCTGGATCGTTCTTATTAACTTGGCACGAATCTCAAAGCCAAATAATACTGCCCCCTCAGTCAGCCCGAATCCCAAACCGGCTGAGAGTAAATCTCAAACCGTAAATAGCTAATTGTAAAAGGGAATCTTTTACGGTACCGTCGAGGATATGGATTCAGCAAACTCAGAAGAGTCAGTAAAAAAAGTATCACTGAAGGCACATCAGTCGCAGACGGACTAGGAATAGGAGGAGAATCGGCGGAAATCGCACAGTGAATCTCTTCCGATTCGATCGTTCTTTCGCGTAAAACCAAAACCGATCCTGTCGGTTTGCAAAATCGCGCTATAGTCGGCTCCGTGTGCTGCCGATAGATTCTCCAATCCATGGTAGCATCAATGGATTAGCTCCTTCTCTCTCTCAGAAAATATGTTATCGTTGCCATTGGATATGACTATTTCAGAGATGCTGTCAATTCTAAGGATCTGATTGTGCCTTTTGAGTTTTACTCGGGATTATTCGTTATATATCATGATGGTCGAAGCAGATTCTCTGGTGAAGGGTAAAATTGACAACTCGATCTCACAGTCGAATTGTGTTGCGGCATGGAAAAATAATAAGACATTGAAGGTGAAGGAGGAGAGTAATGTTAGAGAAGGAAAGGAAAATGAGCTTATGTCAATTGTATCTGCTTTGCTTTCCCTAAAAACCATGGGAAAAGTGCACAAGGATGAACTAGAACAGTAAGTTCTATAAATTTTTTGTAATGATTGACAGTATATATTCCAGTACATTTTGGTGTCAATTAGACAAATTTATACTTTTCATCTTTTTCATTCTCTTTTCTCATTTAACTGATTACTTGCTAAATAGAACCCTATAATGCCAAGATATCAGTAAATAAGGTTGCCAAAGTACTGTACCCAACTATGAAAGGTGTGTAGTATCAAACATTCAGTCAAAGTTTGTTTACTAATTACTTAATAAGAACACTGACATAACAATAACAGATGTGCTGTGTGAATAAGCTTGTTTGTGTAATGTAGGAAGTCGAAAGCAAAGAAAAGAAAGAAAACAGTGCTCGTCTCTTCAATAAGCTCGAAAAATGACGAGAGCTGTCCAGGGAGTAATACAGGCCATGAGAGCATCAAGCGCTCCCCTCATTGCCAGTTTGTATTCTACCTTTTATTATTTTCAACCAAGAGATGAAAGCTCTAATGGTGAATTTTCCAGAAATTGCAAAAATGGCTCTAGTCTTTTTAGTATTTGCCAAAAAAGGTCTCTGCTTTGTGGGAGAAAGAAACACTATCTCTTATTGGCTTTTTGAACCTTTAGTATTTATATTAACTATAACAACATGTTAAGGGAAGGATTACTTGACAGTGGATTATCTTGACAATTGTCGAAATAAATTTTTAAGTTTGAAATCTAAAATTGTAGCCTTGTAGGCATTGTATATGGATGGTGCATATATCATGCCTATAAAACATAATGTTCATCAAATATGGTCTTAAATTAACGATCCTTGATGCATTGTCAAATGATACTCAGATTGCATGAAATATGATTGGTAGCCTATCTATATGTCCAAGTCCAACAATATATCCAAAGTTTGTTTTTAATATTTTCAACCCTATGTGGTTTGATCTGAAGAAAATTGTCAAGATTGTTAATAATCCATTATCAAGTGGTTCCTTCCAAAATGTAAAGTGATGTTGGAGACCATGTTGATAACCTGATGCCCTTTTTAAAATCCCAATCCTCCTTTTTTATTGGGGTAAATTCTAATTCTTTTAACAGATGGAGATATGATGAAAGAAGTAATTTACAATCCTCTGTAAGAGAGGAAGGTGCCAACAAGGATGTCAAAGAACTGTAAGTCTACCTCAGTAATTCTCTGCTAAGCTCTTTATTTTTTATGTCCTGTGTAACAAAAGGTGTTTCATCGGGGAGTTTTATTTCACACATGTTGTGCTTCATACATTGCTTATCACTTCTCTTGGCTGTTACAACAAGCCTTGTGCATCCTAATTTTCTATAGCCATCAGAAGAAGTGAAAATTGCTGGTGATCTAAATTTATTCTCTAATATGCAATTTGAATGGGTGCCTGATCTGACTAGATGTCTTGTTGTTAGGTGAAATGAACTTTAAATACCACCTGTATTCTGTAATATGAACTATGAAGTACCTTATTGTGCTAATCAAGAGGCTCTTTTGGATGAAGTTGAGCAAACAGTAGAATTACAAGTAGGGTTGTCAATGGGCTGGGCTGGGCCACATTTTGAAAATGGGCGCTTGATCTGACCAGACGTCTTTTACTCATTACAATCTTGTTTCTTGCAGTTGCCATTGTTTTCACTCATCTATGTAATCAATACTGCCTAGTGTCTACGCTAGTATGTAAAGGCATGGTGATAACTTTATTATGGTTGCTAGACCAAACAGGGCTGTTACTAGTGTACTCTACTATGAGGTACCAACAAAATCAAATAGTAGAAGAGGAAAGGCACTTCCTGATTAATGATCTTTTTTCATTGAGCTATTTTCAGATCAAAAAATAGGATCTCTGGGAAGTTGCAACAATACAAGTCCTGGCTAAGAACTCAAAAAATGCTGATCCATACACTTGGCGTAGGAGTGGTAACATGAGGATAATGGGTCTTCCTTATCACCGGTTAGCATTTTTTTTTTTTTGTTTCTGTTTTTTGAAAATAAGATAAGCAGCAACTGCCACATGTTTCATTTTACTGATACAGAATTATCTCTATAAACTCACATATTTACATAAAAGCTAAACAAACCCAAAAAAACCCTATCATCGGTTAGCATTTGTTTTTGTTTTTTTTGTTTCTTTTTTTGAAAATAAGATAAGCAGCAATTGCCACATGTTTCATTTACTGATACAGAACTCTCTATAAACTTCACATATTTACGTAAAAGCTAAACAAACCCAAAAAGAACCTATCATGTAGAGCCCCCTTAGCATATACAAAAACCACCCATTTTATTTACAAAGCAAATTCTGAACTGCATCAGTACATCAATAGCTTTTGTTGGATTTCAAAATTTTAAAATCCCTGCCTTTCACCCATTTTATGATATTATAGCAAAAAGACTGTCAGTCTGATATCTTTGGGTCTTGTCTAAGCTTCCATCACTTGTTATTGTCTAGTATAGGCTTGGTTTGACATATGATACAATTTTTAAGGGAGCCTTTTTGTGTGTGGGTTTTCTCTTTCAAATTCTCATGATTTATTCAGGTGATGAGCTTTAGTCTGACACTGATAGAGCACTGTTGCACTGTCCCGGTAAATGCTGACTTCTTAAATTCTGTTGTAAAACAAAGGAACGATATTTGAAGATGATGCATTTCTGTCTGTACTGTCTTGGCCACAAAATTAGAGAGTTTATAAATTGCCAATTCTTTACTGAGTATCCTTACTGGTTAGAAGTTGTTATGATTATTACTTTTTCTTTGTAATTTAAACTTCTATTATGGGGACAGGCTATATTCTTAACCATAACACTGGAATTTTAATGTATACTGCCAGAACTTCTAAAAATGCTTCTTTTATAACAACCATTTCTTTTTTAGAAAATATTGCTCACCTGTTGTTTTTCAATCCACCTAAAATTTATATAAATTATACTTCTAAACTAAATATTTGTCTCCATTCTCAGGCACTATTACAAGTGCAGTGAAATTGGTTGCTTTGCCAAAAAGCATATTGATCGGGATGCAAACGACCCTTCTATGTGCATCATCACTTACAAGGGCCAACATAACCACGCAATTCCGTAGTTGTTATTTGTTGTTCTATATATGTTTGCAGCTACATGGATATTTTTTTGCCTCTATCTTTTCTTTCATATATATTCTTATCTTTTTGTAATCTTTCTGTCTGCAAGGAATTTCAGTAGCTCGTGCATATTTAGAATTTCAATATATCTACTTGTAGTGCTCTACTGGTATAGTGGCATTTATAGGGAGGCGGATGCAAAATTTCTATCGGGAAGCAAAAATCGAGTTCAAATGGCTTATTGGGTTTAAACTCATTAGTTAATCAGATACTATATAAAAACAATCAACATAATAAAAATTCAAGTAAATTAGGGTTCTAATTCTAATTATCATTACCATTGACAAGGCATAATTTATCCAAGCGATCTTTTGTGCTCAATCTACCGAGAGGTGCTATAGTCGCCACTGTTTGCTCCTGCAATATAAAGAATTATCGGTTGTAAAGCTGATTAGAAAACGTATTATGGTAGATCTGATTCATGGCCACCCATCATCACGATCTAAAGGCAAGATGTCATATATTTGACAAATTAGCGAAATACATGTTCCTTGTTAATTTTTATTTTCACGCGGACCTTCTAAAGTTTTGTAAGCAGTGCATCCGTTGTTGAGCTGGTCAATTAATAAGAGTACGCAATATGTTCTGTTTGTATCGAGTCAGACAATTAGAAATTTCACAATATGATAACAATATATCAATGTTCACCCGAATTAAAACCAACATGTACATCTATAGAATAAAACCTCCTCTGATTTCCTGACATAACAGCAAGTCAATTCAGTACACATGTTTCGCACAATATGATAACCAGCTAGCACAGTGCACTAGAAATTAGAAGGAAAAAAATATATACCTCTTTAAATTTATACTGTAACATCCTCTTATTATCTGGCATTGCAACAAGCTAGTCAAGTTCACACGCTGAAATATGTGATTTCCAATAAGAGGAACGGTATCTCCAACAAATATAATTAACGTGATTATCAATTATTTCAAACATACAAGAAGATATTTTTTTAGAAAAAAAAGATGCAACGTAAAAATGGAAAAATCAAAATTTCGTGTGACGAATAACATGATTCTCAATTGACACTTCTTTTAGTTCCATCCATTGTTACAAAATTAAATGTGATACTTTTTGTTTATTTTATCACCGGTTAATCTAACTGCGCTAATTATTTGGATATTGAAGGTCTTTTAAGCCGAACAAAATCTCATGTAAAATTTCATTCTTTGGCGCTTTGTGGCAATTCTTTTGAAAATAAATCTGCTGTGATTCTCAGGGAATCACAGGACCCTGTGATCTCATCTCAACTGTTGGTCTTTCTCGAGATGTGTGCATGAAAATTTACTTTTTCAACAACGTTTCCGAGATTCGTGCACGGAAAAGTTTGAACCGTTGATCTCGAAATTTTAGAATCTTGCGATCCATCCCGGAATCACAGCATATTCGGACTCAATTCTTTTGGGCCAGTGTAAAGTACGAGACACTAATGATTTTTGTAAGACTTCAAGGTTATTCGTTGAAAACAATAATACAAAAAAATACAAAGCATACACAACATATTATACCCTCTCATGTAAATATATATCCAAAACATTTATGGGTTAGATACTCAAATTAATCTAGTTTGCTCTTTTAGAGTTGTTTGGTCGACCAGTATGAAGAAGACGTGACATGTCATGACAACTACTGGCTACATACAAAGGGGATTCCAACTCAGGGTGCAAATAGATTGGTATTATCCGTTCGTATTCGAATATTTATTCAAATTTTTTGAGTTCGGATACAAATAGTTTGTAGGGATGGATATAATTTGTGCGAATACGCATACGGTTTTAATTTACGAAAGTAAATACGAATGGAGATACAGATAATTATCCATATATGTATTGTTTTAATTTTTAGATATTCGTTTGTGCAAATATGGATAATTTTATGTATCCGCGTTTTTTTATTTTTCGAATATCCATTTATTTTAGAATCATATATATATATATATATATATATATATATGAGGAGGGATCCACTTACAACAAATTTGAGTTACAACAAAGTTACAACATTCATTTTTTTCATTTTCAAAATCCAAATCGTCGATCCAACCGTTTAACATGATCATCTAAATAATATGTACTTGCAGATCAAATTTTATATTTTTTTGAATTTTTTTACTATTTATTAAGATGGGTACAAAATTCAATGGTCTAAGTATGGCTATTTTTTGTAAAATACTTAATAAATAGTAAAAAAATTCAAAAAAATTAAAATTTGATCTGCATGTACATATTATTTAGATGATCATGTTGAACGGTTGGATCGACGATTTGGACTTTGAAAAGGAAAAAATGAATGTTGTAACTTTGTTGTAACTCAAATTTGTTGTAAGTGGATCCCTCATCTATATATATATATATATATATATTTAGAGAGAAGAATTATTTTTCTTGATATTTTTAATAAAAATATGATTGCGTTGATGATTATTATTTTGTTAACTAGATATATACTTTATAATGACATAATAAATTTAACAAAAAGAAATATTACTTTGTAGCAAAGGTAGAGTGTGTTGTGCTCACCAAATGATTTGGTGAGTATAACTCTAAAATCTAACGAATTAACTTCAAACAACACGAATTTAAACCATTGAAATCGATCTACTACACGAGTGATGCATGTATATACAAAATTTTAAAAATTTTGAATTCATTTAGTACAAAATCAAGCAGTAAAAAATGGATGAAAAATGAATGTATTAAAATAACTTATAAAACTTCATTTTTGCATGTACAAAGTCATATTTTTTACCGCTTGACTTCATACTAAATAAATTCAAAAATTTTAAAATTTTACATGTACACGCATCACTCTTAGAATATATCGGTTTCAGCGAGTTGGATGCTTCTCATTTAAAGTCAATATGATAGATTCTGGAGTTATGCTCACGAAATGAGCACAACACACCCTAGCTTTGCTCATTATTTTGCTCTCTATAATGATGGCATATCTAAATTATATATCTATTATATGTTATTTTTATAAAGAAAAATAGAGTTTGATGAACATCCTAACTTTGCTCATTCTTCACCTCCTTTTTAGTCTCATTTTGCCCGGATCTTAATCCTCTGTCCAGACCTTAAGGCACCTCTACCCCTTATTTTAGCTTCTTTAGCTTTCACTCACGGATTAAGACAACCGAACATCGGTTTCTTAGAGCTATTTAAGCTCTTAACCCTTCACTCTTAAATCCCTTGTTGCCGAACGACTCCATAGATATATTGTTTCATATTGATATTTGAGTAGAACTAGGGTGTTCTTAAGCTCACCAAGCTTCTTTGTGAGCTAAACTCAAAAAACCATCGGATTGGTGTCAAGCGACGCATCTAAACCATTGAAACCAATCTACTTCACGAGTGATGAGTTTACATGTCAAGTTTTTAAAATTTTGAACTAATTTAATATAAAGTGAAGCGGTCAAAAAATGATGAAAAATGAACACATTAAAATTAACTTATAAATCATCTTTTTTTTTTTACCACTTGACTTTATACTAAATTAGTTTAAAAACTTATAAATTTGACATGTAAACGCATCACTCGTGAAGTAGATTGGTTTCAATAGTTTGGATGCATCGTTTGAAGCTAATTTAATAGATTTTTGAATTAAGCTTACAAAAGGACTTGGTGAACTTAAGAACACCCTAGTTCTACTCTTGATATTTGACCTACCCGATATATTGTTTCTATATATTATATTGATATATAATGTATATTTCACTGTAACTCAAAATTTTAATGTTCCAAAATTAAGAATTCTTAATACAACGTTAAATATACAGAAGTGGAACGCATCCGACAAGCATCGGATTCAAAAGGGTCGGATGCCTGCTCGAAACCGTCCGTTTCATTTCATAATTAATATTAGTACGCACTTGATATGTACAAATATGGCACACATGCAGGCATCATAAAGCGATTGGACAATTTCGAAGGAGCATCATTCACACCAATTTGACGTGTCTTGCTTCCCAAACATACCTGTATATTATTTCAGTTTTCTATTTTAATTTTAAAATTTTATTTTTTTAAAACAATTTGTCTGGCAAATAACTATGGTAAAGCGAACGCTCTTTTAAATTTTCTTATGACAAAAGATACTGGGCTTTTGATCTCCATTGACCCGAAAGGTCAAAAGGTGCAAAGTTTTCTTATGAAAAAAAATTATATTTAATTTATATTTTCTATTAAAATATTCTTTTGGTATCAGTGTTGATTGACACAATATAAAACAATTAGATAGAACTATATTTGTTGGTACAAAGGAGATGATTCCTGTCTTTTTGGATGGTAGAGAACGAAATAGACTGAAGGGAAAGACTTGAAAACCTATATTCAGAAATCATAACTGTAATTATACAGTGTCCCTATGGATGAACTTAGTTTTCGGATTTTGTTTTTGCTCGGGCAATAGACACCGCCATATGGGTCAATGGATGAACTTAGTTTTTTATATGTAAATATACAGTGTCCCTTATTGGCAAAATACCGAAATTTTTATTAATATCCAGATATTTTTTTTTTAATTTTATATCTGTTTGATAAGATTTCGAAAAATGTCTAAGCCGCAGTTTTATTTTATGGTTTTAGGTCTCAAAATTGCAAATTTAATTTACGGTTTTAGTCCTCTCAAAACCGCAGAACAAATTTATGGTTTCGTAAAACGGAAAATTAAAACTGCGGTTTTAGATTTTAGGCTAAACCGTGAATTAAATTCACGGTTTTAAAACCCCAATTTCAATATGTTATAATTTATTTATTTTTTCATTGAAATATTTTATATATTTCTTTGAAAATAGATGAAATACTATATAATTTGATTTATTAGAAAGACTGCGACAAATAACCCGGATCAACATTTCCAGGTTGGATTTTTTGCTGTGTAAGAAAAATTAAAATATTTTTGTGTGTTATTGAAAAATAAATAAAAATATTTTGAATCTGAGTTATTGATCCATGTTCAAAAATCACTTTTAGATAATATAGAAAATATTTAAATTATTCTATTTTTAAAAAACAAAAAATTTACCTAGAAGTGACTTTTGAACCGGGATCAATAACTCAGATTCAAAATATTTTTATTTTTTTTCAATAACACACAAAGAAATATTTTAATTTTTCTTACAGCCGCAAAAATTCGACCTGAAAAATATTGGTCCGCGTTATTTGCCACAGTCTTTGTAATAAATCAAATTATATAGAATTCCATCTATTTTCAAAGAAATATATAATATATTTCTAATATTTCAATACAAAAAATAAATAAATTATAGCATTTCTATTTAATTAAAAAAATAATCAAAAAAACCTAAAACTTAGCGGTTTTGGAATTCTAAAACCACAAATTATTTTGTGGTTTTAGGCTGAATTTCCGCAAAAAAAATTGCGGTTTGAACATATTTTGAAATTTCTCAGACTATGGTGTAGATAAATTTTGAAATTTGATATTTTTTTGGATATTAATAAATATTTCGGGGCAAAATATCAGGTTATATACTATTTTTTATTTGGTGTCGCAATCGTTAATAATTGATCACATATTAACAATTGTCATAAATGACTTGTAATATTCAAATAAGGTTTGGAATGTCCTGATGCTATATTTATATATGCACATGAAAAATGAACTTTTGACTTCAACGAGAGCGCACGTATAATTTGGATTAATTGAAACTCTTAATTGGGAAATGAGAGCAAGGTTGAATCAGTTTGTCATGAAACATGATTTTGAGAAACAAGTTATTGAAAGTTCTAGGGTCAATGGTGCAAAATTTCCTACACGAAACAAACCCAAATATACAATTCTTCTCAAATAACAACCAATTGTGCCATAATTTACACAATTATGAAAATTTGGATAATTGCTTACAGAGCCAAAATGCAACTTTATCTTGTAGCATTAAAAACCCAACTTTTTTATGAAAAATATGTTAATCCACCCGAAAAAAATTCATATTTTTTACCAACTTCTCAAACACTTCTACAAAACCTGTCATCCTGTGCTGAATCCAACATCATGTGCCTAATTTCTTCTTGAAAAATATGGAGGTTGATTATAGAAATTTAAAAAAAATTTGGAGATCAATCTTCAAGTACACTAGAAAATAGCCTCGCTTTGCTTCGGCTAAGTATCTGATTAATCATTGTAAAATATGTCAAAAAATTGCAAAGAAATGATATTCTCCGAAGTATCATTTTTTCATTCAATATTAATAAAAGATGGCATCATACTCGCCCCATACCAGCCCAAGCTTGGTCACCTGAAATAAGACTTTGGAAGGAGTATCAAAGTGCAATGATGTTATTGGACAAATGCTTGAAGCATTTGCATCTCCAGTCTGTCATACTCATTAAATAATACACCATTATAAAATCTTGACAGTTCTTTTCTTGTATTCATTTCACTTCTAATTAGGTTTCTGATGAAATAGTGCAATCTCTTTATTATTCACGACAATAAAGGAAAAGAATATAACCATCATGCTGCAAATACATCCCCATAATAATTATCTTAATTTGAATCAACAGTAAATTCATCATAATTTCGGATTAAATAAAATAGGCCCCTCCCATGAATCATGATGTTCTTGAAAGCTAAGCTTCCTTTCTTCTCTTTATCTCTTTCCCTGAATTTATACAAAGATATGAGAAAATAATAAGCAAATAAAGTTATTACTGATCAGTCATATAGAAGTATTGAAACCATTATCTATTGGTTGTATGATACTGGCTAGTACAGATAAGCAAATGAAGTTATTAGTTACTACTGCTCAACATTTGTACTGATTAGTCGTCCAATATAGAGGTGGCTAGTATAGAAACCAAAAGGAAGTCACATAGTAGCTTATCAATTGAAACAAAGGTCAAGTTAATAGATGGTAGGAATGAATAGTTATAGTTCTGACCACACCTTGCAATTTAGGTGGATAAGCTAGCAATGAAACCAACTTTACCAATTTCACATTTTGAGGGGTTAATATGTAAAAACTTATTACTGTAGGAAAAAGAACTTAACAATCTCATACCTGATTTTTTCTTTGCATATAACCAATCAATCATCTTCATATTGGTACTATCAGCTATCCAATGGCAGTCAGAATATTTAATGTCAATAATATAGAAAAGGAAACACTATTAATTAAAGAGAATAAAAGAGAAAGGATATCGGTCTGATGGAAATCTATAACATTCTTATGCCAAATAATATCACTCTTATTCCAAATAGCACTCTTAGTAGTATTTGCATTCAATATTAATAAATTTATGTAATGAATGTGATATTTGTGTTTGTAAGCTACCCACATTTCTTTTTTTATATGAATCAGTTTCTGTTTAGGACATCAGGGTCATGCAAGAAATGTGAAATTGAGAAGGTATTTGAGTTTTTACATGAAATGATTTCTAAAGAGTGCGAGTCCAATATTGTGAGTTATAATACTTAAATAGATGGAATGTCAGCTTGAGAAGGAAATGTTTTTTTTCAATATGACATGATTTCTAAAGGGCATTAGTCTAAGTTGTTTTTTTTATTGTAGTGTAATTGTTTTGGTACTGTACTTGTTATTTGGTTTGGTATGGCAACAAAATGGGAGATTCTAATGAGGGCTTAATAGGAATATATGAGTTGGCAGCACTCTGCCAGCCTATTTTGGTTTTTGTTTGGTTTAAGCTGGCTTATGTTTGGATTATTGCAATTGCACCTGATTTCTATTTAATTATTCAGATCAGTAACAGAGTAAGACAATATAATGATATCTACACAGCATATGATCCAGTAAGCAACCTTGCCTCAGTTCTTTGTGTCAAATTTAAAAAATCTAATAAGGGCCACTAAAAGTTAGAATCACAATAGCATCTCAGATGTGGAATTGAAACTGTGGACCTGCCTCAAGATCAATATTTCATCAAGCTTGTACCTCTGGAACAATTAGATATAGAGAAAATGCTTATGGAAGACAGGAGTCATATATGTGTTGTGTGTAACACTTGCGAGGCCAGTAAAAATCTTCTTGGAGAGGGGAATTTCTCTATGATGGTTAGGATCAACGGAGAAGGATTTTATCTGTCAATTAGGTATTGAACACAAATCAGTACATACAAAAAAGAAAACAAATGAAAAGGATAAGCATAAAAATATAATAATAATTATAGGATGAGTAAACATAGAGATGAGTTCATATAAACCAATTCGGAGGCCACCGTAGATGCTTTGGCGGTGCAATGCAGAGCCGATGCCTTTCCAGAGAGCAGTAACGCCCTCCTCTGTCGGGCGATGGTGCAACAGAGCCAAGCATGCCCCTGTACTTGGGAAGCCCCGCTCCCGGTCCCACCGCAACATTCTTGTGCAACTACAATCTCACTTCTTCCGTGTCCAACGGGATTGTACACACCTGCATGCATGCAAAACATTGGATTGAACTTGTAAAGAGAAATCTCAGTCATGCTCTCCACTTTTTCTCTCATTCTCGCTCCAACTTGTCTAAGGTTTTTCACTTGAGCAAGGTTAATTGGTCAGTCCACTTTTCTCAATACATTATCTTAGTTAACTATAACAATTTAAAAATCTTCATGTCCGATTGAGAAGTAATATATTAAATTAAATTAAGAAGACAAATGAAAAATGAACGATGATATCAGATAAGATGTGCAAGTAATAGAGAATGTTATTAATTGGATGATCGATTCCGTATAACATACAAGTGTTTGAGTAGAAATGGGGATAATATATAGTAGCATTATTGATACTTATCTCCGTATAAGAGATTGAAGTGCTTAGTTGCATTAACTTTGTCATCATTTAATTTAATTGACTAATGTTATCAAATTAAAATAGATCGTTGTTGAGACGAAAAGAAAGGAAGCTTAATTAGAGTAAAATTTTCTTATTATATTTTAATTACATGCTTTATTTCTAATTACACATAACTAAGCACAACTGATACCAGCTTTCATTACGTCAAAACTATAAAAATCAAACAGGTAATTCACTGCAATACATAATTAAAAGAAACTTCACTTACAAAGCACAAACAGTTAAATCATTATAGTACATAATTGCATCAGTGCTTGTAATCTTACCTACTTGGCCCATTCAATCTTGAGCGCAAGAATTTTGCTCTTTCTTATTTTCCGTGGTTGTACTCCATTAAATTGTACAAGCCAGTTCCAACCCGTGCTCTCTGATGAACATGTGAAAACCTAATTCAAAACAAAAGGATTAAAAACATTTCTCAGTCAATCAATAAATTATCCAATAAAGGAGTCATATGACCTGATGGGGCAGAGGAGGCCTTGAGATTTGTGTATAGATAAGAGAGATTCCACCTTCCTCCTCGGTGCTGCTCGAGAGTCGAGGGGTCGCACTGCTGGACCGCTCTGAGGTAAAATCAGGCTCCGGGAGCGCCTTTTGACGTACTCCCTAACGTTGTAATCGTTGAACTTCGAGGCGGTGAGGAGGAGATACCGGAGGAGGGAGACAATGTCCGCTCTAGACGGTGGCGCCGCCATAACTGTCGCTGCTACAATTTCCATCGAGAACCGACTGGAGAAACGCAACTTAGTTAAATGAAGACAGAAGAGAGAGAGGGAGAAGAGTTTTCGGAAAGGAGAGGATGGAAAGATCGAGAGAGTAAAAATGAGAAGGGTGGTAGGGAAAAGTGGCGAAGAGGAAAGGAGAACATTCGAGAGAGGAGGATCCGGAGAGAGAGAGGAGAGGAGAAGAATTTTCGAGAGAGAATAGAGATTAGAGGAGGAGGAAGAAAAGGAGGAGCGACCTGGTGCTGCTGACATGTGGGACCCACCTATCACCAACACTGTAGACGAAACTATAGAATGAATAGTATTTTCAGATCAAGAATTAGATATATAGAGAGATATGTCCGTTTTTATTAAAATACATAAAATATGGTATACTTGCAAAAATTTCCGATATTTTTATTAATACCAAAAAAAAAAACAAATTATCAAATCTGTCCCACTCCAAACTTATTTTTAAATCTACCCCAACCGCCCGCCAGCTGGGCGGTCCAGTTTCCTAGCTGACCGCCCAGCAGCTGGGTGGTCCACTCTGCATATCTGACCGCCCAGCTGCTGGGCAGTCCGCTATTGCTTTTTTTTTTATATGGCAGTCTGACCCCCTCTCTCTCTTCTCTCTCTTTTCTTCTCTGCCT
The DNA here is from genome assembly GCA_025461045.1 of Carex parvula. Classification (NCBI taxonomy): domain Eukaryota; kingdom Viridiplantae; phylum Streptophyta; class Magnoliopsida; order Poales; family Cyperaceae; genus Carex; species Carex parvula. The sequence continues at coordinate 2,141,515 of JAJGRW010000559.1, forward strand.
CCCCGTCTCTCCGCCGCCCTGCCGCTCGAAACCAACCACCTTGCTCTCTCCCTCTCTCACTACCGAAGTCTCTCTCTCCCTCTCTTCCTCTCTTCCTCTTCCTCTCCCTCTTCCTCTCTCTATCTCTCTTCCTCTCCCTCTTCCTCTCTCTCTCTCACCCAAACCCTAATTTTCGGCCATCTCGGCGACAATCCGATTATTTTCGGATAAGTCTCTAAATAACTTTTTTAATTTATATTTTGTATCTTGTATTGGCATTGGAACGACTGGTAGAAATTGAATTGTTAATTATCATGTGCGGGTTGTTGATTTTCCCGACGCGATTGAATTGTTCAAAATTAGGGTTTCCAAAATTAGAGTTTGTAAATTAGGATTTAGGGTTGACAAAACTGGAGTTTATAAATTAGGGTTGAATTGTTAATTATCGTGTGCGGGTTGTTGATTTTCCCGTCGCGATTTAATTGTTAAAAATTAGGGTTTCCAAAATTAGGGTTGAATTGTTAAATTAGGGTTTAGGGTTGACAAAAATTGGAGTTTATAAGTTAGGGTTTATAAATCAGGATTTATAAGGTAGAATCTTCTGTTTATTGAAAGGTAGTATGGTCAGAACTAGACGGGGACATGCATGGGATGCCCCTCTAGAGACGGGAGAGAGTTCACATGATCACGGTGCAGCGGCATCTGGTGCAGATGCTCCCTTTGGAGATTATCCCCCTCACCATCCTGACACATTTAGTCCTCTTCTGTGGACCCCACATGTCAGTCACCGTGTGTCACTTGTATCTATGGAGTTACGTTGGTTTTGTATTCCTAATTTAAATAGCATTATTTAATATTACAGATAATTAGACGTTTATATTGAAATCATTGTAAAATGCAGGACACAAGGATGATGACAGTAAGGCATCGCACCTCCGAGATACCATACGTCCGTCACCCGTTGATGGAGCAGTGCATCATGCATCTCGGGTTGTATCAGTTGGCCACCATGCCACACTATCATATTGACCAGGCTCTCGTTTGCGGTCTGGTGGAGAGATGGCGACCAGAGACGCATACATTTCACCTTCCGGTTGGGGAGATGACAGTCACACTAGGTGACGTCAGCGCCTTATGGGGTTTACGGATAGATGGCGACCCCATCAGTGGTGTCTCAGACCATCCGGACCTGATGGACATGATACCAGAGCTGCTGGGGGCCGCTCCGACGGACTTGCAGAAGAAGAAGAAGAAGAAGAAGAAGAAGAAGAAGAAAGGAGAGGAGGAGGAGGAGTACCGGTATTCCAAATACTGCATTAGTCTTGCGACGCTCCGCAGTTACTTCCACCGGCGTAGGATCACCCCCGATACACGTGACGAGCGGGCCGTTCTGAGGTAATCACAAACAGTTGCAAATTAAAATATGTTATAGATTCAACAAAAATTGTAGTTATTTGTCTCTAATTTATATTGCAGGTACGTGAGGGCGTTTGTCATGGATTTATGTGGCAGCGTTATGTTTGTCGATTCCAACGGTGACGCAGTTCCGATTATGTTCCTTTCTCTACTAAGGCACATTGAGCGACCATCGAGGTGGAACTGGGGTGGAGCCGTGCTCGTCCAACCGGAGCTTGTGTCATGTTTGTCTGGTAAGTTTGTACAAATATTTTAATTTTTTTATTACAAATCTTAGGGTTCCATATTTACCAGAAGTGCATCGCATGTCCAAAATTTAGGTGACGAATAAGCAGATTGCCGGACCGCTTCTTCTACTCCAGCAGTGGTCCTAGTTGCATATATCGGTATGTCGGCCTGTTCCTCCAGCTCAGGCGGGGTTATGGATGGGAGATGACCCCGAGAGACGTCCGGGGTACGGTGCCATATGGGGTACTCCCGACACATACAAGGACACGGGCATGGGGAGGTCCGTGGGAATTTCGTATGTCCGGGGTCAGCTCCAGATGCTTCACGAGACGAGCATCACCTGGTACCCCTATCGTCTATTCTACGATCAGAACCTTCTATGCCAGTTGACATTAGAGCAGAGAGATCTCTATTTTTATCGGGGGCCGTGCGTATGTTTCTGGATAGTTGAGTATCACTATCCTAATCGAGTGCCCCGTCAGTTTGGCTTGGATGCCTATGTCCCGGATTTTCCAGAGTTGGGCAAGCAGCAGACTACCCAGCTGCACATGTAACTATCCACTGTCTTATTGTTTGTCTATTTTATTACTTGTTCAGCCATACACGTTACTAATTAATTTATATTGCAGCACTAAACACAACAAGCCCAAAGTCGACTGGAGCACGTCTTTCTGGGAGCATTACCAGCGTGCTGCATCACCGAAGGATCACTTATGGACCCCGCCACCAGCTATTGATGCCCTTATGCCGGTCGGGCCTTGGAGATTGCGATATTTAGTCTGGTACCAGAGATGGGGCATGCCGACGGTTTATCTACAGGGGGCTATGGTGATGCTCTCCGACGGAGACTCACGGGTGACGGATCTAGGACTTACTTGCCTTTCGGCCCGATCCATGCTCGTTCGGTATATTTAAATGAAACTGACATGCTTAAAAAATTATAGTTATTTATTCATCTTCTAATAATAATAATGAAAATACATTGTCTGCAGATTTTGACCGCTATTAGAGGAGTGGCACACAGCTTGGTGTGCATGGCCAGAAAAAGTTGGAGAGCGATAGGATGTCAAATGCTCCAACACAGTGCACCGATCGTGGAGGACTCTGGCTGGGACAGGCGCCTCGTTGGTATGTTGCACGATGCTGGGGAGGACATCAATTGGCGCGAGATAAAGGCCCCACCACCAGATCCAGAGCAGTCTAGAGCCCCTATCTACGCTGATGAGATGCCGCCACCTCCTACAGGTAATAATATGTCATACAAATGATCATTATTAAGTGTCTCTTTAAAAGATCATTCTTATTAATTTATCTTCATTTCTGCAGATGATGACTCGGGTTGGGCGATCCACCAATTGGTGTTGAACAACAACGCGTGGAACGCGTACTACAACGAGCATGGAGTTCCAGTGCAGCAGACCGAGGTAGCAAAAGTTCATTATTTAATTAATTTACTCATTACTTCTATGTCTCTAATTTAACATTGTTTACATACAGGATGAAGCTGCCGCCGCCGTTTTCTCATTGGATGACCTCACTGGAGATGAGGGCGGATGGGAGCCAGCTAGCTCCCACAGACCGCAGTATATGGAGCCCAGACAGCACGACGGCGATGCTAGTGGGAATGGGGCGCAGACTGCATATGGCTTTGCCTCTGCTATATTTGGCACACTGCCTCCGGCCACGTATCCTCCTACTTGGGAGGCCGATCCATAGGTGTTGCGTACACAGGCGGGGATCCATGGGGAGCATGCATTACACCTGGGGGAGGACCCATGGGCACGCGAGGCTGTACACGATGACATGCAGGTGGATGAGGTTCACCAGAGGCGTCCGCCGTCGCAGAGGGACCGCCGTGCACCTACTAGGTTGGAGCTCTCCGGACCTCGCCCTCGTCAGCGCCGTTAGGATTTTTATATTTTTTTTAGTTTGATAGGTTTCTAGTATTTTAGTTTGGATTATTATATTTCATGTTTGGAATGTTATGTTTCATGTTTAGACTTACTATTTAGATTACCTACTTTTGTTGTTTAGACTTACCATTTAGATTACCATTTAGAAACATTTAAACATTAACAAAAAAACTAATCAATTATATTTAAAGCTAGACAATTACATAACATATAAAAATAATCGTCAATTATAAAAATATAATCGTCAACAAATAATAAATATATATCATACAAATCATTACAACAATTTAATATAAAACATTCAAACAAATTAAAACATAAAACCGCCATATAAAAAAAAAATCAATAGCGGACCGCCCAGCTGCTTGGCGGTCAGGTGGGGAAAGTGGACCGCCCAGCAGGCTGGCGGTTGGGGTAGATTTAAAAATAAATTTGGGGTGGGGCAGATTTGATAATTTTTTTTTTTGGGTATTAATAAAAATATCGGCAAAAATTTGAAAAGAAAGAAATAGAGTTTGTGCCAAATAACAATCCGAATTTAATATCTAGCAGCTTTCCTAACTCAACCTTTTCAAAACTTATTCGAAGCGCCCCAAATAAATAAATCAGAATCCAACATTCCAGCTGCATCGTACCCAAAATCGGCAACCAATAACTATCAAAATCCATTACAATATCTGCCACCCGAACTTAGATCATGCCGATAGTATTTGTTTTATAGTAAGAAGAATACTAACGACACTCCTAAGCACTTTAAAATTAAATAACAAAATAGATAAAAAAAAATGTGAAATTTTCAATGCTCACAAAAAATGTTCAACCAATCTGAAAACGCATTATCGCTAAGAGGAGGGATCCACTTACAACAATTTTGAGTTACAACAACCATTTTTTTCATTTTCAAAGTCCAAATAATCGATCCAAACTGTTCAACATAATCTCCACAATAAAATTTGCTTGCAGATCAAATTTTACATTTTTTGAATTTTTATACTATTTATTAAGTATTTTACAAAAAATAGTCATATTCAGACCATTGAATTTTGTACCCATCTTAATAAATAGTAAAAAAATTCAAAAAAATGTAAAATTTGATCTGCAAGCATATTTTATTTAGATAATCATGTTGAACGGTTTGGATCGACGATTTGGACTTTGAAAATGAAAAAAATGGTTGTTGTAACTTTGTTGTAACTCAAAATTGTTGTAAGTGGATCCCTCCTCTTATCGGTAATTGTAGTTTCAAGCTATACAAAAATTAAAATTATTTTCGAAATCCGCTTAGAAAAAAAATACATAATTACAAAGCATTGAACCTTTAAAAAATATAATACTATACAATTATTAAAGAGTCCGGTTAATATGACATTGGTGTCATATTAGCCTATATAACACCAACTTCAAAATCTATCGGATCGACTTCAAACGGTTAATCCAACCGTTCAAACCGTTCTACTTCATTAGTTGTGTGTTTACATGCAAAAAAAAATTATTTTCGAATTTTTTTGGTACCAAATCAAGCGGTAAAAAATGTTGAAAAATGAATGCATTAAAATTAACTTAAAAACTCACACATTTGACCGCTTGACTTGATACTAAAAAAATTCGAAAATATTTTTTTTTTGCATGTAAACACACAACTAATGAAGTAGAACGGTTTGAACGGTTGGATTAACCATTTGAAGTCGATCCGATAGATTTTGGAGGTGGTGTTATATAGGCTAATATGACACCAATGTCATATTAGCCGGACTCATTATTAAATTTTGTATTCAACAATTTTTTTTGTTGACCTTCCTACTTTTTATGATTTCACAGCCAGTGAGTGAGATGCTTGAAGTTATGTTCAAAATGGTATTGTACGGAATAAAAATGTGTTACTCCAAAGCAATGTTATTAGAACTGGACCGGACACCAATCCGGTAAAGATTTGGGTTAACGGTTTACTGATCGGACCGGTGGTTCAACCGGTTCAATTGCAGGTTTTATTTAAATACTCACATATATATATGAGATATGAGGATTGTTATAAAATATAATTTAAGATCAAATTTATAGATATATTTCAAATTTAACATTAAATAAAATAAATTAGTAATTTTTATAAAATATGACTGAATGTTTTTTTAATGCCAATGAATTTAATAACTCATAATTTTCATTCTTATTTGATAAGTACTATGACATTATTTTGTAATAGCAACATATTATATTCTAACGAAAAATAAAGCACTTCAACAAAAAAACAACGATAATTAGAATACATAATATAATAATAATTATTGTAAGTTTTTAAAGAAATATGTATATATAAATTTTATACTAATACATAACTGATACTTTAGAATATATAAAATGTAAGGCTTTATGTGTAAATTTTATAAAGATAAAATAAAATATGTTAAATGAATAAAGTTTGAACCTACCAATAGGCCACAGCGATGTGCAAGCTACTATACTAGTTAGTACTATTTCTCATTTAATGCATGACAGTACAAAAGTTTGAACTTTGTAGATTGAACCATTTAAAGTCGATTTTTCTTTAAAACTGAGTTACCGGTTTCTGAAAAACCGGTCCATTAAACCGGATTTCACCGGCTTAACTGCACAATTGGTCTTCTAAACAAACCAAAGAAATCCGGGTCCGATTTATTTTTGGTTAAACCGCCGGTCCGGTCCGGTTTCGATAACACCAGGGGCGGACCCAGTGCACTCCAGGGGGGGCAGCTGCCCCCCCTGGATTTTGAGTTTAGTGGAAATTTATCGGTTCCGATCGACTCTGCCCCCCCTGGAATTTTTTTTGCCCCCCTCTGGTCGTTTAATTTGTAATTCAAGTTAAATTTAGAGTTAAAATTGAAATAAATCTATTGAATTTTAATTGGTAATTAGAATTATAAGTCAGAACATCAGAAATTACAAGTCAAAGCATTCGAAAATATAAGTTAAAGCATTGTTTTTTGTCGAGTACTCAATTGGTTAATGGATTAAAACCCGATTAGATATTTAAACCCGATTCGATATTTTTTTGCCCCCCCTGACGAAAATCCTGGATCCGCCCCTGGATAACACTGCTTCAAAGTTCAAATCGGTCAAAAGGAAATCGAATAGTCAAAAAGTAAATTAAATGCCACCGATCGGAGTTTCCTTTCTCAAGAACATTAAATGCGATCGAAAAAGTATTAGGTAGAATTTATACCGTTGAATGCCTTCTCAGTTCATTAATCCACTTCTCCTTCACAGACTCATCTTCAAAACTTGACTCCTCCGTTGTTCACCATGGCAGAGAGCTTGCTAAACTCAAATTTCGACATAATCTTCATGATACTTTCCCTTCTTCCCACAGAGACCCTATTGCAGGTCCAAACAGTGTGCCGTGCCTGGGCCTGGGTCATCTCTGACCCAGACTTTGTTCGGGCCCACTGCTCTCTTCCTGCTCGAATAACCGCATTCTTTACACGGAGGGGGGGCTGGCTTACTTGTACCCAACAATGGTTCAAGCCCTATCAAGAGGATGTCAAATTTCCCAGCACCATCTCGGACAATTTGTCGATCGGCTTTGAGGTGGCATCTAGCAATCATGGCATTCTCTGTTTCAACGTAATATGATTTTTTTTTGTGAGCAATCCTGCAACTTCCTCCTGGTTTCTTGTACGTTTTGCTCCTCCTAATTTGTCTTCATATAAATACCATGGTGGTGTTGCGCTCATCTATGACCCGACAATCTCTCTCAACTTCAAACTGGCTCTCGCTTTGATTAAATTAGATAATAGTGATAGGACAAAATATTGGATACAATTTCACATCTACTCTTCCGAGACTTGTTCCTGGACAATATCCTCCAAGTTCAGTCAACGGTTGGAACCTATGTTTGACCAATTTGATAAAGGACAATGGGAAAGTGTGCAGTATATACCGTGCAAAATTGGAGGTGGCTCGGTATGCTGGAGAGATCACTTTGGGCTTTTGGTGGGATATGAGATCTCCACTGACACTTACTGGAAAACCTCACTACCGCCACCATTCAAACAACGCGGATCTAATAGTATGTCATGTTACAACAATATCATATATTTTACCAGAATGGCTTATGGTGTTGCAAAGGTGTGGAGGTTAGAAGGAAAGGATAGCTGGGTTATTGAAGGGGAAAACAACAGTGAGGTGCTCTCCTCGCACAGTTTGTTTACATATGATCGTGCGAGGAGAGCTTTGCTTATAGGAGACCGTATAAAGGGGGATTTACTCGCGTTGCATCTTTCGAGCTCAACGCTAGAGATTGTTTGTCAAGGGGTTGAGTTTCCTGAGGGACTGTTCGACTCTCCTCAAGTGGCTCATGGTAATACTCTGGCGCCTCTCTCAGTGGTGCCGAAAAAAGAATGGATGGTCTCGCTGGAGAATTTAGCTGGATGAGATTGAGTCTGTTGGATTAGTAGGAGGTGAAGTTAGTCAATCCAAATTACATGAAGTTTTTTGTCATCTTTGTTTTTCAGGGTTGTTCATTGTTGAACAAAGTCTTGCTAAGAAGTAGTCCTTTTAGTTTGATATTAAGTATTAACAGTCTATTTGCTACGACTTAATGTTTAATTATAACTATGAATGTTGTTATGTCTTTGTTATTATGCATGTAATATTTCTTTAGATTTACATTTGATCCCTGTCTAATTGAAGATGTTTCCTTTCAGAATACAGATTGAACTTTGTATTGAGATTTGGTTATGTTTGACTTCTTATTGGATCATAGTACTCCGATTGGTTTGTAATCATGTACTGGTTTACTGGTATATAACATGTGTCAGGTTTACACTCTTGTTTCTCCGACAGGAAACCTTGTCAATTGTGCATTGCTATCAGATATCTATTTAACTGAACCAAATTCCAATGCTGCTCTCTTTCAAAGGGATCATATCATCAGGTTATAGTGATTCAAGTTGGTTGTTTGAAAACAAAGTTTGGGCATTTGGGAACCCTATGATAATTTAAGTTATTTTGGGCCTGGAAAACAAAATGAACTACTTGTTGCCGAGCTCTCACTCGGACAACAGCAAGGAGAAGAGAAGGCTAATCCTCTCTCTGAAGAGTTGAATTTGGATTGCCTCACTCTCGCTCTCAATCTGAGGAAATGAATTTGATAAGGTTGGGATAACTTTTTAAGTCATTACATTCCAAATAGCTGCATATTTTTGCAAGTGGATACAAGGTAGATTTTTAGTCAATTTCATCGAAAGAAACCTTTTTTTTCTTGTGGCTCAGTAAATTGAACTTCATGTGCTGATCGACCGAGAATTGGATAGCGAAGCTAAAAGGCTATTCCTCTGCTTATCTTATTTTGGGAACTATTGTGTCAACCTCTGGTTAGTCTCTATAAATTTAAACTATATTATTGCTTTCGTTTGATTAAGTCGAAGGTCAAAGCACAATGCAATTTCATTCCATGTTTGATTGGAGTTTGAAACCTCTTTTTGTTTATTCAACAATTTAGTAGTGAAATTACCCCCACTTACCCACTAATCCAGAAAGAGGGAAAACATCATTGATTCAGTTATGTGCTTATTGGTAATATTTATGTAACCAGTTTTATGTTTGGTTAATTAAACTTAATTGGCTTATGCATGTCTCTTGCTTCTTTATTCCTCCATTGCCATCAGAAAGGAATGAACCTTTTGGGTTTTACTCAGCTTATGCATGTCTCTTGCTTCTTTATTCTGTTCCATAATCGCTGTTAGAAAATAATAAACTTTTTGGGTTCTACTATGCTCCTGGAAATGTTAGTACTACTCTACCCTTTGTTTTTCAATCATCTGTTGCTTCTGAGGGGAACTCTTCTATTTTTCTTTTTAATCATAATTAAGCCTGATTTATCTGTAATTAGGCGGAGATAATGGATGTAGTGAGATCTCTACATCTGTCCCCACCTGTCAGATCCACCTTAAGAACCAACATTGTGCCTCTTGTATCCCTTTGCACTGCATCTCCATCTCTAGAGGAGATGAGAGAAGATCTGCACACAATTGGATGAGATGAATTCATTGTCAATCTGTTGTCACTTGTCACTGTTGAGACAGCAGATCCTGCCATGTCAGTGCCGTACTGTTGTGCTGTACCAGTTTCTGAGAAGAATGGGAACAGGAAGGCTAGAGAAAGAAAGTGTGTCGATATATCTCATACCTTCTGTTGAACTGTGAGTAAGAAGGTTGTTAATAACTAGGAGGTTGTTGTTATTAATTTTAAAGAGGAATTACATGCATCAGAATCAATTGAAAAAACTGTAACCCGCTCCTCCCTGGAAAAAGAGAAAATCATAATTCTAGTCTAGGGGTGTAAGCTGGTATAGTAGTCTACCCTCTTAGAATTCTCTCATGAGTGAGGCTATGTTACCTTAATTTAAGTCTAGGGCTGTACAATGGATTCATTTCTTTGTTTCCCAAGTACAAACAGTCAATCCGAACCGCTCCACATAATTTTCATATAAAAATGAACTTCGACACCAAATTTTACATTTTTTTTAGATTTTTTACTATTTTCTTAGATTGGTAGAAAATCATATGATCTAAAGATTCTGGACCATCTAAAAGTAGTAATTTTCTATCTATCTAAAAAAAGTGAAAAATTCTAAAAAACATAAAATTTGGTAATGTTGAGCGGTTCAGATCGGCTGTTTGAACTTTAAAAACGAAGATATGAAAATCCATAGTACGGCTTGATCTGCGCATTGCAAATTACCATAGCCTCACTCTTCTCCCATATTTACTCATGAATTGGAACAGCTGCATAAATTTTTCTGTTCTTCATTTAGAAAACTAGCAACGTTTACAGTTACAATTTATGTGTGCACAAATCTGATACCCTAACAAAACCAGGAGCAGAGGAGTACGTAGAAGTATATGCGTACCAGAAAATAACTCAAGAAATGCTGACAAGTTCTCTTGGCAAAAGTATGATTCGAGAGAACTGGTGTATCATCATTATCGACAGTAAATCTTAATTTCTTTTCAAACATTTCTCTCTATAATGCTACTATCCTTTGTAGATGCAAATGTAGTTTAATTTTTTTATCCCCTTGTATAGGTGTTACTATAAGTGTCGTGAAATAGGCTGCCTTGCCAAAAAGGTCATTGATGGGGATGCAAATGACTCGTCGATGCTCATTATCACATCTGATGGCGAACATAACCACTCTAGTCCATGATATGGCTCAATTTTTAGATACCATAAATCTTCTCCTTTTTTTTTGGATGAAAGTAAATCTGCACTAACTCTTTCACATGTTAAATTTTGATAGTTCAGTTAGATATAATTTTTGTATTTACTCTAATTGTTTTCGGATTTTGTTTTTTGCTTGGGCAATAGATTATGAGATCAAAAAGTACAAAAAGAGTATATTTTCAGTATTTCAATGTGTTATATGGTATACTGGAAATTAGGCCTGAACTTCTTTACTTTTTTTATATTAAAATATACAGCGTTTCTTATTGGCGAACTCTCAGGCTATGTACTGTATTTTATTTGGTGTGGCAATTGTTGATAATTGATCACATATTAACAATTGTCATAAATGACATGTAATTTTGAAATAAGGCTTGGAATGTTATGATGCACATGAAGACTTCTAAGAGCGCAGTAAAATTGGATTAATTGAAACTTTTAATGGGGTAATGAGGGAAAGGTTTAATCAGTTTGTCATAAAACATGATTCTGGGAAACAAGTTGTTGAAAGTTATAGGGTCATTGGTGCAAAAAACCTACATGAAACAAACCCAAATGTACAATCCTCTATCAATTGGTGCCATAATTTATACAATCATGAAACTTTAGAGATTGATTTACGGACATGATAAATTGTTGTAGCTAATTTGACAGCTTTGCAAACTGAAACTTGGCAAGAAAGAAAATGATTCTCAGTTGTCACAAATTTAGTAGCTAAACTTATACATTAGCATTCAACATTTGATTGATTAGAATGTAAAAGAATATTGATCGTAATTGGACGTAAGAATGCGTTAGTTTGAATAGAAGGGTAAATTAGTCCTTTTATCTTAAAATAAAAGATTAATAATAAGCTCAAATAAAGTTTAAATTAGATTAAAGAAAGGGGAAATGAGAAAGGTTTTTGGTTTTTAGTGAAGAAATGAGAAATTTTCAAGTTTTCATGGAAAATTTGGATATTTTGAAGTTTTTAATGGGTATGACAATAATTATCCCTTGTATAAATAACGAAAACTATATTTCCATAATATCCACTAATTTTTTGTTATTTTGTAGGTGGGCCTACAACGCTTTCTCTAGACTAAACCATAATTTGATTTATTCATGTTAATTGTGGGTGAGTTCCTTACCTCTACACATACTGACAAAATTTCACCGTCCATTTATTACCAGCTCTTTTGTATATATAACTTGAAATCCACTTATCTTCTTTATTTTTTTATAAACAGTTAGCTATCTTCTCTACTAAATTACAAATCCTTCTGGTAATTAACAAATAACACTGCGCGCGGCGACATGGTTTTGTTAGTCGTGCAATTGTTTTATCCTCGTCTATTGTTCAAGTTTCTACAACTTTTATTTGTCCATACTTCACCAACCAACATGTACAACTCCAAAAACACATTCCTTTTACTACCAAATTTCATCATTCTTATCTAATATATACTTTTATTCAATCATCACCAACGTCTTCATGTTTATCCAAACCCATACAATTCCTCTTGCTCGCCTATAAATACTTGGTAGATCTCACCCATCTCTTCACATAACAATCAATTCTAGTAGTTTAATTAATTGAGAGTTTAACAATGGCAACTCTTTATTCTCTCTCATTTTCTCTTTGCATCTTGGTCTTATTTCATGGGTGTGTAGCACAGTTTGGTTTTAGTGGGCAGAGCTCGCGTAGATTTGGCTTTGGGGCATGCCAGAGGGCATGTCGATTTGATAATCTTGCTGCACTTAACCCGTCTAGGCATGTGCAGTCTCAAGGTGGTCTCACTGAATTCTACGAGGAGAACAATGAACAACTCCGGTGCGCTGGCGTATCTGCACTCCGTCGTACGATCGATCCGAGAGGCCTTCTATTGCCTACCTTTGCCAATGCTCCGTCTCTCTTCTACATAGTGCAAGGTCTCCTAAAAATTAAACTTTAAGCATTGGTATCTTTAAAATTCAAATTAGAAACTTATATTTTTCTTTTACAGGACGAGGCTTGACGGGGTTCGTTTTCCCTGGTTGTCCGGAAACATATCAGTCTTTCCAACAATTTGAGCAACTCCAACAATCTGAACAGCTCCAACAGGAAGGCATCAGTCAGGCACAATGGAGAAGGGAAGAGCACCAGAAGGTTCACCGCTTCCGTGAAGGAGATGTGATTGCAGTGCCAGCTGGTGTCACTCACTGGTGCTACAATGACGGTGATATCCCTCTAGTGCTTGTTCAGGTTTTTGACACAAGCAACAGTGCTAACCAGCTTGAGCCTAGACGCAGGGTAATTATATTAGTTTTTACAATTTAAAGCAACAACTTATATGATAGTTGCTTTCAATACTAATATTGTTTTATCAAATTTCTTCCTATAATAAAACTCAATGGCACCGACCTTTTCTTTTTCAAATTGCTTCTAGGAGTTCTTCCTGGCCGGAAGGCACCAAAGTGGCCAGCAGTTCCATGAATTGGGACAACAAGTATCAGGAAATAATATCCTCAACGGTTTCGACACCCAGCTATTAGCTGAAGCTTTTGGCGTAAATCCAGAGTTGGCCAGAAGACTTCAGAGCCAAGATGATCAAAGAGGTGAAATAGTTCGAGTAGAACGTGGACTTCAATTGCTCAGACCTTTTAGCAGCCCAGAGGAACAACAACAGCAGCAGCAGGGAGAAGAGTTTGAGGGAGAGCAGTATCAAGGCGAGAGGTTCGTACCGGGAAGTAACTATTCCATTTCCAACGGTCTGGATGAAAACTTCTGCACAATGAAAATTAGAGAAAATATCAACGATCCAAATCGCGCTGATATCTTCAACCCACAAGGTGGAAGAATCACAAGACTTAACAGCCAAAAACTTCCTATTCTGAACAATGTTCAAATGAGCGCTACCCTTGTGGTTCTTCAAAGGGTGAGCGATATATTTACATTGAAGTACTTAATTCTATGCAAAAACAAATATTTATATCGATCAATCATTTTCTTTTATGTTTGCAGAATGCCGTGCTTACTCACATCAATGCACATAGCTTGATGTATGTAACAGGAGGACGAGGAAGGGTTCAGATAATCAACCACCAAGGAAAAACAGTGTTCGACGGCCAACTCCATAGCAAACAATTGTTGTTGATCCCTCAAAATTATGCTGTGCTTAAAAGGGCTGACCAACAGCAACAGTTTGAATGGGTCTCTTTCAAAACCAACCAAAATGCTATGGTTAACAGACTTGTTGGGAAGACATCTACTTTCCGTGCATTACCTTTGGATGTGCTGAGGGCTTCTTATCGTATAACCATAGAACAAGCAAGGAGACTGAAGAATAGTAGAAGAGAGGAGATGGCTATCTTTAATCCTAGGTACCAATACCAGAGCGAGGAGCAGTTCGATACTGAGTATCAGAGGAATGTTGATGCAAGTGATAATTAAATCGTGAAAGAGAGTGATTGTTGACTTGTTGTATCCTGTTAGCAAGTCATGTTAATTGCATATGTACTTCCTCAATTTGAATAATAAAGAATAAGCTATTTTTTTAAGGTAGAACAAAGAGTAAGCTTTGTTACATGTAGTGTGTTCTTTAAGGGCCTAATTATATATAAATTGCTCTTCTTAAGTTATAATTAACTTATTAAAACATTTTCATCTACATTTTTTTTTTTTGACAAAAGTGATGATACCGATTTTTTTTATTGAAATCAATCTACTCCAGGCAAACAACATCATAACAAAATATAGCTAACTTTAACAAAAACCAGCAAAAAACAAAATAATATTCATCTCCTTATCTTCATCTACAATTGTAATAATATATTTTTTTCCTACTACATGGGGGCAATTTTTGCCATTATTTCCTCAAACTTTCGAACTACTTAATCCCAGCAATACATTTTAATGTCAATTTTTGTGACATTTTAAATCTTTTCAATTTTTTTTCTTAATTTCTTAAATTAACACATAAAAAAATTGCGAATGATGATGGACACTGTTAGCCACTTGGCAGCATCTTCCAAGCTTCTAAAGAAAAAAAGATGATGGACACTTTTAAAAATATTACTAATTTATCAATTGTTACAATTTTGTGATTAAAATTTTAATTGCTGCAATAAAGTGATAAACAAATATCGTTCTGTTCCGTCCAAATTAAGCATATCACCTAGGGTACCTCAAATCTTGAGTTTTAATCCATATCGTCCGATCTTCTTTGGCATGAATATTAAGGGACCCCGTGCATTCCACCTCGGACCGGATTGACCCGAATTCTAATCGGACGGTCCGGATCCAAGTTGTTTGGCATTCTATCTGCTCTTGGTTCGTCTGATTGGTTGTCATGCTTGGACCAAGTTCACGGCCTTATTATAAAAGTTAGTTGAATTTTTTTCATTGATGTTGTTAATACTCTTCTTAATGCATATTGTAATTGAAGGAGTTGTACCAAAACGGGCCCTGGACCTTTTCTTTGCAATGCCTTTAAACGGGCCTGTAGCAATTAGCAAATGAGACTACTTTTTCTAGTGCTCTTGGAGCGTGTACTAGTTTAAACTTTTAACGCTTTTTTTGTTGGTCTGACTGATGCGCACAGGGTGCTCGATGAAATGCCTGAAAAAATAAAAATTGTGTTTTTTTTGTTTAATTATTTAATATCAGCAAGGTCTCTTAGATCATTGTCTGCCAACGCATCAATAATGAGACCTACAACAGATCAATTCTCTTCTCTCCATTATGTCTTGTTACACTGCCCCATGATTCTAGAACCTTCATTGAGCCCAGAGGCCTCTGGTGTCACCGTTGAAGTGTTAGCTAGTATTTATAATGAATCTCAGATTTTTGAGGAAACAAATTAAGTTGTTTCTCATGCATAAAACTCTAGATACATGGAACATTTTATTACCGCTTGCATGTGCAAAGGAGATTTTGCTCAATTATTTCAATTTTTCAAGTATACAAGGTTTTCTTCGGATAATTACATGGCTGTGAGCTTTATAACTATTTGTTCAAGGAGTAAGAGGCTTATTTTAGGTAAACCACTTCATAGGCTTTTTCTAAAGAGCGAATCAGGGCATTTGGACACATTTGTACTTAATGTTTTGTTATATATGTATGCAAAATGCGGTATCTTGAATGATGCTCTGCAAGTGCTCGATGAAATTAGTGAACAAACCCTCATTTCCTGGACCGAGTCAACATGAGTATGGACGTGAAGCTCTCAATCAGTTTGAAAGGATGGAAGAGCTAGGGTATTGACTTTTGAGCTGACAGGATGGCACTCATTGCAGTGCTTTCGGCTTGAAATTATTTGAAAATATAGTGGGCACTTATGGTAATGTATCTGACATGGATCATTATGCGTGTGTAGTGATTCTGTTGTGTAAGAGTGGGTGCATTAATGATGCTGGGTTGATGATTAGTTTCGTGTTATTTCAACCAAGTGCAGCTATTTGGCACTTGTTACTTAAAGGATGGGAAGGATGTGGTGTTAACAGCATGAGCAGCACACTAGGCCAATAACCTGTAGGTCCGGATTAGTTGAGCTTAGTTATTGGTACAGATGCACCATTTAAGTAAAATAGTGTGATGTCATTTACCAGTGAGATGGAACTTTGGTACGACCAGATTTACATTTTGGTCCTTCCTGTTTCATAGTTTATTTAGTCTGTACACATCTCAATTCATAGCACATTGGTCCTTGCTGTCATTGCTTTAGTCCGAAAAAAAAGATGCATGGTAAGTGTGGGAAATCTAGTCGGCTTTCATCAGGAATGAGTTTGACTAATTCAACATCAATCAAAAAATTAGGCTACCCAATTGCTGACTAAGGCATCCATTCATTTACTAAGAAGAAATTGATCTGATAGATCGGATAGAAATGAAGTTGGATGCGAGAAGAGAGAATTGAGCTTTCCAAAGAAACAAATAGGAAAAGCATGATGATTTAAGGACTATTTGTGTAATTTAGTGCTACTATAGTTTGAATTGGTTGGATGGAATTTTTTTAACATAAAAAAACATTTTAAAGTCATCATATATACATATAGCTGGTATGTCTTGTTGTCAACTGTCAAGCTTGTCAATTTCTTGATTTGGCCCTTTTAAGCATGTCACTTAAGTACAAATCCGTATTGATACCTAGCTGGTACTAATTAGTTACAATTGTAGTTTGTGGAAATTACAAATTTGATTAATTTTGGTTGCTATACGGCATATATCCTGTTATTCTGAAGCTGAGCAATATTTTTCATTCAGTTTTCCAAAGAAATACAACTGCAACACATTTCTACCAGCGCTCGAGACCTTTCGAACTGGTACATTTTTTTTTTTTTTAAATACCTTTTAAAATGTTCTTTTCATACTGAGAAGCACCAGCTGGTACAGCACACAGAATGAACATCATGTAATCTGTGTGCCCATGGTGCTTTGCAGTGTTAACCATAGAGCAACTGACAAAGGATAACCAGAGATAGTTTATCATTAAAATAAACATCAGAGGGATTTAAACAATCCTCATTTAGTACTTTCAGGTGGAATGCCATTCTACAAAGCTATTTTCATAGAGTGGTCCTGCCACTACATAAAGTTAAGAGTTTGCAATCTGTAACTAAAGGTCAGGCTGTGTAAAGTACCAGTAATATGAGGTTGCTTTGTACCGTGATAGGTACTACGTACACATAGTAGTTTTAATGGTTTGTAACTTTGTATCTGATAAGTACTCTGTTTTCCTTTCTTTCTTTCTTTTTGCATTGCAAGTCTGTAATTACACACGCACTACCCACACACTCTCCCGAATAAAGCTCAAATACAATCCCTGTTGAAATTTGGCCTCTAAATCTCCAATTGAAAGACTATGTAACTACCATTAGGCAATATTTTCTGGGGCTCAAGTAATGGGTGAGGTTAGATGACTAGGAGAGTTCTCTGTGCTTTTGGTCCCTCTT
>JAJGRW010000559.1:2165475-2306911 GCA_025461045.1 Carex parvula
GATAATTAGAAAAAAAATCTCACCATTTATTATCGTATAATCATAACTCAAGTCACAAATATACTTACGACAAATTATTATATAGTGAAAGACCAACGAGAAGATATTGACCAACCCGAAATAAATTTCCTACTAAATTAACCGTCTTAAAATACACTATCCTTTTGTTATTTATTTTCATTTAGAAACAAGAAATTGGAAATGAACCAGTATTCTTTTGAGACAAGCTGACTTGCCTTAAAAATGTAAAATTCACATTTTTTCCATGACGCGCGCGATCATGCATGCAAATCTCTCTTGAAATTGTACTTGCGGTCATATTATTTTCACCTATATTATCTATTGACTGATGAGTCAGACGAGTAATTGATTTGATACTTTGAAATGCTGTAAATGCATAAGATATACAAAAATAATTTTACTTTTACTTTCTGAAATCATACAGACCTTTGGCCCATATTTCTGAGAGTGGGCAATTGGGCCTAGTCTGTATATCCGCAATCTACAGGCCTATAAACCCTAAAAGGGTTTTTACTTGTGATTCTCTCAATTCAACACTGCTCTACAGTTTGATCATCGTCAGGCCAGCATGGCTAGTATCGCCGCCGCGAGATCCGTTTTCCGATCGTCTTCTTCCCTTCGAAGCGCCGCCACTAACTCCGCATCTCATGCCAGATCCTCTCGCCCGCCGTCCTTTTATCTCCCCAAGCGCGGCGGCGCCATTGCTCAAGCTCCTCGCTTGTTAAGGTTGGATAAAAGTTCTTCCTTATATTTGTTAGATAAAAATGATTGATTTAGTAGGTGCGGTCGTGGATATAGCTAGATCATTGTTTATCTCGTCAATTTTCTGTCCTTTTGTTTAATTTGTGTTCATTTTGCGGTTTGGTGTTAGTATTTAGGGAAGATGTAACCTCAGGTCTAAATGCAACTTCTAGTTAAATTAAATAAACATGATAATTGATCCTTGAGGTTTTACTTCTTTTCACACAATAGAGGAACTATGCTATTTTGTTCATGTTTTATTTGAAATTTCCAATGTACTGTACCTGTACTGTCACCAATATATATATAAAGAATGGAGCATTATCATTTAAAGCAGTCGTAGTCATAAATCAACAACTAATTTTATATGTTATATAACATTGGAGAATTTTTTTTTTTTTTTTTTTTTTGAGGGACTTGGTAGTGGCTACCACATTGGAGAAAATTGATGATTAAGTTCTTAATTATTCATTAGTTCTCTCTTGTTACAAGGTCTCCTCTGGAGATGAGTTCCTTCTGTGTGGAGTCGCTGATGCCAATGCATAGTGTGACCACCTCAGCTGTCATGATCTCTCTTCTTGCTGTTTCTAGAAGGGGTTCTGGTGGGCTTTCCGAAGGTATCATATTCTCTCTTTGGTTTTTTCCATTTTTTATAATCTATATTTGTATAACAAATGCAAAAATTTGGGTTGTTGGGAGTGTGGTTTTCTTTCTAGTGCTTAGAATTGTAAAACTGTATATTGAAAAGTGCTTTTGTTTTCCATGAAAGTCCACCGTGGATTGATATTTTTTTTCCGGAAAATTTCTAGTGTGCCCATATAAATATAAACTCTTTAAATAGCCGATTTCACCATGAAAATATCATAATATTCAATATCCCCATAAAAACTTAACATTCTTTTTCCTATCCCCTTTTAATTATTTAACCTTTTATTTAATTATTTTAGAAATTGAATTGACCGATATACACTTCAATTTTAAATGGAGGTGTCTGGTACTTCTAATTGTCTTCTTCCCCAATTCTCCCTTCCCCTCCCCTCCCCTGTACTTCACGCCTAATTGCAAAATATATGAATTTAACAAAGATATATTTCTGACTAATTCCTTCTTTCTTGGTATCAATCAACACATTTGACATTAAGGCTATCAGAGGGCCTGATGGTAGAAAAAATATGTAAAGTGTTTGCTTTAAAAGTTTTAACCAAAGAAAACTTATAACTGTTGATAGGTCCCTGACGTGGTGGCAGCTCTAATGCCATTTGCGAAGCTTTTGGGTCATTTCCACCCCCATCAACCAATCAACCTTAGCTCGATCTACTGCCAAATATACAAGCAGGTTGCCAACAATATTTTGATTTTTATTTGCCATAATATGTATGAATAAAGAAGAATGGTCCGTGTCAGTTATTAGTAGTAGCACAATCACAATCACAAATACAAGCTCTGCTACCTTTTGTTCATCAAGCTCTGGTAGTAGATTAGTAGTTTTTAATTAGGTCCTTTGAGACCATATATGTCAGGGGACTAAAACAAAGCGCTGATGACATTTGCTTATTGGGCGATATATGTTTTGAGAGAGATTTCTCTTTCGCCCCCTCTCTTTTCTGTCTTCTCTAAGACCACTCTCTTAATTCATTTTTCCTTTTAAAGTAAGAACAGTTGCCATGAGGTGTACGTGAAGGAATTAGTTGGAAACATTAGTTTGTAAATTCATATATTTTGCAATTTGGCATGAAGTTCAGGGGAGGGGAAGACAATTAGTTAGTTTTTAATTAATTGTTTTTAACTAATTAATTAGTATTTTAAACAATTCATCTCTCTACTTCAGGACTTCATACAACCTCCGACGGATTTTGATGAACTTCTGACACAGCTTCGATCAGTGTACTCCGGTGAAGGTCCGGCGATCAATGTTCTGATAAATTTGCAATAACCTCCGGCTAAAAATAATTAAAACTGAACATAAAGGCAATAAGTTGAATATGGTAAAAAATATTGAGTTCTAAACCTAATAATTAAATTGTAAAATAACAATGTAAAATAAATCTTGTAGTCTAAGCTTTAAGATAAATATTGTTGTCAATGAACACAACACTAAAGTCAAAAAACTAAATAGTAAAATAAAAGAGTGAGCTAGGCTATGTTACTTTGTAATGTGTTGTAGATCGGTATTCATATCTCTCAATTTTTGAAGTCCAAACAGTTGATCCGATCACATGATCTCCATATGAATTGTACTTCCATACCAAATATTAAATTTTTTAGAATTTCTTTATTCTTTTTTTAGGTAGGTAGAAAATAACTACTTTCATGTGGTAGAAGAAATTTTTGATATGGTGATTTTCTACCTATTTAAAATAATAATAATAAAAAATTGGTTCCCTTGTAAATTTTCATATGAAGATCATGTTGAACGGTTAAGATTGAATATTTAAACTTTAGAAATCTAAACGAAGATATAGATCCATAACACAGATCTATATATGTATACATTGCAAAGTAGCTTCAGCATCTAAACTGAACATATACTAAGGTTAATAAGTTAAAAACCAAATTCACTAAATTGAATTGTAAAATAATAATGCATCCTAATCTTATATCTTAAGTCTTACAAAAAGTAAACTGAATATTAATTAAGACCACTAAAACGGATATCATAGTCAATAAATTTAATTCTAGAACAAATAAATTATATATAAAACACACAGTTTGTCAGACTACCGCCACAAGTATGGACAAGTATCCTCTCCAATACTGTAAAAGATTCTCTTCACTTTACGGTTTGAGATTAACTCTCAGCCGCTTTGAGATTCAGGCTAGTGCAGGAGTCAGTATTGTTGGGCTTTGAGATTCGGGCTAGTGCAGGAGTCAGTATTATTGGACTTTTTGTGCCAAGTTAAAAAGAACGGTTCAGATTCAGTAATTGTAAAAGATTCCCTGTTACGGTACGGGGATCTGACTTCGACAAGTTCGCCAGAATCGTAATTATTCATAATATTGACTAGTCAAACTGCTGATAGCAATGATAATTATATTATTATGTCACATTTTTCTTAAATTTAATCTATTTGGACACTAAGTGACCTAAGCTGTATATCTCACAAGCATTTTAGCAAGACATAATTTATCTCACTGATGTCACAGGACGGATTTAACTAAAGACCAATGTTGTCTTTACAAATCACTATATATAATTCTTTTATGTAGCAGCCAAGCTTGATATAAATACGTGCATATTAAACAAAAAAAAAAAAAAAAATATATATATATATATATATATAGAGCATGGCTAAATTGCTGCCGGCAGCATTCTGGCCAGCTGCTGCCGGGGGCATTTCGGTCATTTCCGGTGTTCAAACAACAAATCCAAACCGTTCAACGTGTTCTAAATATTAAAATCTACTTTGAGACCAAATTTTACATTTTTTGGAATTTTTTTACTATTTATTAAGCCACTTTGAAAATTCCAGATCACATGGTCCAGAATTTTGGTGCACTGTTCACCCGGATCAGCCAATTTCAAAGTGGCCTAATAAATAGCTAAAAAATTCCAAAAAATGTAAAATTTGGTCTCCAAGTAGATTTTAATATTTAGAACATATCTGTATAAAAAAATTTGTTGTTTGAACACCGGAAATGACCGAATTGCCCCCGGCAGCAGCTGTCTAGAATGCTGCCGGCAGCAATTTAGCCATGCTCTATATATATATATATATATATTTATATATTTTTGAAAAAAAAAGACAAAAATGTCCGTTTCATTGACCGAAACAAATGTAAATTACAAAGAAAAAAAAGAAACCCTCTATTGTCACCCAACTCCTATACAAAAAAAAAACACAAAATTTTATCCAATTTTGCCCATTCAAGAAAGAACTCTACTAAACGAATGTATACACTTCTAGCTGGTATATCTCTTGTACTATTCACATCTAGACACGGCAAACAGTAAATCAATTTGTATTGCCGGTAGCCACGGCAAGCAATAAAGCAAGTTGTATAGTCGTTATCTCTATAGGCTTCAACCTCACATCTTTGCTCTCTCTACCGTTTGTTGTTGCTCGTTTAAATTTGATACTTGTTTCCCTAGGAAGTGCCACTCTGTTCAGCTCTCTGGAACTTGATTTGGCTTTCTTGATGTTGGTTCTAGCAATTTGACTTAACCAGAACCCTGATCCACTGGAGTTATTGGTTAGATTGAGATGAATGACTTAATCGTGAATCATCATATTTAATTAGGACCTCTTATAATTGAACCGAATATTGGTATGAAGGACTTAATCGTGAAGTACTAGTATTTAGTGATAAACTAGGCTACCTTATGCTTATGGTCTAGATAGCTAGGGTGAATGACTTAATCGTGAAATTCAAATTATCTAGGCACGTCATTAATTCACGGAAGTGACCATTTTTAATATTTAAGGCTTAGAAACCCCATAATTGCAAACATGAATTTAGAAACCAATTAAGTGTGAATTTGACCAAGTGATTGTACGCCGATAGCCCCTAGACTTCTATCTTATTGAATCACAAAACTCCTTTTATTTGTTTGTTTAAATTGCTTTGTTTAGTTAAACTCTCAATCGGATATTGAACCCACAAAACCAATTTGCAACAAACCCCCCATTTACTTTATTTGCACTATTTTGAGATTAATTAATTTAGTAAAAATAAATATTTTCTGTTATCTTTGAATCGATACATTTATTACTAGAATGATAGATTGTATACTTGCAACTGACCTATTATTATGTACTAAGGTTTATAAATTTAAAAATAAAAAGTATATTAAAACTGACCTATATTTCGATACCTAAAATACACAACATCAAAAAAAAAAAAGCATATTTTTTTTTTTTTTTCAGGCATTTCATCGAGCACCCTGTGCGCATCAGTTAGACCAACACAAAAAGCGTTAAAAGTTTAAACTAGTACACGACTACACGCTCCAAGAGCACTAGAAAAAGTAGTCTCATTTGCTAATTGCTACAGGCCCGTTAAAAGGCATTGCAAAGAAAAGGTCCAGGGCCCGTTTTGGTACAACTCCTTGAATTACAATATGCATTAAGAAGAGTATTAACAACATCAATGAAAAAAATTCACCTTTTTATAATAAGGCCGTGAACTTGGTCCAAGCATGACAACCAATCGGATGAACCAAGAGCAGATAGAATGCCAAACAACTTGGATCTGGACCGTCCAATTAGAATTCGGGTCAATCCGGTCGGGGTTCCTTAATATTCGTGCCAAAGAAGATCGGACGATATGGATTAAAACTCAAGATTTGAGGTACCCTAGGTGATATGCTTAATTTGGACGGAACAGAACGATATTTGTTAATTGCAGCAATTAAAATTTTAATTACAAAATTGTAACAATTGATAAATTAGTAATATTTTTAAAAAGTGTCCAACATCTTTTTTTTCTTTAGAAGCTTGGAAGATGCCGCCAAGTGGCTAACAGTGTCCATCATCATTCGCAATTTTTTTATGTGTTAATTTAAGAAATTAAGAAAAAAAATTGAAAAGATTTAAAATAAGACATTAAAATGTATTGCAGGGATAAAGTAGTTCGAAAGTTTGAGGAAATAATGGCAAAAATTGCCCCCGTGTAGTGGGAAAAAAAATATATTTATTACAATTGTAGATGAAGATAATTAAGGAGATGAATATTATTTTGTTTTTTGCTGGTTTTTGTTAAAGTTAGCTATATTTTGTTATGATGTGGTTTGCCTGGAGTAGATTGATTTCAATAAAAAAAATCGGTATCATCACTTTTGTCAAAAAAAAAAAAAAAATGTAGATGAAAATGTTTTAATAAGTTAATTATAACTTAAGAAGAGCAATTTATAATTAGGCCCTTAAAGAACACACTACATGTAACAAAGCTTACTCTTAATTTGTTCTACCTTAAAAAAATAGCTTATTCTTTATTATTCAAATTGAGGAAGTACATATGCAATTAACATGACTTGCTAACAGGATACAACAAGTCAACAATCACTCTCTTTCACGATTTAATTATCACTTGCATCAACATTCCTCTGATACTCAGTATCGAACTGCTCCTGGCTCTGGTATTGATACCTAGGATTAAAGATAGCCATCTCCTCTCTTCTACTATTCTTCAGTCTCCTTGCTTGTTCTATGGTTATACGATAAGAAGCCCTCAGCACATCCAAAGGTAGCGCACGGAAAGTAGATGTCTTCCCAACAAGTGTGTTAACCATAGCATTTTGGTTGGTTTTGAAAGAGACCCATTCAAACTGTTGCTGCTGGTCAGCCCTTTTAAGCACAGCATAATTTTGAGGGATCAACAACAATTGTTTGCTATGGAGTTCGCCGTCGAACACTGTCTTTCCCTGGTGGTTGACTATCTGAACCCTTCCTCGTCCTCCTGTTACATACATCAAGCTATGTGCATTGATGTTCCAAAACGGAGTAAGCACGGCATTCTGCAAACATAAAAGAAAATGATTGATCGATATAAATATTTTTTTTTGCATAGAATTAAGTACTTCAATGTAAATATATCGCTCACCCTTCGAAGAACCACACGGGTAGCGCTCATTTGAACATTGTTCAGAATAGGAAGTTTTTGGCTGTTAAGTCTTGTGATTCTTCCACCTTGTGGGTTGAAGATATCAGCGCGATTTGGATCGTTGATATTTTCTCTAATTTTCATTGTGCAGAAGTTTTCATCCAGACCGTTGGAAATGGAATAGTTACTTCCCCGTCCGAACCTCTCGCCTTGATACTGCTCTCCCTCAAACTCTTCTCCCTGCTGTCGCTGTTGTTGTTCCTCTGGGCTCCTAAAAGGTCTGAGCAATTGAAGTCCACGTTCTACTCGAACTATTTCACCTCTTTGATCATCTTGGCTCTGAAGTCTTCTGGCCAACTCTGGATTTACGCCAAAAGCTTCAGCTAATAGCTGGGTGTCGAAACCGTTGAGGATATTATTTCCTGACATTTGTTGTCCCAATTCATGGGACTGCTGGCCACTTTGGTGCCTTCCGGCCAGGAAGAACTCCTAGAAGCAATTTCAAAAAGAAAAGGTCGGTGCCATTGAGTTTTATTATAGGAAGAAAATTTGATAAAACAATATTAGTATTGAAAGCAACTATCATATAAGTTGTTGCTTTAAATTGTAAAAACTAATATAATTACCCTGCGTCTAGGCTCCAGCTGGTTAGCACTGTTGCTTGTGTCAAAAACCTGAACAAGAACTAGAGGGATATCACCGTCATTGTAGCACCAGTGAGTGACACCAGCTGGCACTGCAATCACATCTCCTTCACGGAAGCGGTGAACCTTCTGGTGCTCATCCCTTCTCCATTGCGCCTGACTGATGCCTTCCTGTTGGAGCTGTTCAGATTGTTGGAGTTGCTCAAATTGTTGGAAAGACTGATATGTTTCCGGACAACCAGGGAAAATAAACCCCGTCAGGCCTCGTCCTGTAAAAGAAAATTATAAGTTTCTAATTTGAATTTTGAAGATACCAATGCTTATAGTTTAATTTTTAGGAGACCTTGCACTATGTAGAAGAGAGACGGAGCATTGGCGAAGGTAGGCAATAGAAGGCCTCTTGGATCGATCGTACGACGGAGTGCAGATACGCCAGCGCACCGGAGTTGTTCGTTGTTCTCCTCGTAGAATTCAGTGAGACCAGCTTGAGACTGCACACGCCTAGACGGGTTAAGTGCAGCAAGATTATCGAATCGACATGCCCTCTGACCTGCCCCAAAGCCAAATCCACGCGAGCTCTGCCATGGGCTCTGCCCACTAAAACCAAACTGTGCTACACACCCATGAAATAAGACCAAGATGCAAAGAGAAAATGAGAGAGAATAAAGAGTTGCCATTGTTAAACTCTCAATTAATTAAACTACTAGAATTGATTGTTGTGTGAAGAGATGGGTGAGATCTACCAAGTATTTATAGGCGAGCAAGAGGAATTGTATGGGTTTGGATAAACATGTAGACGTTGGTGATGATTGAATAAAAGTATATATTAGATAAGAATGATGAAATTTGGTAGTAAAAGGAATGTGTTATTGGAGTTATACACGATGGTTGGTGAAGTATGGACGAATAAAAGTTGTAGAAACTTGAACAATATATAGACGAGGATAACACAATTGCACGACTAACAAAACCATGTCGCCGCGCGCAGTGTTATTTCTTAATTACCAGAAGGATTTGTAATTTAGTAGAGAAGATAGCCAACTGTTTATACAAAAATAAAGAAGATAAGTGGATTTCAAGATATATACACAAAAGAGTTGGTAATAAATGGACGGTGAAATTTTGTCAGTATGTGTAGAGGTAATTAAGGAACTCACCCACAATTAACATGAATAAATCAATTTATGGTTTAGTCTAGAGAAAGCGTTGTAGGCCACCTACAAAATAACAAAAAATTAGTGGACATTATGGAAATATAGTTTTCGTTAATTATACAAGGAATAATTATTGTCATACCCATTAAAAACTTCTAAATATCCAAATTTTTCATCAAAACTTGAAAATTACTCATTCCTTCACTAAAAACAAAAAACCTTTCTCATTTCCCCTTTCTTTAATCTAATTTAAATTTTTATTTGAGCTTGTTATTAGTCTTTTATTTTTAAGATAAAAAGACTAATTTACCCTTCTATTCAAACGAACGCATTCTTACGTCCAATTACGATCAATATTCTTTTACATTCTAATCAATCAAACGTTGAATGCTAATGTATAAGTTTAGCTAGAGTGGAAAAAACATGTCGTGCTGTGCTATGACTAACACGCCGTGACTTTGGTCACGTACTGTGCCGTGCCGTGACCAAGTTACTTTTTCACGTGCCGTGTCGTGCCGTGACAAAAATTACGAGGGGTGGTCACGACACGCGAGTCATGGCGTGACTCGTATGCCGTGACTAAGTTGTGTCGTGACCAAAAGTGCTGTGACCAAACGTGTCATGATTGGTAACGTTAGTCACGTTTGATCGCATTTAACGTTTTTAAAAAATATATGAAAAGATTCTTTAAAATTTAAAATGAAGAATTAATGTTGAAAGAAAATATTGATGCTAAAAACATATTTTTTTGTCCGGAATTTAGAATTATTGTTTGAAAAAATAATTCAAAAAAATTTAAAAATGTGGTAAAAGTGTCCTGAAAACATGTTAGTGTATTTACAAAATAATAATCTTGAATTTAAATGTAAATATTTTAACTAAAATAAAATTATATCTTATAGGAAGGCAATTATATAATAAGCCCTAGCCTACGGGCATTTCATGGCAAACAAAAAGTAAGCCCTAGCGTACGGGCATTTCATGACATTTAAATAAATTAGTGTTCAGATTACAACATCCAAATAAAACAGAAGTCTCAAACATAAATATAAAGGAAGCTAAGTTACTAATTGAAGAGTGTGTCTTCAATTTGGTGATGCTAAGCGGGCGCAATCCATCTGCCTGCTTTAATGCCAAAAGGAATTAGGAATTGTAGTGCTAGTAATTCCAACTCTGATTGTTCATAGGGAACCTATATTCTTCATAATTTTCCATATACGGGTTGTATCCATACTGTTGTTGTTCTTCGTGAGGTTGGTCAACTTCCTGCGCTGGCTTGTACCAGCACCCGAAGTGTTGACTTCTTCTCTTAATTTTGACGGCATGTGCCTCGTCTCTGCATCGTACCAATCCTTCAGTAGTACAAGGGCCTCGAATGTAGCTATTTCCAATCTTGTCTGTTTGTCAGTTAGAACTCTATAGGTCGCGTTGAAACACGATTTAGAAGCTATTGTGGAGACCGGAGCGGCAAAAACATCATAAGCGATGGATGCCAGAATAGGAAACATGGCCTTGGCTTGGCTCCAGAACTGCAGAATGTCAAAATTTTCATCGTCGAGACTGACATTCGCATAATTAGAAATAGAGGATGTGTTAACTTGAATCTCCGAATTGTTCACTGATGATGAAGGTGCGTTGCCCTATTTGCTGAGGATGTTTCGGACACGAAAAACCGCATTTCTACCTCTTCCTGCCGGATTGGAAGCCTGAGAAACACCTAATTCCCATGTGCTGCCCTAGCTTGAACTTAAAAAAAAATATTTGCAGCTTTCATAAGAAATTGCAATTAACACCTAAATTCGCATGTGCTGCCCTAGCCTAAACTTCCAAAAATTATATTTCCAGCTTTCATAATAAATTGCAATTCACACCTAAATTCCCATACCATCCGACACACGGTACCATCGCATGTCGAATCGTGACTGCCATGACTGGCGCATCTTCCGTGTCTACCGTGCCGCGCCGTGCCGTGTTCCCTGCGGTGTCGTTCTGTGTTCCGTGTCGTGCTGTGACCAAGGCAATTTCCGTGACGTGTCTTTTTGGCCAACAATTGGTCACGCCACGCGAATAGTCACGGCACGGGACACGTGAGTCACGACACGTAACCGACACGCGTGCCGTGCCGTAACCGTGTCGTTCTGTGATGGAGCGGGCTTAACCGTGCCATAACCGTGTCGTTCCGTTCTGTGACGGAGCGGGCTCTACCGTGCCATTTTTATCACTCTAAGTTTAGCTACTAAATTTGTGACAACTGAGAATCATTTTCTTTCTTGCTAAGTTTCGGTTTGCAAAGCTGTCAAATTAGCTACAACAATTTATCATGTCCGTAAATCGATCTCTAAATTTTCATGATTGTATAAATTATGGCACCAATTGATTGTTATTTGGAGAGGATTGTATTTTGGGTTTGTGTCATGTAGGTTTTTTGCACCAATGACCGTATAACTTTCAACAACTTGTTTCCCAGAATCATGTTTTATGACAAACTGATTAAACCTTTCCCTCATTACTCCATTAAAAGTTTCAATTAATCCAATTTTACTGCGCTCTTAGAAGTCAAACTCCATTTTTCATGTGCATCATAACATTCCAAGCCTTACTTCAAAATTACATGTCATTTATGACAATTGTTAATATGTGATCAATTATCAACAATTGCCACACCAAATAAAATACAGTACATAGCCTGAGAGTTTGCCAATAAGAAAAGCTGTATATTTACATATAAAAAAAGTAAAGAAGTTCAGGCCTAATTTCCAGTATACCATATAACACATTGAAATACTGAAAATATACTCTTTTTGTACTTTTTGATCTCATAATCTATTGCCCGAGCAAAAAACAAAATCCGAAAACAATTAGAGTAAATACAAAAATTATATCTAACTGAACTATCAAAATTTAACATGTGAAAGAGTTAGTGCAGATTTACTTTCATCCAAAATAAAAGGAGAAGATTTATGGTATCTAAAAATTGAGCCATATCATGGACTAGAGTGGTTATGTTCGCCATCAGATGTGATAATGAGCATCGACGAGTCATTTGCATCCCCATCAATGACCTTTTTGGCAAGGCAGCCTATTTCACGACACTTATAGTAACATCTATACAAGGGGATAAAAAAATTAAACTACATTTGCATCTACAAAGGATAGTAGCATTATAGAGAGAAATGTTTGGAAAGAAATTAAGATTTACTGGCGATAAGGATGATGCACCAGTTCTCTCGAATCATACTTTTGGCAAGAGTACTTGTCAGCATTTCTTGAGTTATTTTCTGGTACGCATATACTTCTACGTACTCCTCTGCTCCTGGTTTTGTTAGGGTATCAGATTTGTGCACACATAAATTGTAACTGTAAACTTTGCTAATTTTCTAAATGAAGAACAGAAAAATTTATGCAGCTGTTCCAATTCATGAGTAAATATGGGAGAAGAGTGAGGCTATGGTAATTTGCAATGCGCATATCAAGCCGTAGTATGGATTTTCATATCTTCATTTTTAAAGTTCAAACAGCCGATCTGAACTGCTCAACATTACCAAATTTTATGTTTTTTAGAATTTTTTACCTTTTTTTAGATAGATAGAAAATTACTACTGTTAGATGGTCCAGAATCTTTAGATCATATGATTTTCTACCAATCTAAGAAAATAGTAAAAAATCTAAAAAAAATGTAAAATTTGGTGTCGAAGTTCAATTTTATATGAAAATTATCTGGAGCGGTTCGGATTGACTGTTTGTACTTGGGAAACACAGAAATGAATCCATTGTACAGCCCTAGACTTAAATTAAGGTAACATAGCCTCACTCATGAGAGAATTCTAAGAGGGTAGACTACTATACCAGCTTACACCCCTAGACTAGAATTATGATTCTCTCTTTTTCCAGGGAGGAGCGGGTTACAGTTTTTTCAATTGATTCTGATGCATGTAATTCCTCTTTAAAATTAATAACAACAACCTCCTAGTTATTAAGAACCTTCTTACTCACAGTTCAACAGAAGGTATGAGATATATCGACACACTTTCTTTCTCTAGCCTTCCTGTTCCCATTCTTCTCAGAAACTGGTACAGCACAACAGTACGGCATTGACATGGCAGGATCTGCTGTCTCAACAGTGACAAGTGACAACAGATTGACAGTGAATTCATCTCATCCAATTGTGTGCAGATCTTCTCTCATCTCCTCTAGAGATGGAGATGCAGTGCAAAGGGATACGAGAGGCACAATGTTGGTTCTTAAGGTGGATCTGACAGGTGGGGACAGATGTAGAGATCTCACTACATCCATTATCTCCGCCTAATTACAGATAAATCAGGCTTAATTATGATTAAAAAGAAAAATAGAAGAGTTCCCCTCAGAAGCAACAGATGATTGAAAAACAAAGGCTAGAGTAGTACTAACATTTCCAGGAGCATAGTAGAACCCAAAAAGTTATTATTTTCTAACAGCGATTATGGAACAGAATAAAGAAGCAAGAGACATGCATAAGCTGAGTAAAACCCAAAAGGTTAATTCCTTTCTGATGGCAATGGAGGAATAAAGAAGCAAGAGACATGCATAAGCCAATTAAGTTTAATTAACCAAACATAAAACTGGTTACATAAATATTACCAATAAGCACATAACTGAATCAATGATGTTTGAGTCCGGCTAGTATAACACTAGTGTCATTTCAAATTAAATAACACTACATTTTAAATTATTGGATCTGTTTTAATATTCGTGCACAAGACTTTAATATTCGTGCACTAGTGTCTTACACGAATATTAAAGCAGATCGAATGGTTTAAGATGTGGTGTTATTTAATTTGAAATGACACTAGTGTTATACTAGCCGGACTCATGATGTTTTCCCTCTTTCTGGAATAGTGGGCAAGTGGGGGTAATTTCACTACTAAATTGTTGACTAAACAAAAAGAGGTTTCAAACTCCAATCAAACATGGAATGAAATTGCATTGTGCTTTGACCTTCGACTTAATCAAACGAAAGCAATAATATAGTTTAAATTTATAGAGACTAACCAGAGGTTGACACAATAGTTCCCAAAATAAGATAAGCAGAGGAATAGCCTTTTAGCTTCGCTATCCAATTCTCAGTCGATCAGCACATGAAGTTCAATTTACTGAGCCACAAGAAAAAAAAGGTTTCTTTCGATGAAATTGACTAAAAATCTACCTTGTATCCACTTGCAAAAATATGCAGCTATTTGGAATGTAATGACTTAAAAAGTTATCCCAACCTTATCAAATTCATTTCCTCAGATTGAAAGCGAGAGTGAGGCAATCCAAATTCAACTCTTCAGAGAGAGGATTAGCCTTCTCTTCTCCTTGCTGCTGTCCGAGTGAGAGCTCGGCAACAAGTAGTTCATTTTGTTTTCCAGGCCCAAAATAACTTAAATTATCATAGGGTTCCCAAATGCCCAAACTTTGTTTTCAAACAACCAACTTGAATCACTATAACCTTTGAAAGAGAGTAGCATTGGAATTTGGTTCAGTTAAATAGATATCTGATAGCAATGACAATTGACAAGGTTTCCTGTCGGAGAAACAAGAGTGTAAACCTGACACATGTTATATACCAGTAAACCAGTACATGATTACAAACCAATCGGAGTACTATGATCCAATAAGAAGTCAAACATAACCAAATCTCAATACAAAGTTCAATCTGTATTCTGAAAGGAAACATCTTCAATTAGACAGGGATCAAATGTAAATCTAAAGAAATATTACATGCATAATAACAAAGACATAACAACATTCATAGTTATAATTAAACATTAAGTCGTAGCAAATAGACTGTTAATACTTAATATCAAGGACTACTTCTTAGCAAGACTTTGTTCAACAATGAACAACCCTAAAAAACAAAGATGACAAAAAACTTCATGTAATTTGGATTGACTAACTTCACCTCCTACTAATCCAACAGACTCAATCTCATCCAGCAAAATTCTCTAGCAAGACCATCCATTCTTTTTTCGGGACCACTGAGAGAGGCGCCAGAGTATTACCATGAGCCACTTGAGGAGAGTCGAACAGTCCCTCAGGAAACTCAACCCCTTGACAAACAATCTCTAGCGTTGAGCTCGAAAGATGCAACGCGAGTAAATCCCCCTTTATACGGTCTCCTATAAGCAAAGCTCTCCTTGCACGATCATATGTAAACAAACTGTGCGAGGAGAGCACCTCACTGTTGTTTTCCCCTTCAATAACCCAGCTATCATTTCCTTCTAACCTCCACACCTTTGCAACACCATAAGCCATTCTGGTAAAATATATGATATTGTTGTAACATGACATACGATTTGATCCGAGTTGTTTGAATGGTGGCGGTAGTGAGGTTTTCCAGTAAGTGTCAGTGGAGATCTCATATCCCACCAAAAGCCCAAAGTGATCTCCCCAGCATACCGAGCCACCTCCAATTTTGCACGGTATATACTGCACACTTTCCCATTGTCCTTTATCGAATTGGTCAAACATAGGATTCAACCGTTGACTGAACTCGGAGGATATTGTCCAGGAACAGGTCTCGGAAGAGTAGATGTGAAATTGTATCCAATATTTTGTCTTATCACTATTATCTAATTTAATCAAAGCGAGAGCCAGTTTGAAGTTGAGAGAGATTGCCGGGTCATAGATGAGCGCAACACCACCATGGTATTAATTATATGAAGACAAATTAGGAGGAGCAAAACGTACAAGAAACCAGGAGGAAGTTGCAGGGTTGCCCACAAAAAAAATCATATTACGTTGAAAACAGAGAATGCCATGATTGCTAGATGCCACCTCAAAGCCGATCGACAAATTGTCCGAGATGGAGCTGGGAAATTTGACATCCTCTTGATAGGGCTTCAACCATTGTTGGGTACAAGTAAGCCAGCCCCCCCTCCGTGTAAAGAATGCGGTTATTCGAGCAGGAAGAGAGCAGTGGGCCCGAACAAAGTCTGGGTCAGAGATGACCCGGGCCCAGGCACGGCACACCGTTTGGACCTGCAATAGGGTCTCTGTGGGAAGAAGGTAAAGTATCATGAAGATTATGTCGAAATTTGAGTTTAGCAAGCTCTCCGCCATGGTGAACAACGGAGGAGTCAAGTTTTGAAGATCAGACCCGGATGTCTTTCTGGTTTGGTTTGTTTAGAAGACCGATTGTGCAGTTGAACCGGTGAAATCCTGTTTAATAAACCGGTTTTTCAGAAACCGGTACTCCAGTTTTAAAGAAAAATCGGTTTTAAACGGTTCAATCTACAAAGTTCAAACTTTTGTACTGTGTTATGTATTAAATGAGAAATAGTACTGACTAGTACAAGTAGCCTGCACATCGCTGTGGCCTATTGGTAGGTTCAAACTTTATTCATTTAACATATTTTATTTTATTTTTATGAAATTTACACATAAAGCCTTACATTTTATATATTCTAAAGTATCAGTTATGTATTAGTATAAAAATTTATAGGCAAATTCTTCTATGGACATAAGGACCTATTTGTAAAATGAGCATATTTTCATTTTGAAAGTTCAAACAGTCGATCCGACCATTCAACATTATCTCCATATTAAAATGTACTTGGAGGTCAAATTTTACATTTTTTTGAATTTTTTTATTATTTATTAAGATGAGTACAAAATTCAATGGTCTTAATTTGACTAGTTTTGTAAAATACTTAATAAATAGTAAAAAAATTCAAAAAAAATGTAAAATTTGACCTCCAAGTACATTTTAATATGGAGATAATGTTGAACGGTCGGATCGACTGTTTGAACTTTGAAAATAAAAATATGTTCATTTTACAAATAGGTCCTTATGTCCATAGAAGCATCCCTCTTTTGTTGAAATGCTTTATTTTTCGTTAGAATATAATATGTTGCTATTACAAATAATGTCATTATACTTATCAAATAAGAATGAAAATTATGAGTTATTAAATTCATTGGCATTAAAAAAACATTCAGTCATATTTTATAAAAAATACTAATTTATTTTATTTTAATGTTAAATTTGAAATATATCTATAAATTTGATCTTGAATTATATTTTATAACAATCCTCGTATCTCATATATATATGTGAGTATTTAAATAAAATCTGCAATTGAACCGGTTGAATCACCAGTCCGATCAGTAAATTTGTTAACCCAAATCTTTACCGGGTTGGTGTCCGATCCAGTTCTGATAACATTGCTTTGAAGTAACACGTTTTTATTCCATACAATACCATTTTGAACATAACTTCAAGCATCTCTCTCACTGGCTATGAAATCATAAAAAGTAGGAAGGTCAACAAAAAAAATTGTCGAAAAATAATTTTAATTTTTGTATAGCTTGAAACTATAATTAGCGATAATGCGTTTTCAGATTGGTTGAACATTTTTTTGTGAGCATTGAAAATTTCACATTTTTTTATCTATTTTATTATTTAATTTTAAAGTGCTTAAGAGTGTCGTTATATTATTCTTCTTACTATAAAAAAAAATACTATCGGCATGATCGAAGTTCGGTGGCATTGTAATGGATTTTGATAGTTATTGGTTACAGATTTTGGATACGATGCAGCTGGAATGTTGGATTCTGATTTATTTATTTGGGGCGCTTCGAATAAGTTTTGAAAAGGTTTGAGTTAGGAAAGCTGCTAGATATTAAATTCAGATTGTTGTTTGGCACAAACTCTATTTCTTTTTTCTTTTTTTCAAATTTTTGCAAGTATACCATATTTTATGTATTTTAATAAAAACGGACATGTGTACTTGAAGATTGATCTCCAAATTTTTTTTAAATTTCTATAATCAACTTCCATATTTTTCAAGAAGAAATTAGGTACATGATGTTGGATTCAGCACAGGATGACAGGTTTTGTGGAAGTGCTTGAGAAGTTGGTAAAAAATATGAATTCTTTTCATGACAAACTGATTCAACCTTGCTCTCATTTCCCAATTAAGAGTTTCAATTAATCCAAATTATACCTGCGCTCTCGTTGAAGTCAAAAGTTCATTTTTCATGTGCATATATAAATATAGCATCAGGACATTCCAAACCTTATTTGAATATTACAAGTCATTTATGACAATTGTTAATATGTGATCAATTATTAACGATTGTGACACCAAATAAAAAACAGTATATAGTCTGATATTTTGGCCCGAAATATTTATTAATATCCAAAAAAATATCAAATTTCAAAATCTATCTACACCCCAGTCTGAGAAATTTCAAAATCTGTTCAAACCACAAATTTTTTTTGCGGAAATTCAGCCAAAAACCGCAAATTTTGTGGTTTTAGAATTCCAAAACCGCTAAGTTCTAGGTTTTTATTATTATTTTTTTAATTAAGTAGAAATGTTATAATTTATTTATTTTTTGTATTGAAATATTAGAAATATATTATATATTTCTTTGAAAATAGATGAAATTCTATATAATTTGATTTATTACAAAGACTGCGGCAAATAACCCGGACCAACATTTTTCAGGCCGAATTTTTGCGGCTGTAAGAAAAATTAAAATATTTCTTTGTGTGTTATTGAAAAAAAATAAAAAATTTTGAATTTGAGTTATTGATCCCGGTTTAAAAGTCACTTCTGGGTAATTACAAAAATTATCTCTGACAAAAAATTTATCTGAAAAACTTTTTCTATAAATTTTTTGTTTTTTCAAAAATAGAATAATCCAAATATTTTCTATAGTTTTCTAGAAATGACTTTTGAACATGATCAATAACTCAGATTCAAAATATTTTTATTTTTTTTCAACAACACACAGAAATATTTTAATTTTTCTTACAACCGCAAAAAATTCAGCCTGAAAAATGTTGATCTGGGTTATTTGTCGCAGTCTTTCTAATAAATCAAATTATATAGTATTTCATCTATTTTCAAAGAAATATATAAAATATTTATAATATTTCAATAAATAAATAAATAAATTATAACATATTGAAATTGGGGTTTTAAAACCGTGAATTAAATTCACGATTTTAGCCTAAAACCGCAGTTTTAATTTCTGGTTTTATGAAACCGTAGATTTGTTCTGCGGATTTGAGAGGACTAAAACCGTAAATTAAATTTGCGATTTTGGGACCTAAAACCATAAAATAAAACTGCGGCTTAGGCATTTTTCGAATTCTTATCAAATAGGATGTAAAATTCAAAATTTATTATTTTTTTTGGATATTAATAAAAATTTCTGTATTTTGCCAATAAGGAACACTGTATATTTACATATAAAAAACTAAGTTCATCCATAGACCCATATAGCGGTGTCTATTGCCCAAGCAAAAACAAAATCCGAAAACTAAGTTATGATTTCTGAATATAGGTTTTCAAGTCTTTCCCTTCAGTCTATTTCGTTCTCTACCATATATCCAAAAAGACAGGAATCATCTCCTTTGTACCAACAAATATAGTTCTATCTAATTGTTTTATATTGTGTCAATCAACACTGATACCAAAAGAATATTTTAATAGAAAATATAAATTAAATATAATTTTTTTTTCATAAGAAAACTTTGCACCTTTTAACCATTCGGGTCAATGGAGTCAAAAGCCCAGAATCTTTTATCATAAGAAAATTTAAAAGAACGTTCGCTTTACCATAGTTATTTGCCAGACAAATTGTTTTAAAAAAATAAAATTTTAAAATAGAAAACTAAAATAATAGGTATGTTTGGGAAGCAAGACACGTCAACCGGTTATCAGACTCAAATTGGTGTGATGCTTTTTCGAAATTGTCCAATGCTTTATGATGCCTGTGTGCCATATTTGTACATATCAAGTGCGTACTAATTATGAAATGAAACGGATGGTTTCAAGCAGACATCCGACCCTTTTGAATCCGATGCTTGTCGGACGCGTCCCACTTCTGTATATTGACGTTGTATTAAGAATTCTTAATTGGAACATTAAAATTTTGAGTTACAGTGAAATATACATCACCAAGTACTTTTGTGAACTTAATTCAAAAATCTATTGAATTGGCTTCAACAATGCATCCAAACCATTAAAACCGATCTACTTCACGAGTAATGTGTTTACATGTTAAATTTATAAATTTTTGAACTAATTAGTATAAATTCAAGTGGTAAAAAAAAGATGGTTTATAAGTTAATTTTAATGTGTTCATTATTTATCATTTTTTAACCGCTTGACTTTATATTAAACTAGCGTAATGCCTCGCTTTGCTTCGGCAGTGATAATTGAAATTAATATAGAAAACAAAACATAGTGCATATCATACAATAAATCATAGAACTTGTAATGTAGATAAACAATAAATTTAAAACATAGTGCATATCACATTGGTTTTCAACAATCTGGACTGTTGAAAAAATTTAAGTGGTGCTTTTCTCCCAGAAAAACAGCACAAATACTCATTTCTGAGAGGACGATGAACAAAATATTATTTACAAATAACAAATAAATTTCAAGTGTTAGTATGGGGACGGTGCAATCTCTCTTTCTTTTCTGTTGCCTTGTTGTCTTCACCACTGCAAAAATGAACAAAATAGTTATGTTGATTGGATTGCTGTTAATTTTTGTTTCATTCAGTTCTTCTGTTAATGGATTTTTTTTATGCACACAGAACATTCCAATAGAGATGGGGAAGTATTAAATATGCAATGATAAGAGTTTTAGCAAATCATTTTTAATAGCAGAATATTTATACCTTGAAGTAGTAAGTTATAGGTGTCTTTCTATCCTCTCGTCCAAAATCTGCAAATAAGAACAGTAGCTAAGGCCTTAATATATAAACATGGCAATTGATAAACAACAATGAATTTAAATTTCCAGCGGATATTTCTACCTCTTGTTGTCAAAAGTGCTCAAGTGCAACCTATGTTTTTACAATTTTCCAACAACTCCCCATGCATCTTCCAATCCGCACAAACACCCATAATATGGCATTAACACTGCTCAGCTAGACACATGTTTTAATATTTTACAATCTGGCCAACCTATTTTGTGAATTACAAACTTTTATAAATCCCTTTTTCTTGGATAAATTCAGAAAAGGGTTTATGATGTTAGATAAACCCAAAAAAATATCTCTATCCTCTTAACTAAAGTCTAACGGATCATGTTGTGCACCAATAAACTAATAGCAGCATGACCTTACCTTACGTGGCATACTAACAAAATACTAAACTTGATGTTAACTCTAATATCATTCCAGAATATAATATCAACTAAAATAAATTGAAACTTGTAAAGAAAGACAAATTGTCCATTTAAATAAATTTGAGCAAATCAATTTTAAGAAGAAAATTATACCTTGAAGTAGTAGCTATGTCCCGGGTGTGTCTTTCTATCTTGTCCTTCATAATATGGAAAAGAACACCAAAAGAGACAATGGAACTCTGCTTGGGCAGCAGGAGCATGAGCTCTTTGGAGGGAAAGAAATAGATGTTTCATTTTGGGTGAACAAAAACCAAAGCATCGGCTCATTTATGAGGCAACAATGGATGTCACATTGTGGTTGAATATGCTTAGCGAGGATATCACCTTAGAGTAATCATGATGTGATTTATTATATGTAAATAATAGACTAAGGCGTTAATCCTTTAGGTTCTTGTAAATAAACTTTTTTTAATAAATTTTTTTGTCCATTAAAAAAAATTAATTTGGAAAAGAACAATAGTTAAAGAATTAATAAACGGCGACAATTGATAAATAACAATGGATTAAATTTCTAGCAGATAGTCTACCTCTTAGCTGTCAAATTGCAGCAAATGTTTTTTACAATTTTCCAACAACAGCCTCATCTTCCAATCTGCACAAACACATGGTCAACTTACTCAAGCAATCAAGGAACCACAATTAGCCTACAAAAGTACCAATGATTTGAAGTTGTCAAGCTATATATCCATCTACAAAATTACGAATAATTTGCAAATAAGTTAGTACTAACC
This sequence comes from Carex parvula, assembly GCA_025461045.1. Lineage (NCBI taxonomy): Eukaryota > Viridiplantae > Streptophyta > Magnoliopsida > Poales > Cyperaceae > Carex > Carex parvula. The sequence continues at coordinate 2,187,483 of JAJGRW010000559.1, forward strand.
ACCTTTTTCAATTTCTATCATTTGGTCATTTGATAATGATGCATAATCTAAGTGTAATTCAAGGGTTTTATACCAAAAGCTGAAATTCTAAAATATCACTGAATAAGTATGCATATTAGTGCTTGATTACAATCTAAAATACTCATTTGAGTTCCAGTATAGATTACCCAAATGCAGTCTTTGCAAGGGAATGATCTTCACTGCCACTTCCCTTCCATCCAGCAATCACCCCTAAATTCAATTAAAATTTCAATTTAAAACAGACTCAAATTGTTATCATGCCGAACTATCTATAGATGAATTATTGTCAAAGATTTTATTTACTTCAAGTATTACAGTTTTCATGATCCCCACTTGTGAAATGCATATCTATTTCATTTGTAAATACCATCCGTTCAAAGATTATAAAAAGGCACTAACAATTATTGGTCCTTTTTTTTGGGTCTTAAGAAACATCATGATTACTGGGATGACAGATTTTAGTTGCTAAAGAAAATATTTTAAGAAATTAATTAAATTAGAAAGTATCTATTGTAGAAGTATGTTTACTAAAATAAAAAAAAAAGCTTTGATTGACCAAAACACAAAGAAAACTACATGTTTTCACATTCTCATGAGTCTAGCCCCTCATTACTGAAATCAAAATGTGCAAAATCAGAGCCTTAGATATGTTATAACACAACTCATATGAATACAATATCCCAAAATATAGTAGGCTATGCTAAATTTTTTCACTTGAATTAATTGTTTTCATTTATTTTCATCTGGAATACATCCAAGTAACTAACATTTTTTCCAGACAGAGAAACTTGCCTGGAAGCAGCCTCAAGATGGTCTATCTCTTCCTGTAGTGAGTTGTATATTTTCTCGAGCACTGCTATTGCCTTTGATTTCTTATCCTACCAGAAATGAATAAATAGACTTATAAATCAATTGAAAGTGAGAAATCAGAATGATTTAAAAACATGTGAGAAATAAATGAAATCACCTTCCTGGAAAGCCATCGAGGTGACTCGGGTAGAAAAATCTTGAGAATGAACTGTACAACTGCCGGTATGGCTGCCACTTCCTAGTTCCATTGCCATGTACCAGGAACCTAGGTAAAAGTACCTTGATCTCAGTAGAGGTTAGCGAGAGCACCGTTGAATATGCCGAAGGAGAATGGCGGTTGACATTTGGAATAATCCACGCTTGGGCGGGAATGAGCAGCGAAAGAGGGGAAGGAGACGGTGTGAACAGTGGCAAGGAGGCCAGCGGAGGAGGAAAAAGGGAGGATAAGTTTGGCAGGAGGAGGAGGAGAAGAGATGTGCGGGAGAGGAAGAGGAGGGAGATGAGCAGAGAGAGAACAACCAGGAGGGAGGGGATGCTGGGAGGAGAGGGTAGAAGAGGGAAGTGAGCGGAAGAGAGGAGGAGAGTAAATTTTCAGAAGAGAGAGAAGGGGTAGAAGGAAAAAAGTCGAGAGACGCGGAGGCAAAGTGCTCAGATCGAACTCCTCTCAATTGAAGAACTTCACTGCGAGGTCCTTCCGTCAGACGGCGGCGCGGTCGGAGACCGATGGAGCGGCGACAGGAAGAACTCGTCGTGCGGCTAGAGAGAGTGAAGCGGAGGGAGAAGGATTTGAGTGAGGGTGAGAGAATGGAGAAATTTCTAGAGAGAAGAGGAACTTCGAGAGAGAAGGCGGAAAAAAAAATTAGAGGGAGCTAAAAAAAATGTGTAGCTGGCAGTGGGACCCATCTGTCGGTCTCACTGTTCATTACACTGTAGCACCCATATCAAGGATTAAGTATATAGTATAGATTAGTTCAAAAATTTAAAAACTTGACATGTAAACTCATCACTCGTGAAGTAGATCGGTTTCAACGGTTTAGATGCATCTCTTGAAACCAATCCGATGAGTTTTTAAGTTAATTTCACAAAGAAGCTTGGTGCACTTAAGAACACCCTAGTGGTGCACTTACGCCACGCACTACTACAGAAAAAGAGATTGCAGACGGACATTACCGGAAGAGCTACACAGATTTCCCTACCGTGTATGAGTTGAGGGTGTATAAAAGGTACCCTCTATAGACACGGATATTTACACGTGTATATCTAACGCTTTCTACACGGATTACCAAATAAACAGCCGTGAACATACACCTGCCTGTGGCGCTCTTCCTATAACCGAGCAAAACGGATATTACGTAAACGACCGTGTACGACTACTCTTTATTCACGGATATTGAAACTAAAAGACCGTGTACGTACCTTTACCTACACAGACATTTAGTTGCATATCTGTGTCCCTCTCTTAACAAATCAATAAAAAATTAAATAATCCTTGTATCTCCGAACTCGTTCTACACGGACATTGGTCGAACAACTGTGTCAAACAACTCTATCTACACGGACGTTTAATTTCATATCCGTGTCCTGTCATAACTATCGTACACGGACAAATATAAAATAATCCGTGTAGCTCACCGAAAACGATCTACACGGGTTTTTGTTAAATAACTGTGTCAAATTGCTGTTTTCTACACGGACTTTTAACTTCATATCCGTGAAGCTTTCTTAACTATCATACACGGACTGTATAAAAGAATATCTGTACTCATTTCTACACGGTTGTTTGTTTAACAACAGTGTGGAATTACTGTGTTCTACACGGACGTTTAGTTTCATATCCGTGAAGTTCTCTTAACTAACATACACGGACTATATAAAAGCATCCGTGTAGCTCATACACGGGCTTTTGTTTAACGTCCGTGTAGCGTTTGCTTTTGACACGGACTTATAATTCACATCCGTGTAGGTATCGTAACTAATACACGGACAAATATAAAATAATCTATGCTCACTCAACTCGTTCTACACGGGCTTTCGTTTAATATCCGTGTAGAATTGTCCCATTTTTTTTTCTTGATTTTTTTCATTTCTGGGCTAGCCTCCAGTTTAATTTGCTAGCCAGTTTTCCTACAAAATTCATATACCATTCTGTTTTGCTAGCCAGTTTTTCAGATAATTTGACATTAAATTATGCTTGCTAAATTCATATATACACTAAATTGTTATACAAATCCATGTTCAGCATTACAATATTGAGATAGAAACCATCTTGCCCAGCTACATCTTATATGGTCGATCTGCTCCTTGCTGTACTCAGTTTGCTTTGATGGTTGCTACAATTATAATTTGGTATTAGTTAGTAACAATAAAAGGTAGATGCAAGACAGTCGCAAATATCAATTGCTAATTTAATGAAATGAGAATTATAAGTAAGCATAATATGAAAATATCAATTGCTATTATATAGGCACAATTAATATTAATTACATACCACATCTGGAAATCTGAATTGCATTCTTTCGACAAAGTCAAGCATGGAAATCATCATGTAATATCCACATTCTCAACCTGCCTTCTGTTGCGGGCTCTACAATTTACATTTAGCGGCCTATGTTAGAATGACAATAATTTTTTGAACAAAATATGAAATTATAGAATTGTGTTGTGCTCACCTGCCACCACCTCCAAGTCAACCTATTTCCCAATTTCTTGTCCGTGCTGCGCAATCCTCCTTTTGTAACGTATGCAGCAAAAGCCCTTACAAAATGGAGTGACTCTAATTAGCAATTCCACAATTTGTTATAATTGAGAAAAAATCAAACATAGTGAAAGATTATTGCTTATTTTTGCACATACGGGTAGATTGATTTGCACTTGCTAAATGGGATCCCTTCTGTGGGCTGTGAAGAATCTATCAAGTAAACCGCACTCATGCAAGGCACAATGATGATCAAACACCAGTGTCCGCTGTGGGAGGAGAAGAATTATAGGATCTTAGCATACAGTACTGTTCATGCCAAAAGTGGTGAACAAAGTTTCACTACAGCAAGCTGTAGAGTTTAAACCTTGTAAACCTTCGACTCAGATCGCAAGTGCACAATCCTGTCGTGAAGTTTAGTCGGGTATCGATCCACAGGGACGACTCACTTTCTAAATTTCTACTTTACCCAGGTAGGTACTAGAAGTGTGAAAATTGAGTGTTTGTCTATTCCTAAGTTTTGTAATGAATGTATGAACAAATAAACGAATGTACGAACAATTGTATGAACAATGTATTAACAGAAATGAAATCAATTAAATGTTTGTGTTTTGTACTACTGTATAAAAGGGCGTTTCAAGGGTTTCAAATTTCATTTTCAACTTTGCTGCTCAGACCTGCCACGCGACCCGCATACGGCCCGCGTGGCCCTCAAGCGCTCTGGACCTGTCACGCGACTCACGTACTTTCGTACGCGACCCTTGTGATGCGACCCGCGTGCTAACTCACGCGACCCGCATGGCCCCTTGAGCTGAGTCTGCACATGTCAGAAACTGGTTGTTTAAGTCGTGTAAGGCTAGATTGACCGTACCTAGTGTCACTAATCCTCAACTCTCGTGTGTTGGCTTAGCAGACCTGGTTTGGAAATGCAATTTCACCTTCTTAGGTCTAATCAAGCTGTTTGATCTAAACCTAAGTTCTCAATTATGTTTACTAAAGGTATCCACAAGTGGAAATTTCACCTCTCGGCTACTATTGACCTCACCTTTCGGTTCTCAGACCTACCTCATATACTTAACCTAATTTGCAAGAAACGTCAAGCCTTATTACAAGAAGAAATACCAAAGGCATTCAACAGTAGACAATCGAGAATCAAACAATTCAGATCAAGCAATCACAAATAATACAAGAATCAAAGAAACACGAAATATCAATCAGAATCAATACATGTGCATAATCAAACAAAGTATCAGACTAAATCCAAACCCCTGAAACTACAATTCTACTCAGACATGAGCAAAATCAAAGTAAAAGAGAGAAAGAGAATGCAAATCATTGTGAGAGGAGTGAAGAGGATCGAGGCTTCTGGAATCTTCTTTTCCAAGTCGAGTAGCTCCAGATCGCCTCAGGCGCCTAGCTCTCGGTTCAAAACCGATCAGATCCCCTTTTTTGGAAAGATGTCGGGGGTTTCCTTTCTCAATTTGCGCCAGGCCTTATATAGGCATCTTAACGGGCTTTAATCGGGCCCTGGCGCAATCAACTCGACGCGGGTCACGTGCCACCTCATGCCGGTCGCGTCGAGTGGAAGTGAGCAGTGAGGTTTGGCTCAGATTGTATCTTCTCGCAAGCTTTCCGAAAAGTGGTCATACGCTCAAAACAGAGTTACGAGTCAAAAGTTATGACTGTTTTAAGTTCGGATGCTGAAGTCTGACACTACCCGCGTGGGGGGTTCCAGAACTCGCAATTTTCCCTGATTTGGCTCATTTCCTGCAAAGTAAGAATGAAAATGCAGCAGTACCACATTCTATAGATATTCAATGTGAAAGACACGATTTGGTGGTTTGAAACACAGATTGTGGTACAAAAATTGGTCGGATTTATAGGTCTAATGATGAGACATCAAGTACCCAGATATTTTGGCATATATAATAGTGAGACACGTGTTTGCTTGACTTGATGGTGTGATTTCAATTATTTATATATTTAATCACAAGGTTAGAACTAACATCTGGTGGTATGGCAAGAGAAGAAATCTCTTCTTCGCCTTTGTCACACCCCAAACCAGAATTTCCGGATTAGGATGTGATCAATCCCTGCCTCGTGTCTAATAATCAATAAACACGCAAGGCTAAACAACATAATAATCAAACAGCAGCGGAAGCAATATAATACAACAAGCAATAGTCATAAATATCAAATAAACATAAATATACACATCATCCATACAATCCATCTCGGGATAAAATAAACATAACTAGTCAAAGGGATACATAATCTATCGAGTCCAATGTGTATAACAAAAACATCGGACTCGCAAAACCCTAAACAAAGGTCCCTAATCTATATCAGGCGATGTGGCCGTCGGGGACAGCTCCTGACGCCTCCTGCTGCGGACCGTCAGACTCTGTACCTGCCCACATCCATAAAAAGGAGGGGATGAGCGAATGATCGCCCAGTATGTGACCCAGTATTATCCCTTCAGGGATCCTCTTAAGTCAAAAGCACATTTTAATTGAAATCTACGTAAAGTCGGTAATTACTCACTTTTAATGCACATGTTGCGGAATTTAAAACCTATCATAATAACTACAAAAGAAAAATATACATATAATAGATGACATGATGTGATTATCCTATTATGCCAAAATGATGAAATTTCCCAAAATAAAATATGAGGATGAATATTATACTCAACCGGAGTCCAGTACAATAGGTACCGTGTGTACAAATTGATATAGTAATAATACGGATAATTTTGTCACCCCGTGCCGTGCCACATTCAACCAAGTTGGATTTACATCTCAAATGCGACATAACACAAGGACTGCGATCAGAGGGGCAAAGATACCCGATGCCTAATAGCATCGAGCTTTACCCACACAAGACTTCAACCCGTAAGCAAGTGCACGCTAGCCGATGATTATATCTAATTCCATGTGTTTTCCTTACTCTAAGACGATTCATCACCAAACATATAAAATAGGAGAAAACTACAAGCAAGGCGTAAGAATAAGTCAATCCGTCTCCTCATGAGCAGAGACGAAACTCCACCATCCGGCCAGATCAATGGGACAAGGGCTCGTGAGCGGCCCATAACAACAAAAAAATAAAATCTGCCACCGCAACCTCGGCAGCCGTACTAGGCAAGTAGCTCCTAATGTAGGGGGGATAGCTCCCGAATCGTCTCCGGACTCGTGATCGGTCCGCACAAAATGTAAAATGATCGAAAATGATATACTACCAAGCTCATGCATATAATAATAATAATCCTAGTAAGACCTCTAAGGGATCAAGGGATTCCTCAGCACAATGACCCACGAACCGTCACGCATCCCATGCCTACATGACGGAAAGCAGTCATTCGGTCTTCTATCTCACGCTCACCAATGCACATGCTTAACTGCAATAATATGTTGTCCTCTACGAGAAGAGGACAACTAATATCCTAATATATTATTAATTAAATTACACTACTCCTAAGAAAGCATTAAATTTTCAATTTAGAAAGGGTTGTGCAAATCCTAATTTACAGTTCAGAAAGGATTAAACATGCTCTAATGCAACTATATAAATAAAAGTGCGGATGTCAGGTCAAGTGGTCGACTGGTAAGAGTACGCCACGAAAGAATAAAACAGATATCCCACACCTGTAGGGCAGTAGTGGTTGTACGCGCTAATAGCCTCTGAGATCCACGTAATCCTCGCCTGCTCCTGTACAAGCGTCAGCGGGATCATACCACGGGTCGGAATCAACGTAGGTCGGCTGACATGTAATTTAGACGTAACTTAATTAAATTCTAAACTAAGTATTCGTAACCCTTATTACCCCGTTTGATTATTTTTCACTAAGTGTTCGTATTTAATTAATTAACTAAGGTTCGAATCTGCTCAATCGGTTCCGATCGAGCGTAAAATTGGGTCTAACTCCATTTAAATTAATCTACGTACTTTAAATATTTGTTATATTTTAATTTGAAGATAAACTGTTTATCTAATTAATTAGATACTTAAATAATGTCACTACGTATTTTTACGATAAAATACGTAAGGTATAAATTATGTAAATTAATTAGTTATTATTTAATCTTAATTTAACTACTTAAAAATAAAAAGTGCATTTCCTATTTAATTTAACTACAATTAATTTAAATCCTAAGTACGTAATTAATAAATGTTAAGTACTTAATTATTGTAATGTTTCTAAAATCGTACGAATTATTTTTACGGATTTGTACAAATCGATTAATTTAAAATATAAAAGAATACGTGATTATCTAATTATTCTATTTAACAAAAATTGGTAATCGTAATGATTCGAAAATATTAATATGTTGTTAATTAATTGTCATTTATTAATTAACAACATATTTTATTTTGAAAAATTATTTTCTTTAATTAAAAATCCTATTTACTTAATTTACAAAATTCTAATTACCAAATTCCAAAAATCTAATTACTTAACTTAAACACTTAATTAATTAAAAATCCTAATTAATCTACCATGTGTTAAATTATTTTAATTTAAGTCCAAACCATGCTTTTTAATTACTTCCTACATTCTCGTAATTCTAATCCAATCTTCGGTAATTTAATCTCGTGCTCTAACCTATAAATATTGGGTTTGTACAACCCGATCAAAATTGGGCTAAATTGGGCTAAATTTCAATTTACTTTAATTCAAAAACCCAATTGGTATTCCATAAAATATATATGATTTTCGGTTTGGGTCCAAACCCAAAACAATAATATAAACCAAGGCCGAGCCTCTTTTTATTAGAAAATCAATGGCCCAATATCATTTATATTTAATATGGCCCATAATTCAATTATCTTGATCTAATGGCCGACCCTTTTTAAATTTTTGCAATTTTCCAATTAACACCATTCAACAGAGAAGCATAATCGCTGGTACCAATTACCAGTAACAAAAATTGGCACAGCAAACCAACCAACACAGAAACGAATGGAAACAACAAACCGGTAATCAAGCCAGCGAACCAACAAGCAAAAAGGGTCGGTACCGTGCGGTACCAGTACACAAAAGAAACAAGCAACAGAACAGAAACCCGCAAGGACAGAGACAAGAGAAACGGAGACAACCCAGCCCCTAAATCATCGTACCTTTACTGGTACGTACCTTTACTGGTACGATGCCAGTAAAATCAGCAAGTAACCGAGACAAGGAAAACAAGGAAGTCCGGTACCAGGCACACGGAAGTACCAGCAAAACCAGCAGCAACAGAGACAGCAAGCCCAAAAGGTAAGGCAAGCATCCAAGGAAAAACCAAAGCAAACAGCAACAGGAGGGGGGGCCATTACCAGTAAACCCGCATGCAACAGAAACAAGCCAAAACCACACAAGGCACGAAGGCCACAAGTCACAGAACAGGCGCAAAGGCCGCAGGTCAAGCAAGAAGGCACGAAGGCCTCAAACAACACACAAAGTCACAAGCCGCAAGGCAAATCACAAAAATCAAAGAATCAAGGGTTACCCGGTAAGAGAGCAAACCGCACGGTCCGTGTACTCGACCGGTTCCAAGGCTCCGCCTCACCTCCGGCCATCGAAAATAGGCACCGATCGTCTAGCTAGCGGCAAAGAGCACCCGCAACACGCAACAACAACACTCGGGCACCCAAGATAGCAAGAGCACAGCCGCGCCCAAAGAGCACAGAGAAGGCGCGGGAAAGGGAAAAAGACAACCCGATCACCACCTCCAGTCGGAAATCACACAAGTCACAAGCACAGAGAGGAGGGCCCGAAGGCAAGAGTAAAAGAGAGCAAAGAGAGAGCGAGAGTGAGCGGAAGAGAGAGCGACAGAGAAATTGAAAGAGAGGGGTGGGGTTTCTGTCGCCAAAGAAAGGAGTGAGGGGTACAGGGGATCCAGATCGGACTTGAAACCAAACCCAAAATTATGATTTTCAAACACCTTCAAGTCCGATCTGAGCAGTCAATTGTGTGACAAGTCAATTTATTCCAAATTCATATTTAATTTCTAAATCTCATCGAAGAACTACGATTTCTTGGATTTACAAAATTTCCTCTAAATCGATCGAAACCATTATTAGAATAATTATTCGTCTACAAGGTTCAGTTATTTTATTGGTCTAATTACTATCGAACTTCGTTTAACTTTTCTAATTAATTTTTTTATCAGTTGTAATTCTTTCGTAATTAGGATTCGTCTAATTTATTTAATTAATATTCAACTCGTTTGATCCCTTAACTCGAATTTTTGTTCATAATCCCAAATTTGATTTCGTTAGTCAATTTGCAAATATTTGAATTTGAAATTTATCTATTTTTAATAAATTCGGTTTGTACTATTTAATTTGACTAAATAAGTTTTATTAATCTACTTAGCTAATTATTTATTTATCCTTTATTTGACTAGTTAAATTATCTTAAAAAAAATTAATTAGGTCAAAATCCAATTAATTAGTCTAATTAATTACACCAAATTTTACGGGTTATAACAGCCTTAGTAGCTTGGAGCATCGCGCCACACAGGTAATTAGACTCCTTCGGAGCATTTTTCACGTTCATCGCACTAAGTACGCTGGGGTCCAGAAAAGCACACAAGTTCTGTTTGCCCTTGCTTTGACAACTATTGATTAGCCTCCTGAAAAATTATCATATGACATTAGAATATATTCTTCAGTGCTATACATGATATAAACAATTTTTGGTCACTAACATGAGGTAAATGGTGATGTGCCCCACATCGAGCCATTTATCGGACCCCCGAGGCATGTAGAAAGTCCTTGAAGTCGGTGAACGACAGCATTACAGTCGAGCCATCGTGTAGAAATATCCTCGGAGGGACAGGTATGACGACTTCCGTCATGTCCTTGGGTGCCGCCATCAAGCGGTCGTGGAGATCCCGCAAATCCTTTTCGGGAAGGAGCTTCTATTCTTCCTCGGTGAGCAGACGAGGTGGAGGTCCTGCTGGTTGGACAGGAGGGTCATGGCCTGCTGGTCCGGCAGTAGGGTCAGCAACTACGGGTCCGGCCGTAGGGTCAGGTTCTGATGTTTGGGCAGGAGGGTCATGGCCTGCTGGTTGGGCAGTAGGGTCAGCAACTGCTGGTTGGGCATGAGATCAGCAACTGCTGGTCCGGCAGCAGGGTCAGCAACTGCCAAAAACTTGGGATCCCACAGATATTTCGGGCTTCCAAAAAATCTGTGTAGCTATTCCACACGGATATTCAACAAATATCCGTGTACAATGTTTGTACACGGTGTTTAGTTAAATATCCGTGTCTGATTGCCCTATATATTTTTTTAGATTTTTTTTTTCTGGGCTAGTCTCCATTTTTGCTAGCCAGTTTTGCTACAAAAATTGAGATTACCCCCCAGTTTTCCAATTACAGCACAAAAATTATACTTAGCATTACAAAATTCATAAATTCATATTTAGCATTACAAAATTCATAAATTCAACTCCTTATTTACTATTACATCACAGAAATTACTAAATTCACTAATAAAACATTACAAGAACATTACTAAATTCACTAATAAAACATTACTACTATGCATAAATTCATATTTTATTTAACACCTTACAAGAGCATGCTTTATCTTGGTTAGGTTCCAAAGAAATGGGTCAGACTAACTTTCAACTAACAAAACATTTTCTGCAAATTAAATTATGTTTTAGTCCCAAGTTTTTGGCGATGCACAAATGGACATGTGGCAGTGTTATTACGTTGTTGTTTAAATTCTTTCGCAAACCACATCTTATTCAAAGGGGATTTGTGTAAGAAATTAAACAACAATGCACTGCCACATGCCATTTCTACACCGCCAAAAACTTGGAATCAAAACATGATTTAATTTAAAGAACATGTTTTATTATTGAAAGTTAGTTTTACCCATTTCTTTGGAACCTAACCAAGAAAAAACATGTTCTTGTCAAGTGTTAAATAAAATATAGTGAAAATAAAAAGAAAATGAAATTCATCACATGCTGTCCATCGGAAAGTTCATCACAATCTGTAAATAAAAAAAAATGATGAGTAAGTAAGCAACAATAAGTAACAGAAAATTAGAGGAAGAAACGGAAAATACATGCCAGAGATGAAGGAGATATTCATGCCAGAAGTGAAGTCGAGATGTAGGTTATCAATTATATCACATCGCTCGCCTTGATAGATGAGCTCCAAAGATAGCGACTTATCTTGATAGATAAGCGATCTGACATAATTGATCAACCTAAATCAAAATTCTAATTATTAACCGTGAAATGATTATATATCAAAGTTGATCATAAGCGATATGTAAAGTGACCGGTCTTTCTCTCTTCCTAAGATTATACAGGAGAACCTACAATTTACCTATGAATTGAAAAAACTCTAATCTTTCCGTTTGTTGAATTACTTGATCAAAACGGCGCTGGAAGGAGAATGCCTTTTATACCAAAACCCTACACTTTTCTACACGGATTTATACTTAACAAAACCATGTACAATGTGCAGTGTATAAAATTGGCAAAACCGTGTATCGATAATCAAAACCCTACAATAACCTTTCTCCACGGATTATTATGTAAACAGCCGTGTAGCTCTGTCAAAGGTTTCTACACTGTTATTTAAACAAACATCCGTGTGCATTTTGCATATTTCTACACGGTTCTCATCATAAATATCTGTGTAGCTCTCACATGGCTAACACTGTTAGTTAAACAATAATCCGTTTACAATTCCTGATAAACGTCCGTGTAGCTCTCTCAAGGCTTTCTACACTGATTCTTTAATAAATATCCGTGTAATAGATCCCACAGATATTTCGGGCTTCCAAAAAATTACAATATCACACGGTTTTTGTATAAAATTGTCAAATCCGTATACAATGTGCAGTGTACAATGACCATTTCTGTAGTAGTGACGTATCCGATACGTATCGCTGATACTTAAGAACACCTTAGCTTGGTGCACTTACGCCACGTAAGCTGATACGCCAGTTGGCGTATCAGATACGTATCGGGTCCGTATCGGGTGCGTATCCGTATCCGATACGTATCCGACACGGGTACGGAGCCTAATGTGGAGTATCCGAGTAACATAGGTTGTGCTCATAGAGTTTGGTGAGTATAACTCCAAAATTTATAATATTGACTTCAAACAGGACGGATTCAAACAGTTGAAATCGATTTACTTTACGAGTGATGCGTGTACATGTAAAATTTTGAAATTTTCGAAGTCATTTAGTACAAAGTCAAGCGGTAAACAATATGACTTTGTACATGCTCAAAAATGAAGTTTTACAAATTATTTTAATGCATTCATTTTTCATCCATTTTTTACTGCTTAATTTTGTACTAAATGAATTCGAAAATTTTAAATTTTGTATATACATGCATCACTCGTGTAGTAGATCGGTTTCAATGATTTGGATCGTGTTGTTTGAAGTTAATTCGATAGATTTTAGAATTATGCTCACAAAATCATTTGGTGAGCACAACACACTCTAGCTTTGCTACAAAATAATATTTCTCTTGTTAAATTTATTATGTCATTATAAAATATATATCTCGTTGACAAAATAATAATCATCAAAGCAATCATATTTTTAATAAAAATATCAGGAAAAATAATTCTTCTCTCTTAATATATATGATTCTAAAATAAATGGATATTCGAAAAATAAAAAAATGCGGAGACATAAAATTATCCATATTTGCACAAACGAATATCTAAAAATTAAAACAATACATATATGTATAATTATCTGTATCCCCATTCGTATTTACTTTCATAAATTAAAACCGTATACGTATTCGCACAAATTATATCCATATCTACAAACGATTTGTATCCGAACTCAAAAAAATTTGAATAAATATTCAAATACGAACGGATAATATCCAATCTATTTGCATCCTGAGCTGGAATCCCCTTTGTATGTAGCCAGTAGTTGTCATGACATGTCACGCTCACGTCTTCTTCATACTGGTCGACCAAACAACTCTAAAAAAGCAAACTAGATTAATCTGAGTATCTAACCCATAAATTAAAAATAAAAAGGTTTTGGATATATATTTACATGAGAGGGTATAATATGTTGTGTATGCTTTGTATTTTTTGTATTATTGTTTTCAACGAATAACCTTGAAATCTTACAAAAATCATTAGTGTCTCGTACTTTACACCGGCCCAAAAGAATTGCCACAAAGCACCAAAGAATGAAATTTTACATGAGATTCATTTTGTTCGGCTTAAAAGACCTTCAATATCCAAATAACCATGATTTTTATTTTTACCCAAAAAAAAATATATTTTAATATAAATAACCAGGTTTTTAAAAGATTTTTATTTCTACCCAAACCGCTAGGAATATTTGCGGTTCGAATTTTTAAAAATTCGAACCGCTAGGATTCCTAGCGGTCCGACTTCTTAATTCAAACCGCTAGATTTTGAATTCTTAATTCGGACCGCTAGGATTCCTAGCGGTCCGAATCAAATATATAGCGGAATTCAAATTCTTAGTCTCTGAACACCGTATAAAGCTGGCCCCACCGAACACCGTATAAAGCTGTCTTTAGTCAAAGAATTTCTATTATATCAGATCTATTCTAGATCTTTTGTAGCACGTATAAAGTTGATTGAACCAACCGCAACTCTAAAGAAAAAAAATTTGAGAAAAAAATTCATAAATCTAATTAAATGAAGTACAATAAGTAATGATTAGATATCAAATTTTTTCACTTTGAATTTCACAAGCTATTTAATATTCACAAGTTATTTTTATATTTAAGTTTTAAACATGTGACTTCTTATACACATAGATTATTGTATTTGATCAAAGACTGATTTTTAAATCGAAATCATTAAACTGACATTTTTTATGATGATTTATGCAACAACTTTCCGGATATGTGTGTCTTCTACCAAAGCCCTTTTATAATTTTAAATCCAGCTAATAATATATGAACTATAAAATTTGATACAATGTTTGTTGCTTATCAAACAACTTAGAAGTCTTTATATTTAATGATGGAATATTCAATAATATTTAAATTACATAAAAGGTGATACACAGTCAATTTAAGTCTAACAATACGTCTATTAACTTTTTATTTTAAAAATATTAAAAAAAATTATATTGCAAAATATCTATTGTCCAGATCCCAACAACAACCAAAATTATATTGCACCGTAGCCAACTCCTTTATACGTGCTACAAAAGATCTAGAATAGATCTGATATAATAGAAATTCTTTGACTAAAGACAGCTTTATACGGTGTTCGGTGGGGCCAGCTTTATACGGTGTTCAGAGACTAAGAATTTGAATTCCGCTATATATTTGATTCGGACCGCTAGGAATCCTAGCGGTCCGAATTAAGAATTCAAAATCTAGCGGTTTGAATTAAGAAGTCGGACCGCTAGGAATCCTAGCGGTTCGAATTTTTAATTCGAACCGCAAATATTCCTAGCGGTTTGGGTAGAAATAAAAATCTTTTAAAAACCTGGTTATTTATATTAAAATATTTTTTTTTTGGGTAAAAATAAAAATCACGGTCCAAATAATTAGCGCAGTTAGATTAACCGGTGATAAAATAAACAAAAAGCATCACATTTAATTTTGTAACAATGGATGGAAGTAAAAGAAGTGACAATTGAGATCATGTTATTCGTCACACGAAATTTTGATCATTTTTACGTTGCATCGTTTTTTCTAAAAAAATGTCTTCTTATATGTTTGAAATAATTGAGAATCACGTTAATTATATTTGTTGGAGATACCGTTCCTCTTATTGGAAATCACATATCTCAGCGTGTGAACTTGACTTGTTGCAATGCCAGATAATAAGAGGATGTTACAGTATAAAGAGGTATATCTTTTTTTCCTTCTAATTTCTAGTGCACTTTGCTAGCTGGTTATCGTATTGTGCGAAACATTGGCCTTTTGTCTAACATGTGTACTGAATTGACTTGCTGTTATGTCAGGAAATCAGAGGATGATTTATTCTATAGATGTACATGTTGGTTTTAATTCAGGTGAACATTGATATATTGTTATCATATTGTGAAATTTCTAATTGTCTGACTCGATACAAACAAAACATATTGCGTACTCTTATTAATTGACCAGCTCAACAACGGATGCACTGCTTACAAAACTTTAGAAGGTCCGTGTGAAAATAAAAATTAACAAGGAAAATGTATTTCTCTAATTTGTCAAATATATCACATCTTGCCTTTAGATCGTGATGATGGATGGCCATGAATCAGATCTATCATAAAACGTTTTCTAATCAGCTTTACAACCGATAATTCTTTGTATTGCAGGAGCAAACAGTGGCGACTATAGCACCTCTCGGTAGATTGAGCACAAAAGATTGCTTGGATAAATTATGCCTTGTCAATGGTAATGATAATTAGAATTAGAACCCTAAATTACTTGAACTTTTATTATGTTAATTGTTTTTATATAGTACCCGATTAGCTAATGAGTTTGAACCCAATAAGCTATTTGAACTCAATTTTTGCTTCCCGAAGAATTCTGCATCTGCCCCCCTATAAATGCCACTATACCCGTTGAGCACTACAAGTAGATATATTGAAATTCTAAATATGCACAAGCTATTGAAATTCCTTGCAGACAGAAAGATTACAAAAAGACAAGAATATATATGAAAGAAAAGATAGAGGCAAAAAAATATCCATGTGGCTGCAAACATATATAGAACAACAAATAACAACTACGGAATTGCGTGGTTATGTTGGCCCTTGTAAGTGATGATGCACATAGAAGGGTCGTTTGCATCCCGATCAATATGCTTTTTGGCAAAGCAACCAATTTCACTGCACTTGTAATAGTGCCTGAGAATGGAGACAAATATTTAGTTTAGAAGTATAACTTATATAAATTTTAGGTGGATTGAAAAACAACAGGTGAGCAATATTTTCTAAAAAAGAAATGGCTGTTATAAAAGAAGCATTTTTAGAAGTTCTGGCAGTATATATAAAAATTCCAGTGTTATGGTTAAGAATATGGCCTGTCCCCATAATAGAAGTTTAAATTACAAAGAAAAAGTAATAATCATAACAACTTCTAACCAGTAAGGATACTTAGTAAAGAATTGGTAATTTATAAACTCTCTAATTTTGTGGAATCCAAGACAGTACAGACAGAAATGCATCATCTTCAAATATTGTTCCTTTGTTTTACAACAGAATTCAAGAAGTCAGCATCTACTGGGACAGTGCAATAGTGCTCTATCAGTGTCAAACTAAAGCTCATCACCTGAATAAATCATGAGAATTTGAAAGAGAAAACCCACAACAAAAAGGCTCCCTTAAAAAATGTATCATATGTCAAACCAAGCCTATACTAGACAATAACAAGTGATGGAAGCTTAGACAAGACCCAAAGATATCAGACTGACAGTCTTTTAAATGGGTGAAAGGCAGGGATTTTAAAATTTTGAAATCCAACAAAAGCTATTGACGTACTGATGCAGTTCAGAATTTGCTTTGTAAATAAAATGGGTGGGTTTTGTATATGCTAAGGGGGCTCTACATGATAGGTTTTTTTTGGGTTTGTTTAGCTTTTACGTAAATATGTGAAGTTTATAGAGAGTTCTGTATCAGTAAAATGAAACATGTGGCAATTGCTGCTTATCTTATTTTCAAAAAAAGAAACAAAGAAAAAAAAACAAATGCTAACCGATGATAGGGTTTTTTTTGGGTTTGTTTATCTTTTATGTAAATATGTGAAGTTTATAAAGATAGTTCTGTGTCAGTAAAATGAAACATGTAGCAGTTGCTGCTTATCTTATTTTCAAAAAACAGAAACCAAAAAAAAAAAAAAATGCTAACCGGTGATAAGGAAGACCCATTATCCTCATGTTACCACTCCTACGCCAAGTGTATGGATCAGCATTTTTTGAGTTCTTGGCCAGGACTTGTATTGTTGCAACTTCCCCAGAGATCCTATTTTTTGATCTGAAAATAGCTCAATGAAAAAAGATCATTAATCAGGAAGTGCCTTTCCTCTTCTACTATTTGATTTTGTTGGTACCTGATAGTAGAGTACACTAGTAACAGCCCTGTTTGGTCTAGAAACCATAATAAAGTTATCACCATGCCTTTACATACTAGCGTATACACTAGGCAGTATTGATTACATAGATGAGTGAAAACAATGGCAACTGCAAAAAACAAGATTGTAATAAGGAGTAAAAGACGTCTGGTCAGATCAAGCGCCCATTTTCAAAATGTGGCCCAGCCCAGCCCATTGACAACCCTACTTGTAATTCTACTGTTGCTCAACTTCATCCAAAAGAGCCTCTTGATTAGCCCAATAAGGTACTTCATAGTTCATATTACAGAATACAAGTGGAATTTAAAGTTCATTTCACCTAACAACAAGACATCTAGTCAGATCAGGCACCCATTCAAATTGCATATTAGAGAATAAATTTAGATCACCAGCAATTTTCACTTCTTCTGATGGCTATAGAAAATTAGGATACACAAGGCTTGTTGTAACAGCCAAGAGAAGTGATAAGCAATGTATGAAGCACAACATGTGTGAAATAAAACTCCCCGATGAAACACCTTTTGTTACACAGGACATAAAAAATAAAGAGCTTAGCAGAGAATTACTGAGGTAGACTTACAGTTCTTTGACATCCTTGTTGGCACCTTCCTCTCTTACAGAGGATTGTAAATTACTTCTTTCATCATATCTCCATCTGTTAAAAGAATTAGAATTTACCCCAATAAAAAAGGAGGATTGGGATTTTAAAAAGGGCATCAGGTTATCAACACGGTCTCCAACATCACTTTACATTTTGGAAGGGACCACTTGATAATGGATTATAACAATCTTGACAATTTTCTTCAGATCAAACCACATAAGGTTGAAAATATTAAAAAACAAACTTTGGATATATTGTTGGACTTGGACATATAGATAGGCTACCAATCATATTTCATGCAATCTGAGTATCATTTGACAATGCATCAAGGATCGTTAATTTAAGACCATATTTGATGAACATTATGTTTTATAGGCATGATATATGCACCATCCATATACAATGCCTACAAGGCTACAATTTTAGATTTCAAACTTAAAAATTTATTTCGACAATTGTCAAGATAATCCACTGTCAAGTAATCCTTCCCTTAACATGTTGTTATAGTTAATATAAATACTAAAGGTTCAAAAAGCCAATAAGAGATAGTGTTTCTTTCTCCCACAAAGCAGAGACCTTTTTTGGCAAATACTAAAAAGACTAGAGGCCATTTTTGCAATTTCTGGAAAATTCACCATTAGAGCTTTCATCTCTTGGTTGAAAATAATAAAAGGTAGAATACAAACTGGCAATGAGAGGAGCGCTTGATGCTCACATGGCCTGTATTACTCCCTGGACAGATCTCATCATTTTTCGAGCTTATTGAAGAGACGAGCACTGTTTTCTTTCTTTTCTTTGCTTTCGACTTCCTACATTACACAAACAAGTTTATTCACACAGCACATCTGTTATTGCTATGTCAGTGTTCTTATTAAGTAATTAGTAAACAAACTTTGACTGAATGTTTGATACTACACACCTTTGGCAACCTTATTTACTGATATCTTGGCATTATAGGGCTCTATTTAGCAAGTAATCAGTTAAATTAGAAAAGAGAATGAAAAAGATGAAAAGTATAAATTTGTCTAATTGACACCAAAATGTACTGGAATAAATACTGTCAAATATTACAAAAAATTTATAGAACTTACTGTTCTAGTTCATCCTTGTGCACTTTTCCCATGGTTTTTAGGGAAAGCAAAGCAGATACAATTGACATAAGCTCATTTTCCTTTCCTTCTCTAACATTACTCTCCTCTTTCACCTTCAATGTCTTATTATTCTTCGATGTCACAACACAATTCGACTGTGAGATCGAGTTGTCAAGTTTACCCTTCACCAAAGAATCTGCTTCGACCATCATGATATATAACGAAATATCCCGAGTAAAACTCAAAAGCCACAATCAGATCCTTAGAATACACAGCATCCCTGAAATAGTCATATCCAATGGCAACGATAACATATTTTCTGAGAGAGAGAGCGAGGGAGCTAATCCATTGATGCTGCCGTGGATTGGAGAATCTATCGGCAGCACACGGAGCCGACTATAGCGCGATTTTTGCAAACCGACTGGATGGGTTTTGGTTTTACGCGAAAGAACGATCGAATCGGAAGAGATTCACTGTGCGATTTCCGCCGATTCTTCCTCCTATTCCGAGTCTGTTTGCGACTGATGTGCCTTCAGTGATACTTTTTTACTGACTCTTCTGAGTTTGCTGCGGTTGATGATCGGGAGAAATGGGAATTCTTTCACCTAAGGTAACTCAAATTTTGAGTTTGGATCCAGACTGTCAGATCTATTTTGGCACGAATATTAAAGGAGTCTGTGAATTCCACCTCCGGCCGGATTGGCACGGTCCTGATCGTACAGTTCGGATCTAAATAAAAAATTTCAGGTACTTTAGGTATCCGGACTCGAGAATTGGGGGTGGGGGTAAGCGGAAAGTAGATTTTTTTTTTTAAATAGAATTTCTGTAAAACCATTTAACGGAACAAGCCTTTGCTGTTTCAAATTTAGAAATCTAGCCTCCACCGATCCCTAGGATCGGTGGAGCAAAAAAAATCCAAACTACACCGGTCCTAGGGACCGGTGGAGCCAGTTTTGCACAGCCACACCAAGTTACACGCAGGACCACACGGAAAACACCCTACACCGATCCTGTGAATCGGTGGAGCTTAAAAAATGCCTCCACCGGTCCTGTGGATCGGTGTAGGTAGGTTTAGGGTTCAAAACAAGCCAGCCGCACCTTCTCCTCTCTTCTTCTCTTCCCAGCCAAACTGAACCTCTCTTCTTACTTCCTTCTTTCTTTCATTATTTCCGTTTTCTCAAATTCTTAGAGGAGTTGCCATATGAACAGATCGCCACCACCATTGTACTCAGCATCATCTTCTGATTATTATTGTAAGTTTTTTTTTACTCATCTGTTTATATTTAGCGTTGTAAAATTGAAAAATATTTGGAGTTAATTTGGTGTTTGAATTTTGTTCAGCAAAATGTCACTGCTATTGATCAATGTGTATTATGGTGGTAACCTCCAAAACACTTCAACAGGTGTTGGTTATGACATAGGGGCTGCATTTACCTTTACCGTATCTGATTCTACCAGTTTTGCTATTGTAAGACGGCAAATATACGTTGGACTTGAATTGCTTCCAAGTCGAGTCAAATTGACAATCAGGGTACGTATGAACACAGCACAACCCGGATCGTACCATTTCTCACTATTTCGGATAGAAAATGAGGAAACTTGGGATGTCATTAAACAAACTGCAGCTCAAGTGGCTGGATATAAGGTTATAGAATTGGTAGCTGAGGCACACCAGGGTAGAACCCAAATCAGTTATGATCCGTGTCCAGATAGTTTGCCTGGAGGTAGTAACACACCGTCGGTTCAGACCGGCTTTCATCCTGACTCGGGCAGTGTACCTGTACCCACCTACACATCTCCGGTTCAGGCTGGTGATGACCCTTGTGAGCAATCAGATCGAGACAATGAATCTGATACAAGTTCTTTTGATGATGACGATTCTGATGAAGCATGGGACGCAGATATGGACGAATTTGAGGCTGAAATGAACGCCCGAGAAGTATTGAAGGAGTGGCACGAGTCGATCCCATTCCTCAATCGAGGACTTAAGCATCCATGTTCATCATTCAACGATGAATTGCCAATGCCATACAAGGATCGTGCATTTTTTGCGAACCCCCCCAGGTTAGATGAAAAATTTGCTGAAGGTCAAATGTTTGAATCCAAAGCCAAACTAAAATCAGAACTTGCTGATTTTCACCTACCCCGAAACACAGAGTTGGAAGTGCTAAACAGCAGCAAAACTAAGTATAGAGTTAAATGTAAATCTTCTAAATGCCAATGGAAATTGTATGCAATTGTATGTCCAACTGGTGCATGGACAATTTCCACCAACCCGTTTATCCACACATGTTTTGGAAGTGCTGAAAGGTTGGATAGTCATCAAATGACTTCCAGAGTAATTGCTGATATTATTAAACCGGCTTTGAAAGATGATCTGGAGTTGAGCATTAAAGCGGTCAAGCATATGGTTAAAGTTAAATTTGGGTCAGTAACGCCCTCGTATAACAAGTTGTGGAGAGGTAGGGAACTTGCAATTGCCGACTTGTTTGGGAGCTGGGAGAAGTCTTACGAGATGCTGCCATCGTTGCTGGGTGCCATCAAAGCATCTAATCCAGGTACACAGTACCTAATAGAACATGGACCATCAGAAGATTTTAATATCAATATTTTCAACCGGGTTGCATGGGCATATGGGCCATGCATTGAAGCATGGCCTCATCTTCGACCCGTTATCAGTGTTGATGCCGGGTTCTTATCCGGAAGATACAAGGGTAAACTTTTTATGGCTTGTGCTTACGATGCAGAGCAACAACTCTTGCCACTTGCATTTGCAATTTGTGAAAAAGAATCTATAGAAAATTGGGGTTGGTTTATGAATTGGTTGCGTATCAATGTTGTCGGGCCAGGAAGAATCTGCGTTATCTCGGACCAGCACCTTGGTATACGAGGGGTGTTTGAGGCTCCTAATCTGGGATGGTGTGAGAAAAACGGTGAAGCTGTCCACCGGCTGTGTTCACAGCATATTTGTGAAAATATTTGGAAAAAATACCCTCAAAAGTGGATCAAAACTGTATTCAAAAAATATGTTGAGAAGAAAAAAATCTGGAGATTTGAAGAGGGGATGGAAAGAATTAGGCAAAGAGATGCAGACGTATATGACTACATTATGAAATTTGGTAAACGGCTCCGCAACTCTGATGCAGAGCCATTGGCTCTGCATAAGTGGGCACAAGTGCATGATGGATTCCTCAATCGATGGGGTATAATGACAAGTAATGGCTCTGAGGTACTAAACAGTGTATTTAGGATTGCCAGGCAACTACCTGTGTGTGCAATTGTTGAAAAGACCTTTTATAAGTGCGTCGACTGGTTTGTAAATAGACGGGAGGCCGCGATTGGATGGGAGGCATCGGGATTGGATTTTTCAATGAACATTACACTGCTTTTACATCGTCGTAATGAGAAAGCAAGGAAACATGATGTAAGACCGATGTATTATGGCCATAACAGCTATGAGGTTATTGATAAAAATGGAATTCTCGAGACAGTAAGTCAATTATTCGATAAATCTAATTATTTACTTTCACGTAATACATTTGATGTAAATATGATTTTTTAATTGAAGGGTGTTCGGGGCGAGGTGAAGTACGATGTTACCTTCCCTGCAGAAGGAATGCCTATATGTGTGTGTCGGAGACCTCAATTAACAGGAATCCCATGTAACCATGTTCTGGCAGTTTGTTTCGTTAGGAGGCTAAATCCTAACGACTATGTGAACCCATATTACAGCTTACAAAATTATATAAATACTTGGTCTGGTCGTTTCCATGGGTATGGAAATAAAAGGAATTGGCCATTAGTTGATGGCCCCATTATAAGGCCAGATCCGGATAAGGAAAAAATAAACAAGGGTAGGAGAAAACACAAGCGAAGAATTATGACTATGGACAAAATGGAGGCCCCTGCCAGGAGGCGTAATGCTCAACAACACAATCAAGAGTCAACTACAGCAAGACGTTCGGGTATAACAATTTAAAAATTCAAAATACAATTCCGTTTATTTTCAATTAAATTTGAACTAAGTTGTACTCATTTTGTAACAGGTGCATCGACTCGCTAAACTCGTAGGATTTAGGGATTTCTAAGTTTATGCATTATGTTGAACTAAATTGTACTCATTTTATTTGAACTAAGTTCTATTTATGTTGTATTCTAAGATTTTATGTTGTATTCTAGGAATTTATGTTGTATTCTAGGAATTTATGTTGTATTCGAAGAATTTATGTTGTATTCTAAGAATTTATGTTGTAATTTTTATTGTATTCTAAGAATTTATCTTTGATATTTTTATTGTGTTCTAAGAATCTAAAATACTCAACAATACATGAATTTCAAATATGATTCAAATAAGCATAATTTAAACAACACATTTAGCTACAATAGTCCATTTAACATTACATACATATAAAATTCAAATTAAAGCTACAATAGTCCATTTAACATTACAATAACATACATATAATAATGGATCAAATCTAACATTAATCTTCAGGTACCTCTGCAAAAAAAAAATTAAAAGGTATCATGCATTAGTCAATAAATAATTGATCCAATCAAAAAATTAAAAGGTATCATGCTTAACAGAGGCACTTACTCAATCGAAACATGTTAACGCCTTCGTCGGCGCTGTCGAGTAGGTCCAAGGGCATCAGTCCCGGGAGTGTACGGCTGAGTAGGCTGCCGTATACGGACTCCAAGAGGTGGACCCGAAGTGGATGGACCATAATCTGCTGTAAGATTTCCCGGATCTGCAGTGGATGGTCCCATCATACTAAAGTCTCCCGTTAGTTCATCGAGCATGAACTGAGATATAGATCCATGCCCTGTGCCGCTCATGAAGTTGTCCCACGTCGGGGGAGGCTCTGAAGTTGTAGGCCGACGATAATGCTGATCAGGGGTATCATCATCCAAATTGATCATGTCCAAGTCCACAGGGATCCCAGCATTGTCGAGTATGCCTCGGAAGATGTGGATCTGATCAATATCCTCCATAATGTCGCGAGCATTCTCGAGCATCATCTTGCCATATGCCATTTGTCCCGGGGTCCTCACCATGTCTATTGCCTGCATAGTGAATTGTATCGTGCGAGAAATCTGCATAATACATTTCGAACTGTGACATATTGCACATTAATATTGAAAAATCTAGTTTGATTGAAAAAAAAAATAATGTACGAACCACACGAGAATGCCTATGACCATGAGGAACGTATGCCAGTGTTGCAACATCTCCTGTCCGCGGGGGAGCCTGACGTCGTAGAGCTTCCGGATTGTTATCTGATAGATACACTGATCTCATACCACGCACGTTGAACCAATGCATGTACATATGATGCCTACTCATGTCATATGGTCTCCGCTCTTCAATTAATACTGCAGGCTTCTCGATGTACTCACTAAGAGTAATCGCCCAACAACCATCCCTTGTTGAATTGCCATCGTGATACCACGTCTTTCGTAAATAACTGATCTCATCCCATGGTAGAGGAGGAGGAGGCGGGATGACTTGGTACTTACCAAACTGGCGCATGACCCTATCCGCATGCTGAAACTCCACCATCCAAAAATGGATCACGTAACCGCAACTCATCCAATACCTCTTTTGTCGTCGGAGATGTCGAGGTAACTGATCATAGTAATCAACGTATGGTCGCCAGTTAACTGTCTCATCAGCTAGTCTATCGAAGTTATCTCTATACGTGGCTGTACCACCTGTAAACAAAAATATAAATTTTAAAAAACAATTATAAATCTATCGAAGTTATCTCGAATTATAAATCTTTTTACCTAAGTGCGGGTTCTCTGGCCACAAATGAAAAGTGGTCCACTTCACACCGAAAGCATTCCTCGTATCCTCATCGGCACCACCGAAGGGAGGTGGCTCTGATCGGGGTATAGGCCGACCAACAGCAAATCGAGTCCATGACCAAATCTGTAACAACAATATCGGACCCGCTATCGTGTCTGCCCCCGCGTGGCAAGCACGTGACAACTCTCGATAGAGATGTGCAAGTACAGCACCTCCCCAATTGTATTCTCGTGGAGTCTCTAGATCAGTGATGAATTGCAAGTACATCGCAGGGACTCCATCCGCACTTGAATCTGGAAACATAACCGACCCGAATAAATCCATACAAAAACCTCGAGTGTACCGTGCAACTATCTCATCGTTGTGCCAATCTTCTAACTCAAAACTAAATTGCGCCCGCAACCATTTTAGTCTAAGCGCGTAAGCAGAGACGGACAATCGTTCTTTCGATGTGTTAGGATTATAAATCCTATATTTATATGGCATTGTCTGATGGAGGTGATCGTAAAAAATAGCCGGATCAGCCCCTAGATCAAACTCTAAGTATGGGTCCCAATCAGTATCGCTGGTGCCAGTAATCGCGTCACCTGCAAATTAAAAGAATTATACAATTAACAATTT
The DNA here is from genome assembly GCA_025461045.1 of Carex parvula. Classification (NCBI taxonomy): domain Eukaryota; kingdom Viridiplantae; phylum Streptophyta; class Magnoliopsida; order Poales; family Cyperaceae; genus Carex; species Carex parvula. The sequence continues at coordinate 2,213,179 of JAJGRW010000559.1, forward strand.
ATTTTTTATAAATAGGTAATTAAATTAACCGATAAACAACTTCTGATTATTAATTACCCTTAGTCGATAAGCCCCATAGACATGCAACATCTTCCAACGTCACTGTCACCTCACCGACAGGTAGATGAAATGTATTGGTCTCCGGCCTCCACCTCTCAACCAGAGCAGTAATCAAATGCGGATCAATCTTGCAATCATTAAGGCGAGCAATTTGATACAACCCTAACCTCTTCAGAGCACCGTCCATCCGACTGTCGTAAGCAATACTAGTCTGATGTGAATTTACCTGCAATGAAGAGGTAGGCTGCCAAAAAGAATTAAAACATTATAAACCCTTCAAATAATTCATATAATATTTATTTGCAACAAATAATTAATAAATATAATCAAAATTACCATATCACGAACTTGCCATGCCCTGTGGTTCTGTGGTGCTAATTTCAACAACTCTGGATAATCCGGATTATCCATTGACTCTGTTAGAAAATTTGATAAACAAATATTTTTGCAACTGATGAGAGTCATTACACATAAATATATAAATAAATATTTTTTCAAGCATATGGCTACAATAATGAAAATTGAACTATATGTAAGTAACATATCATCTAATTTTGATTTTAAAAATAAACTTCATGAACACTTAATTACACAAATTTATACTACATATTACTAATTTTACACATTTATAATTTTATCTAATTTTAAACTTCATGAGAGTCATCACACATTTATCTAATTTTACAAAAATTATAATACATATTACTAAAAAGTTATATTATACTACATGAACATTTAATTACACAAAATTATACTACATACATACTAAATTACACTAAATTAATATCAAATAAACTCTAAATTAATACTACATTAGCACTACATTACACTAAATTAACATCAAATTAACTCTAAATTACACTACATTACCACTAAATTACTAAATATACTCCAAATCAACACTAAATTACACCAAATACTAATTTAACACTACATTTCACAAAAACAATCTAAATATACTAAACAAACTAAATTAAATTATTTATTCATTTTAATTCGGCTAAAATAAAAAATTATAAAAAAAAGAGATATTTACCTCGTCAAAATCGTAGATCCGAAGAGTTTCTAACTCTCTTAGACGATCCAGAAATTTTAAAACAATTGGATTCTAAAATGGTTGAGTAAATTGAAAGGATAAAAGAAAAAAAAAAAAAAAACAAGAAGAGTTCGGAGAGGAAAGGAAGGAGAAGAAAGGGAGAGACAGAGATGGAGTTCTGGACCTCTCGGGTTCGAATTTTGGAGATCAAGCCTCCACCGGTCCTAGGGATCGGTGGAGGGAAAGATGGGATTTTCTGTGGCGAGGGGGCAGGCTGCACCCGTATGGTGCAAAACAGGCTCCACCGATCCCCAGGATCGGTGTAGATTGGGTTTTTTTGGCTACACCGGTCCCTAGGATCGGTGGAGGCTAGATTTCGAAAATCCCAAATCCTAAGGCTTGTTCCGTTGATTTAGTTTACAGAAATTCTATTTAAAAAAAAAAACCCGGAAAGTATGTTACGTTAATTAAAAGTAGTAAACAAGGCAATTTTATCGGCCCGTATGTTTAGAGATTTATTGCGCCAGTAATATAAATTATAATAATTTATTTAATTATTTTTTGTCTGAGAACAAATGATCCGAGCTTCTTCATCATTTTCGTTTGAGATTTATTGGGGGTAGCGGAAAGTATGTTTCGTTAATTAAAAGTAGTAAAGAAGGCAATTTTCTCAGCCCGTATGTTTAGAGATTTATTGGGCCAGTAATAGAAATTGTAATAATTTATTTAATTATGTATTTTTGTCTGAGAACAATTGATCCACTTCGTCATGGTTAGAACAATTATATTTTGTCATTCATCATTTTCGGTTGAGCCACCTCGTTCTTTTTTTCTTTTTCTTTTTTCGTTTTTGGGATGATTGTTGTCGTACTAATAAAAAAAACTTCTAAATATTTAATTTTCTAGACAAAACTTGAAAAAGTCACTAGAAACAAATATCTTTTCTTATTTTTCCTTTCTTTAATTAAATTTAAAAAATTTATTTAATTGATTAGAACCCTGTTTTTAAACTTTAAATCTTTAAACTTCTATTTAGTTTAAACTTGTAAATTGCTCGCTCAGTTTTCCATCAATACAAATTCAGTAGCTATATTTGCACATTAGCATTCAACATTTGATTGAATGTGTTAATTGGAAGAGACGGATAAATTAATCATTTTATCTTAAAATAAAAGATAAATAATAAGCTCAAAAGAAAAGTTTAAATTAGATTAAAGAAAGAGAAAATGAGAAATATTATTTGTTTTTAGTGGGAAAATATGAAATTTTTAAGTTTTGATGGGGAGATTGGATATTTAGAAGCTTTTGATGGGTATGACAACAATTATCTCAATTTAAATGGAAAAAAAATGAAATTTCAATATTTTAATGAAAAATAGACAATTTAGAATATTTGAGTGGTACCATCAATTCTCCCATTATATAAATGAATACTAAAAACTATCAATCAACAGTACGAACTTATAAACATTAGAAACATACCAATGGATGAGTATTTTTATTGTATATATATGTTTTTCCTTTTTTGTTGAAACTACCCAATTTCTTTTATTCTTTATGCTAAGTGTGTCTAAATTGAAATAAGAGATTACTAGCTATTAGTTCCCATTTTCAGCTCATCTATAAACAACTATACTTGAAACTGTTTCATGAGACAAATATTTCATTAATATAATCATGTAGGCTTAGAATATCTAGTTAATAATATTATTCTACTGATTGGAATGCATCGGCCAATTATTAAAAAATTTGATTGCCGGCAACTATATATATACAGATTAAGGCATAGTGCCACTATGTAAATATATAAATTGCTGAAAAATATCATAAAATTTCCAATTCCGCTTTGATACAAACTATATTAGTTACAAATTAGTATGTGACACAGTGACAATATAACTTTAGGATTGCATCCTTAGAAATATTAAAAATTATCTGATTTCAATTGTTTTTTACTTTACTTAATCAGTTTTTTATTATTCATTTTAATTTTTCATATACTAATTAATCTCATTTAATTTTAATTGTACTTATAGATTTCTATGTTAGTATTATTATACTTTTCACTGAAATTAGTAAAAATGATTGTCCGACAAAGTCTGATGGTATATATAAACTGGTAATTACTGGCAACAACAAAACAAGAATAGTTGGAAGTAGCTAGCTAGAGGTTCTCTTACTTCAAGGCATGCATATATTGAGCTGATAACACGGCAAATGTAGGTCTTGGCAGCAATTCTTTGCTTCAAAAAGAAATGGCAAAACCGCAAAAGTACAGTAGAACAGAATCAGATGGAGCTTCAAATTTGCTTTGTTGTTTCTTCGAAAACTTGCAGCCAATAAATTAAGAAACTGCTAGCATACCAAAATCAAATATTAAGCCAAGGTAAATCACACAAAAATTAAACACCATCATTTTTTTTTCTGGAAATTAAAATAAACATCAGCTTTGGATAACATATTAAAGAAAGCACACACTGGATGCAACAAATTAAGTTCACTCTTTATTATTCAAAATTTCAAATTGAGGAAGTACATATGCAAATCACATGACTTAATTGCTAACAGGATACAATTAATCACTCTCTTTCACAATTTAATTAGGACTTGCATCAACATTCCTAGGATTAAAGATAGCCATCTCCTCCCTTCTACTATTCTTGAGTCTCCTTGCTTGTTCTATGGTTATACGATAAGAAGCTCTCAGCACATCCAAAGGTAATGCACGGAAAGTAGACGTCTTCCCGACAAGTCTATTAACCATGGCATTTTGGTTGGTTTTGAAAGAGACCCATTCAAACTCCTGTTGTTGGTCTGCCCTTTTAAGCACAATATAGTTTTGAGGGATCAACAACAGTTGTTTGCTATGGAGTTGGCCGTCGAACACTGTTTTTCCTTGGTGGTTGACTATCTGGACCCTTCCGCGTCCTCCTGTTACATACATCAAGCTATGCGCATTGATGTTCCAAAAAGGAGTAAGCACGGCATTCTGCAAAGAAAGAAGAAAATAGTTGATACAAATTAATATGCATTTGCCTATATATTTGTTTCTTTTTGGATAGCATTAAGTACTTCAATGTAAATATATAACGCTCACCCTTTGAAGAACCACCCGGGTAGCGCTCATTTGAACATTGTTTAGAATAGGAAGTTTTTGGCTGTTTAGTTTTGTGATTCTTCCACCTTGTGGGTTGAAGATATCGGCACGATTTGGGTCGTTGATATTTTGTCGAACTTTCATTGTACAGAAGTTTTCATCTAGACCGTTGGAAATGGAATAGTTACTTCCCTGTCCAAACCTCTCGCCTTGATACCTCTCTCCCTCAAACTCTTCTCCCTGCTGATGCTGTTGTTGTTCCTCTGGGCTCCTAAAAGGTCTGAGCAATTGAAGTCCACGTTCTACTCGAACTATTTCACCTCTTTGATCATCTTGGCTCTGAAGTCTTCTGGCCAACTCTGGATTTACGCCAAAAGCTTCAGCTAATAGCTGGGTATCGAAACCGTTGAGGATATTATTTCCTGATACTTGTTGTCCCAATTCATGGGACTGCTGGCCACTTTGGTGCCTTCCGGCCAGGAAGAACTCCTAGAAGCAATTTCAAAAAGAAAAGGTCCGTGCCATTTGAGTTTTATTATAGGAAGAAAATTTGATAAAACAATATTAGTATTGAAAGCAACTATCATATAAGTTGTTGCTTTAAATTTTAAAAACTTATATAATTACCCTGCGTCTAGGCTCAAGCTGGTTAGCACTGTTGCTTGTGTCAAAAACCTGAACAAGCACTAGAGGGATATCACCGTCATTGTAGCACCAGTGAGTGACACCAGCTGGCACTGCAATCACATCTCCTTCACGGAAGCGGTGAACCTTCTGGTGCTCGTCCCTTGTCAATTGCGCCTGACTGATGCCTTCCTGTTGGAGCTGTTCAGATTGTTGGAGTTGCTCAAATTGTTGGAAAGACTGATATGTTTCTGGACAACCAGGTAAAACGAACCCCGTCAAGCCTCGTCCTGTAAAAGAAAATTATAAGTTTCTAATTTGAATTTTGAAGATACCAATGCTTATAGTTTAATTTTTAGGAGACCTTGCACTATGTAGAAGAGAGACGGAGCATTGGCGAAGGTAGGCAATAGAAGGCCTCTTGGATCGATCGTACGACGGAGTGCAGATACGCCAGCGCATTGGAGTTGTTCGTTGTTCTCCTCGTAGAATTCAGTGAGACCAGCTTGAGACTGCACACGCCTAGACGGGTTAAGTGCAGCAAGATTATCGAATCGACATGCCCTCTGACCTGCCCCAAAGCCAAATCCACGCGAGCTCTGCCATGGGCTCTGCCCACTAAAACCAAACTGTGCTACACACCCATGAAATAAGACCAAGATGCAAAGAGAAAAGGAGAGAGAATAAAGAGTTGCCATTGTTAAACTCCCAAGTTAATTGAACTACTGGAATTGATTGTTGTGTGAAGAGATGAGTGAAGTATTTATAGGTGAACAAGAGCAGATGTATAGGTTTGGATAAACATGAAGGCGTTGGTGATGTTTGCATAAAAGTATATATTAGATACGAGTGATGGATGAAATTTGGTAGTAAAAAGGAATGTGTTTTTGGAGTTATACACGATGGTTGGTGAAGTATGGACAAATAAAATTTGTAGAAACTTGAACAATAATAATTGACAAAACCATGTCGCCGCGCGCAGTGTTATTTCTTAATTACCAGAAGGATTTGCAATTTTGTAGAGATGCAGAACAAGACAGCCAACTGTTTACAAAAAAAATAAAGAAGATAAGTGGATTTCAAGATATATATACAAAAGAGTTGGTAATAAATGGACAGAGAAAATTTGTCAGTATGTGTAGAGGTAAGAACTTACCCACAACTAACATGAAAACTGCGCCTAGTTTTCTTTAGAATTTTATCAAAAAAAAAAATCATTTAGAAATATACTAGACAGTGTTTCTTGGATGAATCAAATTGGGTTTGTAGAAAGCGTTGTAGGCGAATAACAAAAAATATTGTGGACATTATGGAAATATAGGTAAGTTAATATGTTAAGCAAATTTGAAAAATATAAAAACTTATAATCACTAGAATCAACTAAGTTACTTAACCAAACGAAAATAGTTTTTTTATAAGAAATTAATTATGGGCCCTAAGTTGATATTTAGCAAATTTACCAGGCAATTATGTTGTATTAAACTATTTAAAAATAAACGTCAAAAAAACTGAATACTGGAAGTTTATTCCAGTATATATCCTCCAGGTAGCTTCTCCTTAAAAGGAACGACCCCAAATGTAGTAGGCCATTTGATATGAACAGGCCCATATAATTACTTGGGCTTTAACACAACTTGCGTTATATCTATCGTTTGCAGCCCATGGGCTCAGTCTCTCGGACGAACGTCCATATCCAACCCGGATCCGGTTTATTGGAGTAACATTTCACGGATTGAAATTGAATATCGGGTATATAATTTAACAGAACAAGTTTGGTATCATGCAGCACAAAGACTATAGAATCAAAACAACGCTGCAGATTGTTTATGCGCTGCGTGATGCTAAAATTGCTCTGTTAACATATTTACCCTAAGATATCGATGGATCCGATCCGTCACCTGTTTTCGGGGTAAATCTTTTAACAGAGTGGTTCTATCTTCATGCAGTGCACGAACCATATACATCGCTCTTATGATTTTATAGTCCGTAAGCTGCATGAAGCTAAAACTAGTCTGTTAAACTTCTTTACCTGTTTTCGCCTTGTAACTCTAATCAGATACACCCATCTCCATCTCTCTCGAATCGCTCCATTTATTTATTAATCCCTCAAGTACCCCAACCCCTTTCTTCTTTCAACTAGGGTTTACGGCTTGTTCCTAATCGATCCATACACTGTCAATGGCGACAGCTCAGACAAACGGCGCAGCCTCAGCTAAGCGCAAACCGGTGTTCGTAAAGGTGGAGGCGCTGAAACCTGGCACAGGTGGTCACACACTCACGGCGAAGGTGATATCTGCTAAGTCGGTTCTCCACAAAGGATCTGGCGCCGGACCGCGCGCGACTAAGATCTCTGAGTGCCTTATTGGCGACGAGACTGGAGTCATCCTTTTCACGGCGCGGAACGAGCAAGGTATGGATTGGATTAGACTGATCTTCTCTGATCGTTTATCGTGCCTTTGTTTAAGTAGATATAGGCGGTGATTAATCTTCTTTTAGTTGTTTTAGTTTAAGGTTCCGTAGATATTCTCTTTCTGATTTGATTCCCTATGCAATCGAAGTTTTCTTTTTGTAAAACAGATTAATTATTTCCCGCATTTGTGAAGATTTTTTGTAGTTTCATATAATATATGCTGATAACATCCAACAGTTGTTGGAAGAATTAGATCTAGAAGAAAATCATATAAGTTTCCATTTGCCTTGTATACTTGATTTGGTTAAGTCTATACGAAAGAAAGGAAATGAATAGTATTATATGCAGATGACTGCCAACAGTTGGTGGAAAAAAATAGATCTAATGAGAAATGACATCAAGTTTCTGTATACAAAAGAAAGGAAATGGGTTAATTTATATTGTATTTTTATTTTATGTTTCTCATAATCAGAAAAGCACATAAAGGGCCTTTTATTCAATAGTTTTGATGCCAGTTTGAAGATGATTAGTAAATGAATTGGTTCAACCCTTCAATTGTTTTTGCATTGTGTATGAATTATATTTATTTCATGGTTGAATTATTGCTGCTCAGCTTAATTATAATTTAACTGAATTGGATTATTACACTCATTAATTAAACAAATTGCTGACATTTTTAATGTATAATGTTTGGTTACCAAAAATTCAACTAATCCAGTGCTTTCAAAATGGTGTAGAATTTGTGATAAACGTAAAAACTTCCGCTTGATTTTTTTGAGCCTTTGTTTGAAGTCATGTTATATGATGGGGCAATCATTAATTATTTTATGAGATGTTATGGTTTAGGCATGCAAAAAAATTTTAGGCTGAGAATTAGAAATAGCTTATGGACTATGTATATTTATGGCATTTATTTTGCATATTAGGATATCAGCACCAGTTCAGTTATAAATTAGTTCATAACTTTTCTTGGTGCTGCTAACACTATATGATTATTATTTTTTTAATTATTATATATTGTTGAATCGGTTTTGTTCCTCTTTGATGGGAACCATCTGCTTCTTTTTTGAAATTCAATCCAAGTTTTGAAAGATAATTAATTTTCATCCTTTCTTCTGTGATGATGAATACATGGAGAAACCCTAATTAAAATGTCTTATACTTTGTAACAGTTGATTTGATGCAAGCTGGCACAACTGTCATTATTCGCAATGCAAAAATTGATATGTTCAAGGGATCAATGAGGTTGGCAGTTGACAAGTGGGGTCGCATTGAGGTCACTGAACCAGCTAGTTTTAGTGTGAAGGAGGAGAACAATCTCTCACTTGTGGAGTATGAGCTGGTGAATGTAGTGGAAAAGTAAAAGTGGGAACATATTCCTAAATTGCTTGGAGATGTTGCCCCTGACCTAGTTGGTCATATATCAATTTGAAAATGAAAAAGGTTCTATGACAAATTTGATTTTGTTGTAGGAAACTCTTGAATTTGCAGTTCCGAGATACTGGTATTAGTGGCATGTGATTTTTTTTTTTTTATGTGTAATGTTGTGAGTGGTCACTATATCATCTTTTGTTGCCATGTAGCTCGCAGTGAAATTTGTTTTTAGAATGGCTTATGATTGGTAGAAAGGCTAAGCAAATATCTTAGGAAAGAATTATCACCTATATTGTTGTAAAACAGTTTGTCAAAAGTTGTACTTTTGATACCATAACTGGAGACTAAAAAACAGTTTACTGCCTTACGGGCTTTAACTAAAAAAAATCAAAACGAACAGTTTACTGCAGATGGTTAGATTGGGTTTTAACGCTGGTCCATCCGAGATTATTTAGATAAATTGGGGCTTGTTTGAAAATGTACAGCATATGTAGATCTGTGTGAAGTAAATGGGCTATAAAATGGCTGCCTTGTTTTGTATTTTGGATTTGCTTTTTATGGTAAAAAGGATATTACAACATAAATATCATCTCGAGTGAGACTTTTGTATAGATCGGTCCGTACTAGAATTTGTATTTTCATTTTCAAAGTTCCAACAGTCTGATCTGAACCGCTTAAGATGACAAAAAAAATCGAGTTAATTGTCGTTTGCAAATTTTGTTCTGATTAACATAGGTATTTTTTTCAACATGATTTCTGGGATGCCGAGATGTTTCTACTCCAAAATTTGAGAAAATCAGAAGGAAAAAAAAAATATGATACAAAGGCCGGATTTTGAACGCTCCAGTTTTTAGAAATCATATCGTAGAACACTTGAGACAAACAAAAAGGACTTCATTAAGAACAAAAATAAATTTTTTATCAAATAGTGCTCAATCAACAACCTTATGACCTATCTCTCTTAAAAGGGAAAATTATCAAATGTGATACAAAAAATTTCGTTACTGAGATATACAGATCCAAATACCACAATAGACCTACCAAATCTCCTCGAATTATTAATAAGGACGAAGAAAAGAGTTGCTACTATCGCCATCCCAAGTCATCCATCTACAAGTACAATAACCAAAACTAAGTTCCAAATATATGGCAAATGTCTTCAATTTATGAAATTTGGCACATCAATCGGAATAGTAAAAAGTAAAAGTAGAAATGAAGTCTTCAACCCAAGTGCTCTTCGTGATGACTAATCACAAGTCTATAACAAATAAAGAATCAGGGTCAGGAAAAAGATTTCTGAAAGTTGGCATTCTTTCGAACAAGCAAGCATACATATTACCCAGTGTAGCGTAAAAGTAATTAAAGAAGAAGAAAACAATTACAGGTCAAATTCATTTAAGCTTGCAGTATCAATCATGTCATAACAAAATTCAATCATTATTTTATATAAAATAGAAAAAATTCTCAAAAGAATATTGATAAGAAATCATGAAACATGTCAAATGATAACGAAATAGGAGGTGAACTAATATAGGCAGGACCTTTCTATCGAGGAAAAGATGCTTGCAATGTGAAATGACCACAAGATGTTTAAAAAATATTATAATTTTTATTTCAAATATATCATCTAACCTGTGTCTTTGAGAAGATAATTATTCTTCTACACATCATCTTTTCCAGCTGGTTTAGAAAACAGGCAATCAGTATACTAATTATATGTAAAATTACGATTTATACATTGCCAAATGCTAAATTCTACAAGAAACAACACTGAAGCACCTATCTTCTTAATTAATGATGCAAAGAAATGCAATGTTTCAGGAAATACTAGATCATCTGAAAGATTAATTTTCTATAAATAACATAACACCTATTCAGTTTCTTTCAAAAAATGTAAAGATATTCAAACACAAGGAACAGACTATACGATTGCAAACAGAAAAGCAACAAAACTGCAAAAGAGAGCACAATATGTGAAAACAAACCTTTATCTATCTTTATTTTAATAAATTATTTGTAAGTTGTAAGGCATAGCGTCATAAAATAATAAACCAAGAATTTATGTGTGTATATTTTAGTCTAGTCACCTTTTCAGCCTTGACCTTCATCTAGTTTCATCTTGTCCTACAATAAAAAAAAAAAATACTATGAAAAAACAACTTTTCCTTTATAAAAGAACTTTTTATTACACTACCCAAACATAGCTACTGACTTAAACCTTAGAGGTTACGATTATTAATTATACTTTCAGAATATTTTTTAATATCATCACCAAATCAGAGCACTTAACATTAGATATTTTAAAACCATTGTTAGTACAGACAATATAGGGTCGATTTAGCTATTTAAAACAGAGAACAGTTAAAAAAAAACATTTTCAGAAAAGCAATGGTAAGAAGAACAAAAACAAAGAATCAATCAATTCACTGTAGGGTTTCATGGAAAACAAAAACACTTATTCAATATCAAATTTTACAATTTCTAAGCACAATAAAGAAAACCACACTGCCAACAACCCAAGTTTGCATTTATTATACAAAGATAGTTATTAAATTACAAAATAAACTAAAGAGAGAATCTCATACCTTCAGAAAGCCAACCATAACCCCTTCTAGAAACAGCAAGAAGAGAGGTCATGACAGCTGAGGCGGTCACACTATGCATTGGCAACAGCGACTCCACACAGAAAGAACTCATCTCCAAAGGAGACCTTGAAACAAGAGAGAACTAATGAACATTTTAAGAGCTTAATCATCAATTTTCTCCAATGTTATGCTAAAAGACTACTTGAAATGATAATGCTCCATTCTTTATATATATTGATGACAGCACAGGTACTGCACAGGCTGATCATTCAACATTGGAAATTTCAAATAAAACATGAACAAAATAGCATAATTATTCTATTCGTGGAAAGAAGTAAAACCTCAGGAATCAATTATGGCTAATACTTAGCTCCCACCAGTACCCATGTTGCATCAAGGTATTTTTTTTTTTTTTTTTTTGCATCAAGGTACCAATGCTGGCAGGATAACCTAGTACCAGTACTAACACGAAATTTTTTATTTAATTTTAACTAGAAGTTGCATTTAGACCTTAGATTACATATTCCCTACATACTAATACATAACCGAAAATGAACACAAATCTGAAGATTGACGAGATAAATAATGATCTATATCCACGACCACACCTACTAAATCAATCTTTTTTTATCCAACACATATAAGGAAGAACTTTTATCCAACCTTAACAAGCGAGGAGCTTGGGGAATGGCGCCGCCGCGCTTAGGAAGATAAAAAGACGACGGGCGAGAGGATTTGGCATGAGATGCGGCGTTAGTGGCGGCGCTTCGAAGGGAAGATGACGATCGGAAAACGGATCTCGCGGCGGCGAAACTAGCCATGCTGGCCTGACGACGATCAAACTATGGAGCAGTGCTGAATTGAGAGAATCAAAGGTAAAAACCCTGTTAGGTGTTAGGGTTTATAGGCCTGTAGATTGCGGACATACGAGCCCGTTGCTTTTAGAAGGTATGGGCTGGGCCCACCGTCAACAAGTGTAGGCTAAAGGCCCGTATTATTTCAGATAGTAAAACTCAGGTTCAAATGCCTCTATTTCATTTAACTCCCTCATGCTTTCTTTTTTTTAATTTTAATAACTCAGATTTAGAATTTAAATGTCAAAATAAATAATTAGCTATGATCTATCTTATTTTCTCTATATACATGTAATATATTATAACTTTTCAATTTTTTTTTTATTGTTATCAAGAGCTTATAAAAATACACTGAGTTAATTTTTTAATTTATTGATTCACATAAAAAAAAACCAAAAAGTGATAATATTTTATATGTATATGAAAAAAATTAACATAGATCACATCTAATAGTTATAACCTACAAATCTTATAATTATTGCTATAAAAAATATAAAATGGAGATATGATAGAAGCACAAAAAAAATAGAGTTATTTAAACCCTTCTTAACTAGCATTATTTTTTGAATATATGATGCATTGCAAAACATCAAATACTCGTTTGAGTCCTGCGATTTTTCAACTTATTGAATCACATAAAAGCAATATTGAGAAGCGATAATATTTTGTGTGCATATAAAAAAATTAACATATATCACATCTAAAACTGTTTTAGTTTAACATACAAATTTATAACTATTATTATTACAAAAATATAAACTAGAGACATGGTGGAAACGCAAAAATATGAAGTTATTTGAATTTTTCACAGCTTAATTATACATTGCAAAACATCAATTGCTCAATTAGTCTTTTGAGTCCTGCAATAGAGACTTGTGAAAATAATATGACCGCAAGTGCAATTTGGACAAAATGTGAATTTGACAATTAAGGCAAGACAGCTTGACATTTAGCTCAAAAGAATAGTGATAGATTACCTGTTTCTTGTTTCTAAATAAAAATAAATAACAAAAGAACAAAGAATAAAGAATAAAGAATAAAGACACAGATTACTGTTTTACAATATAATTTTAATTTGCCAGAACTATATAGTTACTTGAACTATTATTATATGATAAACGGATGGTGAGATTTTTCTCTATGATAAGTTATCATTGTTTTTTTGCATAAAATATTAGAGAAAATCAATTAATTTTCAAGATATATTTTAAATTTGTTAAATAATTAGACAAAATATTCAGATGAGTAAACAAGTCAGCATCTGCAATGGCAGCATTGCAGATCATATGTATAATTTATTTAGAAAACAAATTTTTGGTTTTACATTTATACATTTTATGAACTTATTAATTTGACTATAATATTCTATCTTTTTTAGAAAAACTTTCTTTATTAGCTTTTAAAGATAATTGATATTTATATATAAAAATTATCATATTGTATTAATTTTGTTAATGAAAATTTTTATTAAAAAGAAATGATTTTCAACAGTAAATTGATAAAAGAGTGCACAATATATATTGTTTTCAATAAATTTCTAGTTTCATTTCTTATTTTTTATTTTTATATTAAATTTGGAAAATATTTAATTGATTGGAGATCTAAAACAAAAAAAAAAGATAATTTCCCCACCAATTAAAAAAATTCCTGGTATTGTGATAGCAAATTGTAATGAAAACATCTTACAAAATTAACCATTATAAATTACTATAAATTAACCAAGTTCACTTTTCAAATCCACAAATTGTAAATACAGTTTTTTAATTGTTGTCGAAAAATTTAAAGGTTTGGTTGGAGAGTCGTGTTGCCGACATTTTTATTAATATCCAAAGTTTAATACAAATTATTATTTATGCCCAGAATCTCATTAAATTTCTAAAATGTCCAACCCGGTCAGAAAATGGCCGGCTTACTCCCCTCCTAAGCCGGCCATTTTCTGGCCGGCTTACTCTTTTTTTTTTAAACCCGCATTTCACCCTATATATACCCCTTTTTCTCTCTCTCCTCTCACAATTCTCTCATCTCTCAACCGAATTTCTCTCTTCTTTGAGTTACTTTTTTTTTATCTAATTTAAATTTAAATTTATTTATTTTAAAGTTTAGGGTTTAGGGTTTAGGTGTTAGGATTTACAGTATTTTGTTGTAATTTAGTGTAATTAGGATAGTTGACCAATATTTAGGATATTTTTACATTTTTTACCATAAGTAGGCTAATTAAGCTTAATTTAGTGTAATTAGCACAATTGACTAATATTTAGGTGTATTTTAGCCTTTTTTACCATAATTAGGCTAATTAAGTGTAATTTAGTGTAATTAGCACAATTGACCAATATTTAGGGTATTTTGGCCTTTTTTTACCATAATTAGGCTAATAAAGCGTAATTTAGTGTAATTAGCACAATTGACCAATATTTAGGGTATTTTGGCCCTTTTTTTTTACCATAATTAGGCTAATTAAGCGTAGTTTAGTGTAATTAGCACAATATTAAGCGTACTTCTTACTCCTGCTGCAGCACTGGTCGTGGTCACGGCTACCGGTGGGCCGTCGTATCCCCAATGAGGCGCCAGATTGGGGAGAGTCGAATATATTTAGATGTTCGGCATACGGTAAAAAGTGGCACGGTTTCCACAACTACTTAGATCGAACCCACGGTGCTACCGTTGAGATCAGGCCAGTCTGGTCAGAGCTTCAGAGTTTGCCTGAAGCTCTTGTTGAGTGGACGCCGTACGAGTAGTTGTACGGGAAGAACCTCTTGCCAGGCCATGTGGGTGACGAGCAGGAGCAGGATATGTGGTTCTACCGAGGTCCACTCGTACACTTCTGGGTAGTGGAGCACCACTATCCAGATCGGATGCTCCGCTAGTTTGGTCGAGCGACGTTGATAAACAGTCTCCACGGGCGATGCCAGATGGGATACCGCCGAGCAGATACTCAGGTCTGCCGATGCTAGTGTGGAGACCGAGAGAGACAGAGCCTGGCCGCGCGAGCGCCGGACGAACGCCGGAGTACCGCCTCAGCGATGGCCCCCCTCTCCGTTTTAGTTGTATTTTTACTAGTTTTGTACTATTTATATTTGGTATACTATTTATGTTTGGTATATTTGGATTATCCTATATTTCGATTCTTTTGTATGTGTGCTTTTATGATACTATTTTTATATTTTACAGATATGATAAATTATCATGATAATACTAAACAGAAAATATTACAACATTAAAATAGTAGTACAACATAAAAAATAAACAGAAAAATATTTAAAACAATTGCATAAGTGCGTTAAACAGCAAAAATAAACTCATCAAGATTAAACCGTCATTTTTATTAATATCCAAAGTTTAATAGAAAATTATGTGCGTAAAAAAAAAAAAAGAGTGAGCTGGCCAGAAAATGGCCGGCTTAGGGGGGGAGTAAACTGGCCATTTTCTGGTCGGCTTGGGGATTTTTTGAAATTTGATGAGATTCTGAGCATAACTAATAATTTGTATTAAACTTTGGATATTAATAAAAATGTCGGGTCGTGTTGTGGTCAAGAAAGACAATCCAATGTTTGATTAGCGATTTATTTTAGCGTATCATAGATGCATTAAAAGACAGTAAATTATTAAGAAAATATATATATTATTTATCTAAAAATGAACGTAAATACAATCTTAATTATTGAACGACACTTTTAAAATTATTCACTAACACATAGTCCAGCATACGATAGAAGTTTACGGACATCCAATTCTAATTGTAAGTTACAATATGAAAGGAGCATTGTTAACACTTTTTTTTTTTTTTTATTTAAGCATTTTACAGTGTGATTAAAATAGTTGCCAATATATATATCACCGTAAACATTCCTATCACGGGATATACTCTTCTTGGCTCCACTCGTTCTCTCCTTTGTTCTCATTCTCATTCAAAACACTATTATACTCATTTTCATTCCCATTGCCATAGCCTTCATTTCCGTACCGACCAACTGTTCCATAGCCTCCTCCATACGACCGGTACGACCCATACTCGTTCGGATTATCGGTTCTCATCGGTTTAATTTCAACTCAGACCCATAACCATATCTGTTAGCATTAACATCATAGTAGTATTTTTCCATTCTCCAAGAACCTCATGCATGTCGCTCATGCCATACTGGTATTGCCTATTTCTTTAATCATAATTTGGAACATTTTGCCCCTCAGTAAACTCATTATTCGAGAATTCGTAGGGATCATCATTCGTGTTGTCGAACCGGTTGTTGAACAATTTTTCATTTGCAACGGTTTCAACATTGTCAATAGTATTAATTAGTAGTGGTTGGTGAAAATATTTTCGGGGTCACGACGGTAGAGGCTGGTCGACGACGGAATTGTGTTGGAATATTTTCTCTCTTCGAAATACTCAACCCGGCCAGATCGATGGCTTCAGTGGGGTTGACGAGCTTGTCAATTTCGCATCATTTCACTGAAGAAGTACCACCCGGCAGTAGCATTTGTCAAGAAGAAGGGAAATGATAAAAACAGAAAAAGGGAGAGGGTCATTGCCATTGAGGAGAGATGATGAGTTCAATGGTCAAGCAATTGTGTATAAATAGAAGCGAGGGATGAAACATGAAAGGGAGCATTCAAATTTGAAGGAGAGATATATGAGATGGAGAGAGATGCATGGCCGGGTGAAATTAAAAAATGTTATGCATTCTCATTCATAAAATAAAAAAGAGGAGGATTCAAATGTCTTCATTTTTCATGCCTTTATTTTTAAAAACTTCAATAACTCAAAATTTAAAACTTAAAAGTCAAAATAAAACCGTTGAATATGATCTACATTATTTTATCTATACACATGTAAAAAAATTATGACAGTTCAATTTTGTTTTAGTTGTCATCAAGAGTTTGTAAAAAACGTACTAATGTGGATAATTTATAGACGTTAATTTTTCAACTTCTTGATTCACATAAAAACAAAATCGAAATGTGATAATTTTTTATGAGCATATAGATAAAATGATGTAGATCATATCCAATGGTTTTATTTTGACTTTTAAGTTTTAAAATTTGAGTTATTAAAGTTTTAAAAAATTGAGATATGGTGGAGGCACAAAAAATGGAGGCATTTGAACCCTCAATAAAAATATGCATGGAAATATAATTTTTTTTAATAACACCTCATGAACATCAAACATATATCAAATTAAAAAGTTAAGTTTTATATTATGTACTACATTAATTTTTTTCATCATTTTAAAAACTTAACAGAAAACCTAGTGCATATATTACAACCAACATTGCATTTTTTTTTTTTGAAGGTTTACAACCAACATGCCAATTAGTCCTAATTCCCTTCTATCTCTTTGATCACACCCGTACATTCTATAAATCCATTAACTTCCTATATTACTAATGACATGTTGGTACTTCTATAATTGTAACATTAATGACAAAAAAATTCTTACTTTTAACTTTAAACTTAGTTAATTGCACAAGGGGTTTGATGCATGCATGTTTCAAACAAATAAACTAGGTATAATGTGAAATATATAGATGAATGTGATCAAGGTGCCGTTAGAGATTTTTAGTTAATTGCTTCGATAGATAAACAATGTATGCATACTGTTATGTTATTTGTTTTTTTTTACTCCTATGCTATTTTTAGTTAATTGCTACGGTAGGTAAATAAATGTTTTTAAATACATTTTTGATAAAACAAAAAATTATGAGAAAAAGTTTTTCAGATAAATTTTTTGTCAGAGATATTTTTTGTATTTACCTAGAAGTAACTTTTAAACCGGGATCAATAACTTAGATTTAAAACATTTTTATTTTTTTCAATAACACACAAAGAAATATTTTAATTTTTCTTACAGCCGCAAAAAATCCAGCATGAAAAATGTTGATCCGGGTTATTTGCTGCAGTCTGTGTAATAAATCAAATTATATATAATTTCATCTATTTCAAAGAAATATATAATATATTTCTAATATTTCAATACAAAAAATAAATAAATTATAACATTTCTACTTAATTAAAAAAATAAAAAAAAACCTAAAACTTAGCGGTTTTGGAATTCTAAAACCACAAAATTTGCGGTTTTTGGCTGAATTTCCGCAAAACAAATTTGTGGTTTGAACAGATTTTGAAATTTCTCAGACTGGGGTGTAGATAGATTTTGAAATTTGATATTTTTTTGGATATTAATAAATATTTCGGGCCAAAATATCAGACTATATACTGTTTTTTATTTGGTGTACTCACAATCGTTAATAATTGATCACATATTAACAATTGTCATAAATGACTTGTAATATTCAAATAAGGTTTGGAATGTCCTGATGCTATATTATATAACATGAAAAATGAACTTTTGACTTCAACGAGAGCGCACGTATAATTTGGATTAATTGAAACTCTTAATTGGGAAATGAGAGCAAGGTTGAATCAGTTTGTCATGAAAAAAATTCATATTTTTTACCAACTTCTCAAGCACTTCCACAAAACCTGTCATCCTGTGCTGAATCCAACATCATGTACCTAATTTCTTCTTGAAAAATATGGAAGTTGATTATAGAAATTTAAAAAAAATTTGGAGATCAATCTTCAAGTACATATGTCCGTTTTTATTAAATACATAAAATATGGTATACTTGCAAAAATTTGAAAAAAAAAAAAGAAGAACAATCCTCTCCAAATAACAATCAATTGGTGCCATAATTTATACTATCATGAAAATTGAGAGATTGATTTACGGACATGATAAATTGTTGTAGCTAATTTGACAGCTTTGCAAACTGAAACTTAGCAAGAAAGAAAATGATTATCAGTTGTCACAAATTTAGTAGCTAAACTTGCACATTAGCATTCAACATTTGATTGATTAGAATGTAAAAGAATATTGATCGTAATTGGATGTAAGAATGCGTTCGTTTGAATAGAAGGGTAAATTAGTCCTTTTATCTTAAAATAAAAGATTAATAATAAGCTCAAATAAAAGTTTAAATTAGATTAAAGAAAGGGGAAATGAGAAAGGTTTTTTGTTTTTAGTGAAGAAATGAGTAATTTTCAAGTTTTGATGGAAAATTTGGATATTTAGAAGTTTTTAATGGGTATGACAATAATTATTCCATGTATATTTAACGAAAACTATATTTCCATAATGTCCACTAATTTTTTGTTATTTTGTAGGTGGGCCTAGCTACAACGCTTTCTCTGACTAAACCATAATTTGATTTATTCATGTTAATTGTGGGTGAGTTCCTTAATTACCTCTACACATACTGACAAAATTTCACCGTCCATTTATTACCAACTCTTTTGTATATATAACTTGAAATCCACTTATCTTCTTTATTTTTTGATAAACAGTTGGCTATCTTCTCTACTAAATTACAAATCCTTCTGGTAATTAAGAAATAACACTGCACGCGGCGACATGGTTTTGTTAGTCGTGCAATTGTTTTATCCTCGTCTATTGTTCAAGTTTCTACAACTTTTATTCGTCCGTACTTCACCAACCATCGTGTATAACTCCAAAAACACATTCCTTTTACTACCAAATTTCATCATTCTTATCAATTATATACTTTTATTCAATCATCACCAACGTCTTCATGTTTATCCAAACCTATACATCTGCTCTTGTTCACCTATAAATACTTGGTAGATCTCACTCATCTCTTCACACAACAATCAATTCCAGTAGTTCAATTAACTTGGGAGTTTAACAATGGCAACTCTTTATTCTCTCTCCTTTTCTCTTTGCATCTTGGTCTTATTTCATGGGTGTGTAGCACAGTTTGGTTTTAGTGGGCAGAGCCCATGGCAGAGCTCGCGTAGATTTGGCTTTGGGGCAGGTCAGAGGGCATGTCGATTCGATAATCTTGCTGCACTTAACCCGTCTAGGCGTGTGCAGTCTCAAGCTGGTCTCACTGAATTCTACGAGGAGAACAACGAACAACTCCGGTGCGCTGGCGTATCTGCACTCCGTCGTACGATCGATCCAAGAGGCCTTCTATTGCCTACCTTCGCCAATGCTCCGTCTCTCGTCTACATAGTGCAAGGTCCCCTAAAAATTAAACTTTAAGCATTGGTATCTTCAAAATTCAAATTAGAAACTTATATTTTTCTTTTACAGGACGAGGCTTGACGGGGTTCGTTTTCCCTGGTTGTCCGGAAACATATCAGTCTTTCCAACAATTTGAGCAACTCCAACAATCTGAACAGCTCCAACAGGAAGGCATCAGTCAGGCGCAATGGAGAAGGGAAGAGCACCAGAAGGTTCACCGCTTCCGTGAAGGAGATGTGATTGCAGTGCCAGCTGGTGTCACTCACTGGTGCTACAATGACGGTGATATCCCTCTAGTGCTTGTTCAGGTTTTTGACACAAGCAACAGTGCTAACCAGCTTGAGCCTAGACGCAGGGTAATTATATTAGTTTTTACAATTTAAAGCAACAACTTATATGATAGTTGCTTTCAATACTAATATTGTTTTATCAAATTTTCTTCCTACAATAAAACTCAATGGCACCGATCTTTTCTTTTTGAAATTGCTTCTAGGAGTTCTTCCTGGCCGGAAGGCACCAAAGTGGCCAGCAGTCCCATGAATTGGGACAACAAGTATCAGGAAATAATATCCTCAACGGTTTCGACACCCAGCTATTAGCTGAAGCTTTTGGCGTAAATCCAGAGTTGGCCAGAAGACTTCAGAGCCAAGATGATCAAAGAGGTGAAATAGTTCATGTAGAACGTGGACTTCAGTTGCTCAGACCTTTTAGGAGCCCAGAGGAACAACAACAGCGGCAGCAGGGAGAAGAGTTTGAGGGAGAGCAGTATCAAGGCGAGAGGTTCGGACCGGGAAGTAACTATTCCATTTCCAACGGTCTAGATGAAAACTTCTGCACAATGAAAATTAGAGAAAATATCAACGATCCAAATCGCGCTGATATCTTCAACCCACAAGGTGGAAGAATCACAAGACTTAACAACCAAAAACTTCCTATTCTGAACAATGTTCAAATGAGCGCTACCCGTGTGGTTCTTCGAAGGGTGAGCGATATATTTACATTGAAGTACTTAATTCTATGCAAAAAAAAAAAAAATATTTATATTGATCAATCATTTTCTTTTATGTTTGCAGAATGCCGTGCTTACTCCGTTTTGGAACATCAATGCACATAGCTTGATGTATGTAACAGGAGGACGAGGAAGGGTTCAGATAGTCAACCACCAAGGAAAGACAGTGTTCGACGGCCAACTCCATAGCAAACAACTGTTGTTGATCCCTCAAAATTATGCTGTGCTTAAAAGGGCTGACCAACAGCAACAGTTTGAATGGGTCTCTTTCAAAACCAACCAAAATGCTATGGTTAACACACTTGTTGGGAAGACATCTACTTTCCGTGCATTACCTTTGGATGTGCTGAGGGCTTCTTATCGTATAACCATAGAACAAGCAAGGAGACTGAAGAATAGTAGAAGAGAGGAGATGGCTATCTTTAATCCTAGGTATCAATACCAGAGCCAGGAGCAGTTCGATACTGAGTATCAGAGGAATGTTGATGCAAGTGATAATTAAATCGTGAAAGAGAGTGATTGTTGACTTGTTGTATCCTGTTAGCAAGTCATGTTAATTGCATATGTACTTCCTCAATTTGAATAATAAAGAATAAGCTTTTTTTTTAAGGTAGAACAAATTAAGAGTAAGCTTTGTTACATGTAGTGTGTTCTTTAAGGGCCTAATTATAAATTGTTCTTCTTAAGTTATAATTAACTTATTAAAACATTTTCATCTACATTTTTTTTTTGACAAAAGTGATGATACCGATTTTTTTTACTGAAATCAATCTACTCCAGGCAAACAACATCATAACAAAATATAGCTAACTTTAACAAAAACCAGCAAAACTCAAAATGATATTCATCTACAATTGTAATAAATATATTTTTTTCCTACTACATGGGGGCAATTTTTGCCATTATTTATTTTCCTCAAACTTTCGAACTACTTCATCCCTGAAATACATTTTAATGTCAATTTTTGTGACATTTTAATGTCTTATTTTAAATCTTTTCAATTTTTTTTCTTAATTTCTTACATTAACACATAAAAAAATTGCGAATGATGATGGACACTGTTAGCCACTTGGCAGCATCTTCCAAGCTTCTAAAGAAAAAAAGATGATGGACACTTTTAAAAATATTACTAATTTATCAATTGTTACAATTTTGTGATTAAAATTTTAATTGCTGCAATTAACAAATATCGTTCTGTTCCGTCCAAATTAAGCATATCACCTAGGGTACCTCAAATCTTGAGTTTTAATCCATATCGTCTGATCTTCTTTGGCACGAATATTAAGGGACCCCAACCGGATTGACCCGAATTCTAATCGGACGGTCCGGATCGAAGTTGTTTGACATTCTATCTGCTCTTGGTTCATCCGATTGGTTGTCATGCTTGGACCAAGTTCACGGGCTTATTATAAAAAGTTAGTTGAATTGTTTTCATTGATGTTGTTAATACTCTTCTTAATGCATATTGTAATTGAAGGAGTTGTACCAAAACGGGCCCTGGACCTTTTCTTTGCAATGCCTTTAAACGGGCCTGTAGCAATTAGCAAATGAGACTACTTTTTTCTAGTGCTCTTGGAGCGTGTACTAGTTTAAACTTTTAACGAACCTTTGTATGGCAAGTTAATCCTTGTAAAGGCCGTAAAATGCAATCTCGGAAAGGCTCTTTTTTGTGTTGGTCTAACTGATGCGCTCATGCGCACAGGGTGCTCGATGAAATGCCTGAAAAAATAAAAATTGTGTTTTTTTTGTTGAATTATTTAATATCAGCAAGTTCTCTTAGATCATTGTCTGCCAATGCATCAATAATGAGACCTACAACAGATCAATTCTCTTCTCTCCATTATGTCTTGTTACACTGCCCCATGATTCTAGAACCTTCATTGAGCCCAGAGGCCTCTGGTGTCACCGTTGAAGTGTTAGCTAGTATTTATAATGAATCTCAGATTTTTTGAGGAAACAAATTAAGTTGTTTCTCATGCATAAAACTCTAGATACATGGAACATTTTATTACCGCTTGCATGTGCAAAGGAGATTTTGCTCAAGTATTTCAATTTTTCAAGTATACAAGGTTTTCTTCGGATAATTACATGGCTGTGAGCTTTATAACTATTTGTTCAAGGAGTAAGAGGCTTATTTTAGGTAAACCACTTCATAGGCTTTTTCTAAAGAGCGAATCAGGGCATTTGGACACATTTGTACTTAATGTTTTGTTATATATGTATGCAAAATTAATGCGGTATCTTGAATGATGCTCTGCAAGTGCTCGATGAAATTAGTGAACAAACCCTCATTTCCTGGACTGAGTCAACATGAGTATGGACGTGAAGCTCTCAATCAGTTTGAAAGGATGGAAGAGCTAGGGTATTGACTTTTGAGCTGACAGGATGGCACTCATTGCAGTGCTTTCGGCTTGAAATTATTTGAAAATATAGTGGGCACTTATGGTAATGTATCTGACATGGATCATTATGCGTGTGTAGTGATTCTGTTGTGCAAGAGTGGGTGCATTAATGATGCTGGGTTGATGATTAGTTTTGTGTTATTTCAACCTAGTGCAGCTATTTGGCACTTGTTACTTAAAGGATGGGAAGGATGTGGTGTTAACAGCATGAGCAGCACACTAGGCCAATAACCTGTAGGTCCGGATTAGTTGAGCTTAGTTATTGGTACAGATGCACCATTTAAGTAAAATAGTGTGATGTCATTTACCAGTGAGATGGTACTTTGGTACTACCAGATTTACATTTTGGTCCTTCCTGTTTCATAGTTTATTTAGTCTGTACACATCTCAATTCATAGCACATTGGTCCTTGCTGTCATTGTTTTAGTCCGAAAAAAAAGATGCATGATAAGTGTGGGAAAATCTAGTCGGCTTTCATCAGGAATGAGTTTGACTAATTCGACATCAATCAAAAAATTAGGCTACCCAATTGCTGACTAACGCATCCATCCATTTACTAATAAGAAATTGATCTGATAGACCGGATAGAAATGAAGTTGGATGCGAGAAGAGAGAATTGAGCTTTCTGAAGAAACAAATAGGAAAAGCATGATGATTTGAGGACCATTTGTGCAAATTAGTGCTACTATAGTTTGAATTGGTTGGATGGAATTTTTTTAACATAAAAAAACATTTAAAAGTCAGCATGTCAACTGTCAAGCTTGTCAATTTCTTGATTTGGCCCTTTTAAGCATGTCACTTAAGTACAAATCTGTATTGATACCTAGCTGGTACTAATTGTAGTTACAATTGTAGTTTGTGGAAATTACAAAATTTGATTAACTTTGGTTGCTATACGGCATATATCCTGTTATTCTGAAGCTGAGCAATATTTTTCATTCAGTTTTCCAAAGAAATATAACTGCAACACATTTCTACCAGCACTCGAGACCTTTCGAACTGGTACGATTTTTTTTTTTTTAAATACCTTTTAGAATGTTCTTTTCATACTGAGAAGCACCAGCTGGTACAGCACACAGATTGAACATCATGTAATCTGTGTGCCCATGGTGCTTTGCAGTGTTAACCATAGAGCAACTCACAAAGGATAAGCAGAGATAGTTTATCATTAAAAGAAACATCAGAGGGATTTGAAGAATCCTCATTTAGTAATTTCAGGTGGAATGCCTTTCTATAAAGCTATTTTCATAGAGTGGTCCTGCCACTACATAAAGTTAAGAGTTTGCAATCGGTAACGAAAGGTCAGGCTGTGTAAAGTACCAGTAATATGAGGTTGCTTTGTACCGTGATAGGTACTACGTACACAAAGTAGTTTTAATGGTTTGTAACTTGGTATTCTGATAAGTACTCTGTTTTCTTTTCTTTCTTTCTTTTTGCATTGCAAGTCTGTAATTACACATGCACTACCCGCACACTCTCCCGAAATTAAAGCCCAAATACAATCCCTGTTGAAATTTGGTCTCTAAATCTCCAATTTGAAAGACTATGTAACTACCATTAGGCAATATTTTCTGGGGCTCAAGTATTGGGTGAGGTTTAGATGACTAGGAGAGTTCTCTGTCTTTTGGTCCCTCTTGTTGGTACCAGTATGCTCAGTTTGGTACCAAACAAGGAAATTGTAAGATGCAGAGATCGATCCAGGCTATATTTTGGGGGTTTGATTTTCAATCAATGAAACAAATAGCAGTGCGTACACTTTCCTGAGAAAAAAGGAACCATACCTTAGTGTTGCCTTTGGATATAATTTGTAAACGCAATTTGTAGGTTAAGTAATTACAACTTGTAACACAGCATTACAACACAATCTTCCAAAGTTTGTTTTGTGTAAAGTTGGATTTTATATAACTGTTGGGTCCTTGTACAGTTGGATCAACCAATGATATTTTTGAAACATGGTTCCAATATTTACCATATCTACTAAGGAGCACTCAAGTGTATCACAGAGCATATATTACACATATATATATTGATAAATTACTAGCATAATTTGACTTCTCATGATCAGCAGAGGTCCTGGGGTAGGTGGTGCGGCTATTCGGTCGTTAAGTAGAAGAATTAACCTTTAATGCCTCAACTCAAGTTTCATTATGAAGAATTAACCTTTGACCTTTGATCAGATGGCAAAAGACAACGCTCTAAAGGTTTCATTATGAAGAATTAACCTTTGACCTTTTTATTAATATACCCATTTCTGATTTGTTTCACTAAAAAATATTGATTAATAATTATTAAAAGCTGAAATGACAATTTTAACCCCTTTTAAAATTTTATTCACCCTCCTCTCTGTTTCTCTTCGTCTCTCCCATTTGCCCTCTTCTCAACAATAATTAATTAAAAGGAGCCATAAGTAGAAAGGGAAACATTTTGAAGCATGTAGTAATAACATTGTGAAACGAATAATCTACTCGATCCAAGGTTGAAATAGAAAAGTTTGACTCAAGGATTTACAAAAAAATTAAAGCTGATAATTAGGGTGTGTTGGCCAGTTGAGATCCTCTGTTTAACATTGCACAATTGAGAGGATTCATTTATGCAGTCAAAATTATTGAATGGCACAGTTGTGGAGTAATAAACTCCCAATTCGCCATATCGGTGCTCGTTCTTTTAGAGGGTTGCAGTAATTATTGCTCTGCAGGAAAATTCAAGTAGTGAAGCAAATTATGGGGCTCTTCTCTTATCTTCTAAATGAAAACGAAACTAATAGCAGATTTAGAGAAGAGGAGACGAGAGGGAGAGAGAGATAAAGGACTTAGCGATAGATTATTTGTTGAGAGGAGAGGAATACGGGTAATACGGGTATCGTATTAGATACGTATACGACACATACACGTGACCATATAGTAAGTATCGGAGTAACATGAATTTCTCAAGTCTAAACTCAAAATATCGGATTTTACCTTGATCATGATCTACTTAAGTTATATGCATTGATGTTAATTGCAATTTAGTATAATTTTTAATTTACTTTTATACAAGATCAAGAAGCTAAAAGTAACAATCTGAGACAAGCAAGAGTGCTAAATGCAAACGGGACAGGGGGGGGGGGGATCCTAATTGCATGGACAGACAGAAGATTTCAGGAAGTTGACTATCACACAACAAACTTCACGGTGACAGTATTGCTAAGAAACACAGAAGATGGACAACAATTTTCCATTACGGGAGTATACGGCCCATGTGATAACAACCTCCGTCAACAGTTTATGGAGGAGCTCCGAGACAGTAAGCCGGTTAATAACACTCCGTGGGTCGTTTGTGGCGACTTTAGTTTCACTATCGATCCAAGTGAAAGAAACACACCCCACAATCCGGGCCACCACCCTGCTCGCTATGCACGGGCAATAGCAGCCATGGGCCTCATTGACTTACCTCTGCAGGGTCGTAAGTACACATGGTCAAGAGCAAATGGACATCACCAAGTGGCCATGGCTAGACTTGACCGTTTTTTTATCTCGACGGAGTGGAATACAATCTACCCGACATCTGCACAGGAATCCCTACCGAACACGGCGTCAGATCATTGCCCGATCCTCTACACAGCAACAACAAAATCTATTAAGACCAATTTCTTTCGATTTGAAAACTCTTGGTTGAGATCCATAGAGTTGCAACAACTGGTTACCGCTAAGTGGCAGCAAGGACAGAAGGCCTCAACTCCGAATGAATTACATGATAAATTTAATACACTCACTAAAGAAATTCAGATCTGGGCAAGAGACAGGATGAGTACAATGAAGAGGCAGCTTGCGGCCTGTAGGGAGTACATCGGATGGGTCGACAAGGTGAATGAGATTAGGCACCTAACTACTCTAGAAATGGTGGTTCTCAAGCTTATAAAGGAACGATACGCACACCTTACGATCCTTGAAGAAGACACGTGGAGGCAGCGTGCTAAGATCAGATGGGAACTAGAAGGGGATAGGGGAACTAAGTTTTTTCATGCGGTGGCTTCGGCAAGTCAGAGAACCAACATGATACAGCAAATTGAACATCAAGGAACACTACATTCTGACCAAAAAACAAAGGCCAGATCATTCTTCCAATTTTTTGCGGCATTAATGGGCAAGGCATCTCTGCCAATGGCAACAGTCCACTGGTCCAACCTATATGGTGAACCGAGGGACCTCTCAACGGTGACAAGAGACGTTTCAGAGGATGAAATCAGACAAGTCATACGGCAATGGCCGAATAATAAAAGCCCGGGGCCTGACGGCTTCACGGGCGAATTCTATTGATCCTTTGTCGATATTATCGTTCCAGATATTCACGCGGTGTTTCAAACAGTAATGGAGCAAGAGACTTCTCTGTACCCTTTGAATTCTTCATATATAGCTCTCATCCCCAAAATTGACCAACCCACAAAACCTCAAGATTTTCGACCGATAAGCTTAATTCATGCGGTGCAACGGCTGTTCTCTAAAATACTGTCAAACAGGATAAAGGATGAGATTCAGCACCTCGTAAAGTCGGCTCAGACTGGATTTATAGGAGGAAGACAAATAACTGAGGGATTCTTATATGCTCAGCAGGTGCTGCATCACTCGGACCAACAAAACATACCAATGGCAATTTTTAAAGCGGACATCCATAAAGCGTTTGATACGGTTAATTGGGAATTTCTCATTTCGGCCATGAAGCATTTGGGTTTCCCGGATAAATGGTTGGCATGGATACAGAACGCGGTTTTAGCGGGATCCTCGCAGATAATTATAAACGGGCTAATAGGCAAGAGAATCACCTTGAGAAGGGGGGTGCGTCAGGGAGACCCGCTTTCCCTGTTACTTTTTATCATGGCAATGGACTTCTTAACAAGGTGGTTCTCAAAACTGGTGCAAACAGGAGCGTGGAGTTTACCGTACCAGAACATGCAGCCTTGTTTGTTGTATGCCGACGATGCTCTCATCTTTTCAAAACTGGAAATTCGGTCTATGCAAATGTTAAAGATTGTGTTCACGGTCTTCGAACAAATCTCAGGTTTAGCGGTTAACTTCCACAAGTCCGAATTGTTTCTCATAAAAGATCAACAGCACCATGGTTCGATACTGGCATCACATATGAATTGCAAATTAGGCCGGCTTCCTATGACTTATCTCGGTCTCCCTTTGTCACACAAGAAACTAACGAAACCGTATTTTCTTCCGCTCATACAGAGGTTTAATAAGCGACTCACGGGTTGGGCGGCCAAACACCTCACCATTGTGGGAAGATTGGTACTAATCAATGGGGTGCTCTCGTCTCTACCGGTATATTATATGTCTTGCCTTAAACTTCCGATTTGGGTGATTGACGAGATTGATAAAATAAGGCGGAATTTTCTGTGGCATGGTGTGTCTGAACATAAGAAAATACATTTGGCAAATTGGAACTTGGTGTGTACCCCAAAAAAATTGGGGGGTTTGGGAGTAAGGGACCTTCGGGCTTTTAACAATGCTTTGCTACTGAAATGGTGTTGGAAATGGGTGACACCACAACAGAACTTGATAAAGCCCTGGTTCGCACACATGGCTGCCTCTGATGATCTTATGCCGGTTTCATTGTCTACATAGGTCAGTGAAGTAAAACACTTCTAGAATGACTCCATTACAAGGGTGATCGGCAACGGTACGACTATTAGCTTTTGGCATCATGACTGGGGGTTGGGCATAGCCAAGGCAGCATATCCGGATCTTTATTCGTTTGTTTGTAATGACACTCAAACACTGGCACAAGTGCTACTGTCTACAACAACACGGTTTGAGTTAAGGCAACCGATGTCGGATTCAGCCGCGACACAACTAATCCAACTTACAGCGCAACTGGCAGCCATAAACACCACTTCGGGTCCAGACCAGGTCAGATGGAAATGGGCGAATAATGAAACATTTACGGTCAAAATGGCTTACTTGGCCGTCAAACACCAAACGGGAACTCCAAGCCAGTTGGTTGGGATCTGGGCATTAAAGGCACCTCCAAGATTTAAGGTGTTCGCTTGGCTTATGATTCTCAACCGTATACTGACGATTGATAATCTCATGAAGAAAGGAATGATAATGGTGAACCGATGCATTATGTGCAAAAGAGACATAAAGACGGTCATGCATCTCTTTGCGGGGTGCCCGGTATTGCTTCGGATTCAGATTCTCATGGCTGCGGAGTATCACATACGGTTACCTCAACAGCGAACAACACACCCCTTATTACACGGGCATTTCAGTATGAAGGAAAGATCGTTATTCTTAATAGCGAACTTTGTCATTTGGAGGGAGCGATGTGCCAGAATTTTTAGGAACTCGGAAAATACGGTACAACAGCTTATGGTGCAGATACGGGAACAATGGCGGCTCTCGGGTGGGACTCAGCGGCAGGGCAGAATAGGGACAAACGCTACTACTTTATAACAATTTTTCTATATTTAGCTGCTGCTTTCAACTTTGCTGTCGCCACTGATTACCTTTGGTTTTTTTCGGTGCTACAGACCCTTGGGAATGAACCTTCCCGGGGGACTTTCTTCACCTTTTTTTTTCATTTTCTTTGTTTTCTTTTCTTTCTGATAGCCGCTTCTGTAACATCCCTCATGTATCGGATCAGTTATCAATAAATTAGAGGCTTGACCTCTCTTTCATTCAAAAAAAAAAGAAGCTAAAAGTAATGGTATACCCATTTTTTTTATTAATACCCCAAAAAACAAATTAGCAAATCTGTCATCTCCTCCAAATTTTTATTAAAACTACCTGGACCGCCCCTTCACTGGCTGTCCACTTTGTAATTTTTTTTTTACTGTTGGAGCGGTTTGCTATGAACAATATATATATATTTTTTTTAGAGAGACAATATGAATATCAAGATACTGAATTCTAATGCTAAAAATTCGGATTTTTTTTAAAATATTTGTTAGATTACTTCTTTTGATGTATAATTAGCATATTTATACTAAAATACGCTAAATTACTTGAAATTATGTTAAATTACGTTGAATTACACTAAATTACGTTAAATTACGCTAAACTCTAAACCCTAAACTCTTATTTTGAACAATTTCTAAAATCCTAAACTCTAAACCCTAGAAATTACCATACATTAAATGATTTACAATTTTCACATAACATATTTATAAATTGTCCTAAACCCTAAAAATTACCCTAAACCCTAACGTGTACGGTAATTTTTAGGGTTTAGGGTTTCGGATTTAGGGTTTTAGAAATTGTCCAAAATATAAGAGTTTAGGATTTAGAATTTAGCGTAATTTAACGTAATTTAGTGTAATTCAACGTAATTTAACATAATTTCAAATAATTTAGCGTATTTTAGTATAAATATGCTAATTATACATCAAAAGAAGTAATCTAACAAATATTTAAAAAAAATCCGAATTTTTAGCATTAAAATTCAACATCTTGATATTCATATTATCTCTAAAAAAAAAATTTACTGTTCATAGCAAACCTCTCCATAGTGGGGCGGTTTGGTATGAACAGTAAAAAAAAAATTATCAAACTGCCTCATAGTGGGGCGGTTTGCTATGAACAGTGGACCACCCAGTGAAGGGGCGGTCCGGATAGTTTTAATAAAAATTTGGCAGTGAAGGCAGATTTGCTAATTTGTTTTTTTAGGTATTAATAAAAAAAGCGGATGGTATACGTAGTTGAGGAGTCACTACTACAGAAAAAGAGATTGCACACGGACATTAATGGAGGAGCTACACGGATTTCCTGCTGTGTTTAAAGCAAGGGTGTATGAATAGGTCAGAAACTACACACGGATATTTAACCGTGTGTGATTATAACGATTTCTACACGGATTACTTTGTAAACATCCGTGTACAAAGACCTGCCGGTATCGCTCTCCAAGTTACCGAGCTACACGGATATTACCTAAACACCCGTGTACAAAAGACCTTTCTACACGGACTTTGAATTTCAGAATCCGTGTATGATTACTCTTTCTACACGGTTTTGTATTCAATGTCCGTGTAGCTCTCTTAGCTATCATACACGGACGTTTCGTAAATATCCGTGTATAAATAGCTATTCTTTTTTGTATATTTTGTTTTTGGCCTCCAGCTTTGCTATCATACACGGACATTTCAGAAATAATCCGTTTATGATTACTCTTTCTACACGGATTTGTATTAAATGTCCGTGTAGCTCTCTTAGCTATCATACACGGACATTTGTTAAATATCCGTGTTAAATAGCTAATCTTTTTTTTTTGTTTTTCCTATCATACACGGACATTTGTTAAATATCCGTGTATAAATAGCTAATCTTTTTTTTTTGTATATTTTGTTTTGGGCTAGCCTCCAGCTTTGCTAGCCAGTTTTTTGCTACAGAATTATACAAAATTCATTCGAAACAGATTAATTAGCAAGAAATTCATATACTAATTAATTATACAATATTTTATACAAATCTATGCAAATTCATATCGAGGATTACAAAATTCCATGGTAAACCACCTTGCCCACATGCACCGCAAATCGTCGATCTGATCCTCGATGTAATGCGGTTGCTTTGACACATTCTACAATTATAATTTGATAATAGTTAGTATTTCAGAAAAGGTAGATATCAATTGCTAATTAGTATTACAGCTTAATTAAACAGATGTATAATCTTATGTTTCCGGGTTATTTAATTTGTGGCTTCTACTACAAGCACAAATCTATGTAAAATATACAAGCAATAAAAATCTACGTAAAATATACAAGCACAAATATAGTGTTCGGTGCATGAATTAAATTATCCATTTTCATTCCTATTACCCATTTTCATTTCCAACTCCTATTATAATTTATTGAAGAAAAAAAAAATTAACTTTGAGCTAAGTTTTTTTCCCAATCACTGTAGCTCACTGGAGCTACCTTCTATATCAATTTATTTAATATTTATTTTGATTTAAACAACTTTGAACTTCCAATTTTTTTTTTAATATTTTGACAAGAATGATTTGTTAATTGTTAATATATTTTAACAAGAATGATTTTAGTATTTCAGAAAAGGTAGATATCAATTGCTTATTATATAGGAACAATTAATATGAAGTACATACCGCTTTTGGGAATTGGAATTGTATTTTTTCGACAAAGTCAAACATGAATATCATCGTGTAATAAGCGCATTCCCAACTCTCCAACTGTTGCGGGCTCTGAAATTTACATTCAGCGGCCTTTGTTAGAATGACAATAATTTTTTGAACAAGATATGAAATTATTAACTCATAAAGTGTGCTCACCAACATCCACTTCCAATTCAACTTATTTTTCTTGCGCGTGCCCGTGCTATGCAATCCTCCCTCTTTAATATATTTCGCAAAAGCCCTTACAAAATTGAGTGAATGTAATTAGCAATTTTATAATTTGATATGATTGAAAGAAATTCAAACCTAGTGAATTATTATTGCTTACTTATTCACAAAAGGAAGATAACTTTGCACTTGTCAAAGCGCGATCCTTCCTTTGAGCTTACAAGAATCAACAATTATGCCCACATTTAGGTACGGCACAATGATAATCGAACACCAATGTTTGCTGTGGGAGGAGAAGAATTATAGTACTTTAGCATATAATAGTGACACAAGTGTTTGCTATGGTTGATGGTGTGATTTCATTTTTTATGTTTAACTTTTATTTTCTTTATACAATTCTTTAATTAAAATATAAACAACACATAAGTTAAGATTAGAACTAACCTCTGGTGGTATGGCACGAGAATGAATTTCTTCTCCTCCGCCTTAGCACGATGCATCGCAGAACACATGTACTCGATAGCCATATCCGAATAACATGTCACTGCCATAGAACTCACTTTCTCGGGGTCCAGAAATATGCACAAGTTCTTCTTTTCAACCATCTCATCACAGTTTCGGACTAGCTTCCTGTAAACTCATCATATTGAAATTAGAATATATATTTGAGTTCTATACAATAATGAAAATAATTTTTGATCACTAACATGAGGAAAATGGTGATGAATGACACATCGAGCCATTTGTCGGATGACGAGTGGTGGAAAAGGTCCTTGAAGTCTTTGAACGACAGCACGAGATCCCTGCCTTTGTGTAGAAACATCCCAGGTGGGACAGGGATGATGATATCCTTCATGCCTTCGGGCGCCGTCATCAAGTGGTCGTGGAGAAGGCGCAAATCATTGGGCAAACGGCTGTATTCTTCTTCGGTGACCATAGGACGGTGCGGTGATTGTGGCGCGTCAGCCCCAATGTCGCAAGCCACCTCCTGGTGTACCGGTGACATCGCCGTACCGATGACATCATCTCCTCGTGTCTATATCAAATTATAAATGGATTATTCAAGTATTTCAAAAATAATGATTTGAATGTAACAAAATAAATGGATTTTTTTATGGATTACCTGATCCAAAATAATCTGACTCTTGGGCCATTGGACAAATGACGTCCGTGCATCATCAAGCACAAGCATGTCGTCGGCAGGGACAGGAAGGGGTACGCGCTGCCATCCATCTACGACTAAGTCAACATGCACCTATGCATGGTCGGGCCTTAGCTGAGCAAAGTGTACAGAATTGGCTCCTGGATGTACAACACCCTTAGCAACGGTCAGAGGAACACTATCAGGCCACAGGACGAGGTCGCATGCTCTGGGGTCCTGCAATTATCAGAAAGTTGTTTATTTTAATGGTGCGATATTGGCTAACAAGGTTACAAACAGGTTTTAATTACCTTTAGATTATGAACAAGTATTGATTACCTTGAGATTATCCAAATCGTCTAAGGCCCACGTGCCGGATGCTTGACTACTTCGCCGAATTCCCAGCAAAATGGGAGGTGGTTGCTCGGATGGCTGCGTAGTTGCTGATCTAATTTGGCTCAACAACCTTGATTCCATCTCAGCAAACCTTGCGTCGTACTCTTTGCTCACCTCCGCGCGTATCTGCGCAACTATCTCGTCTTTGTTTACCTTGGCACGAGATTTTCTTCGAGGTTTTTGTCCCTCCACTCGGAACACCTCCTTCCAGCCCCTGTAGCCCCCTACACCCCTTACTCGACCCGTGTGTTCTGGATTCTCGAGCACTGCGGACAAGGAATCATTTTGTCTTTCGACACTCCGGGCACCCGAGTTGACCTCCTCCTCTACCTTCAACTGTTCAAGTAGAAGAATTAGTTATAGCAAAAGATCAAGTGATGTACTTTCGGAGTTATAATTTTCGGGTGAATGTCACAAAGTAATAACAAAGGACTCTTACCATTCTTTGAGCCACGGGTTGCAAATTCTTTGAGAGTACTATCCTCCCGTCAGCGGTTACCTCGGATCTACCCATGAACCAATCTTGGCCCCTAGGATTTTGGATCCTAACCACGGGTGAGTCAGAATCCTTGTTTTGCTCTAGTATTTTCCTC
The DNA here is from genome assembly GCA_025461045.1 of Carex parvula. Taxonomy (NCBI): domain Eukaryota; kingdom Viridiplantae; phylum Streptophyta; class Magnoliopsida; order Poales; family Cyperaceae; genus Carex; species Carex parvula. Next base: position 2,248,084 of record JAJGRW010000559.1, read on the forward strand.
CATTCTGCCGACTTACCCTCGTAACCAGCTGACCCTAGATGGTGTGGATACTTGTTAAAGGCAACGATCCTCCTGCCTTTATCACTTTTGCCTTCACAGAAATAAGGCAACGATCAATTAGTTTTAGAAAGATAAGTACATATCGAGAAAGAATAAGCATAAATTTGGCACGAGTTAGATACCTGGAACTCTTTGGTGGACTTCAAAGCTTAAAACGCCTCCCAGTCCTCTTATTTTAGCCATTTGTAGTAGCCTATCAGATTTCTCTCTTTCTCCATGAAATCCGTCTTCAACGTGCTCTTGAATTGCTTCCAACCCGCATTCATTATCCTCAAAGTCTTAACCTTTGGAACATCATTCGGGATGTTCCACTGAGCCTGATTGACACCAAATTTAGTGTATTCAAGTATAGATACATCAGTGAAAATAAAGCAAAGAGTTGTTAGGCACTTTACCTTCACCATGTTCCACCACTCGTCCTTCTCCTTTTCCTCAAAATGATCCCATCTCTCTACAAGGATACTCGCTTTTTGCTTCACCAAACTCGTACACCAATTTGAGTACGTCATCCGTTTTGGACCCTGTGCACGCCCGTCTTCCGTGAACCAGATTTCCAACTGCTTCTGCTCGGACGTGCCCGTGCACATTGTCGGACCTCTTTTCCTTCTTTCTGATGAGGCAGTAGCTTGCTGCTCCTCTTCTGCCATCATATCTACGTACTCATCCTCAACCGACATGGTTCTGCATGAAATGAAATATTGTTACATATCTACGTGCTAACCCCTTAACCTAAAATGAGCTATGTATGTATATAGGTTTGAATAATTTGAAGGAACTATGTATGTATGTTGTACCAATGCAAAAACAATTTGCATTTTTGTAAGTTAAAAGAAGGCAGTTTGTTGCTATCGTGCATAAGCAATAAAGCTTGAACAACCAAAAGTACGACTCATATTAAACTGAATGAAGAAATCTTTCTAACTAAAAAGAAATTAAAGATCAAATCACAATTGTGTACAAAGAGAATGCAAATAGTTGAGTTGAAAAATCTGAAGGAGAGCAAATTGATAACTCTAAACCCTAAACCCTGTATCATAATCTCTAAATCAATCAATTTTTTAGCAACATTACCAAAGAAAAAATCTAAAGCAACCAAAAATTAAAAGAAATCAGTTTACCCTAAACCCTAAATCCTATATCATAAAACCTAGATTAATCAATTTTTGGCAACATTATCAACGAAAAAAATCTAAAGCTCAAATTGACAAATCTAAACCCTAAACCCTATATCATAAACTCTAAATCAATCATTTTTTTAGCCACATTACCAAAAATAAATCTAAAGCAACGAAAAAGTAGAAGAAACTTATACCGCAACTTGGAGGAGCGCAGAGGAGGAGCGAGAGGCGGAGGAGCGGTGGAGCAGCGAGAGGAGGCAGAGGGAGGAGCGCAGAATCGTGCGAGATCGACTTTTTTTTAGAGGATCGCAGAGGAGGACCGAGAGGCGGAGGAGCAAGAGGAGCAGCGAGAGGAGGCAGAGGGAGGAGCGGTGGTAATGAGGAATCGTTTTTTTTCTTAAGAGGAGCGCAGAATTTGAAAGAGAAGTTAGAAGGGGAAATAAAATATCGGGCGCTTGGGATCCAGGGAGCTAAAAAAATGTGTAGCTGATAGCGGGACCCGCCTGTCGGACCTCTTTGTACACGGACATTTATCTAAACGACCGTGTGCAAATACCTTTCTACACGGACATTTTGTTAATAGTCCGTGTATAATTCTCTTTCTACACGGACATTTAGTTAAAAGTCCGTGTAGCTCTCTTCCATTTCTACATGGTTGTACGTAACAATCCGTGTACGATGACTCTTTAGACACGTATTATTAGCTAATAGTCCGTGTACGAAAAGTTCAAAAAAATTACATCGGCTTTTTTATATTTCTAAAGTAATAATAAATTAACTAAAATTTTATATTTCTAATATTTAAAAACTTATACCGATTACTAATATTAAAATCTAATACAGATATTTGATATTTTATTTTTATTATTAAATGTTTTAACTTATATTTTGAAAACTAATACTAATATTTGGACTAATATTTCAAAAATTTGAAATGAAATATTAGTAGCTAATATTTGACTAATATTTGGACTAATATTTGAAAATTTTGAAATGAAATATTAGTAGCTAATATTTGACTAATATTTGGACTAATATTTGACTAATATTTGGACTAATATTTGAAAATTTTGAAATGAAATATTAGTAGCTAATATTTGACTAATATTTGGACTGATATTTGACTAATATTTGGACTAATATTTGGACTAATATTTAACTAATATTTGGACTACTACTTAAATATTTAAATGAAATATTATAAGCTACACGGTTTTAAACAAAATAAATATTATACATTGTCCTTTTTTTTCCTTTTTCTCTTTTTTTTTTCTCTTTTTTTTCTTTTTTATTTGATATATTATAAGCTAAAGTTGTAATATTAAAAGCTACACGGTTTTAAACAAAATAAATATTATACATAAACTTTTTTTTTCCTTTTTCTCTTTTTTTCCACTATTTGAACAGTACCCTCGGCTCATAATCCTTCATTGTGGTCGGACCGCATATAGTCAGCTTCGTCTACCCCTTCAAGTGTTGCTACCTCAGTTTGCACATCGGTACAAAATGAAGGTATTTCGTCGAACTGGTCGTACTCTTCTTCATCGACGACATTTTCTACCCCGACAATCCTTCTTTTTCCGGATAGGACGACGCTCAACCTATCATCACTCGGGTCAGTGGCATAAAAGACTTGGGACTTTTATACCATTGAGGCATTCACAGAAGCTTCTTAATATTCGAAGAATACCCTGATGGGACTTTTATACCATTGAGGCATTCACAGAAGCTTGTTTTCTCTTTCTTTGACATTGTGCACAGTGCGGGGGGTAGGTATGTGCGCTTCCCTTTCTCCTGCGGTGCGAGCTCATGTCGTATTCTCATCTCTACCATGTCTTTTCTCACTTTAATACCATCTTTAGTCTTTCCCGGAATGTTCAATAATAAATCAATTAAACTGTCGCAGACATTTTTTTCAACATGCATGACATCTAGGCAATGCCTCACTTCTAAATATTTCCAGTACGTTAGCTTCCAAATATGGACCTCTTTTTCCAAATATTCTTCGGTGGTGCTTTGGCGCATTTTCCAAAAACAACATTAATATTTTTTACCCGTTTGAAGACACTCTCCCCGTCTAATGGATGACGAGCCACTCCAAGCTCAATTTTCCCGTTGAATGCCATCTTCTTCTTACGATATGGGTGATTAATTAGAAGAAACCTATGATGCCCCATGAATACATTCTTTTGACAATTTTTCAACCTCAGCACCTGCGTGTCATCTTCGCAGATCGGGCACGCTTTTGCTCCTTTACAAGTGTAACCCAACAAATTTCCGTAAGCGGGGAAATCATTTACGGTGCAAAACACCATGGCCCGCAATTGAAAGATCTCTTTGCAGTACGCATCCCAAACCGGGACGCCATCACGCCACAATTTTTGGAGGTCCTCGATTAATGGTGCGAGATATACATCTATGTCATTTCCGGGTTGTCTGGGTCCTTGGATTAGTAATGACATCATTATATATCTGCGTTTCATGCACAACCAAGGAGGAAGATTGTAGATGCATAAAAGAACTGGCCAAGTACTGTGCCGACTGCTCATGCTTCCAAACGGACTCATTCCATCTAAGCTCACCACAATCCTAAGGTTCCTCATTTCAGAACCAAATTCTTTGAAATGTCTGTCAATGTTTCTCCATTGAGGAGAATCAGCCGGGTGCCTTAGTTTACCGTTATTTTTGCGCTCTTCTTCGTGCCAGCGCAATAATTTTGCATCTTTGGGATTCGCAAACAACTGTTTGAATCTCGGTATTATCGGCAAATACCACAACACCTAAGCCGGAGGCCGGCCATTTGTGTCCTCGTTACAATCATCAGTGTCTTGGTCCTTACGTTTATACCGTGAAACACCGCATTTAGGACAGACATGCATGGCCTCATACTCGTTACGATACAATACACAGTCATTCGGATATATTATCAAAAAACCGTGTATATATTCCTACACGGATATTTACCAACAATCCGTGTAGCTCTCTCAATTATTTGCACACGGACCTCTTTACACACGGATTTGTGGTTTCTAATAAACCGTGTAGCTCTCTCTGATAATTCTACACTGATTATTAACTAATTAGCCGTGTAGAAATCGTGCATATCTTTTGGGCAAGTAAAAATTCATATTTGGTACACGGTTTTTAATAAAATTGCCAAATCCGTGTACAATGACTATTTTTGTAATAGTGAGTTTACTTTAATTAATGCATTTAGTTATTTATTTTAACAAATTTTAACTTCTTGATGTTACACAAAACTCATAACAGAATTATAAATTTGTAATGTAAACTCATTTCTCGTAAAGTACAGCGTGATCCATGATTTCAATTTTTTCAGCTTGCGGGATCATTTTTTTCAACTTATGATTTGCCTTGTTAACTCAAAATTTCTGCCGACAAACTTAAATTAGGTAGATTAAATTTTAGGTTAAATTAGGTAGATTAAATTTTTTTATCACAAAGTACAATTAATGTGCGCAAACGTGATTTTAGCGCTTCAATTTTTTTTTGGTGATTCATTATAAATACCTTGACTTTTATTTTTTAAGATTTGAACTTGATGGGAAAGTTGGTGCTTTTTGTCGCTTATATTAAAAATTCTACTTATATTTATAAGTAGAAAAAACGATGAGTATTGTACTATATAGACCAGTTTAAATAAGCCGGATAGTAAAACTCTCCGAAATTTTTTTATTTACCATCTTTTAAAAAAATAAACCATTTAACTATACTTTTTGAAAATTTTCATATTTACCAGGACCACAGTTTCAAACTGCGGTACCAAATTAACGCACTCAGTGTGATATTCAATGCACTGTTGGTACCGCAGTGTCAAACTGTAGTTCTAGTAAATATGGATTTTTTCAGAAAATTAAATAGGATTAAATGGGTTTTTTTTAAAGATGGAATAAAATAATTTTGGGTAAAACTAGGGGTATTCAAATGGATCAGTTTATTCGGTTTAAACCGAACTGGCAAATTTCGGTTTAATTGGATCGGTTGTTCGATTTAAATGGTTCGGTTCGGTTTTGGGATCTCCAAATCGGTTTGAACCGAACCAACCGGTTTAATAAAAAATGGATCGGTTTATAATGGATCAGTTTATTTTGTGTGGTTTATAATGGATCGGATTATCAAAAACCGGCTTGTGTGGTTATCAAAAATGTTATCCAAATCGGTTTGAACCGAACCAACCGGTTTTGAAATGTTTATTTGTAACTTGAAATGTTTGTATTCGGTTCAACCGAACAAACCGAAGTTTAAATCGGTTTAATCAGTTCAGTTTTAGATCGGTTTGGAATTTTAATTCGGTCAGGTCAGTTAGTTTTTCAAAATCGGTTCAAACCGCGGTTCGGAAAAAAAGTTCGATTTGACCCGAACCGACTGGTTGAACACCCCTAGGTAAAACTCCTCTGTACATTAATATACATGTATGTTGTGCGGTCGAATGCCAGTTTAAAATAAAATATATATATGCTTTTATCAATAAAATTGTGTCTTAAAAAAAAAATACTCCTTTGCACAATTAATGGATATCTGAAATATATATGTATGAGTATTGTACTATATATGCCAGTTTAAAAAATAAAATTCTTCTCGCATAAATAACATATTTCTTTGTAGGCATGCATATATTTACCATCAAAAAGAAAAAAAATGTCATAATTAGGTTGATTTCAGAATATTGTTATTATTGAAGTGCGCATATAGTACAATAAATCAAGCATAATTGTTGCAAACAATAAAAATAGATCTCCAGGACTTGATGAACAACATGAACATATATATATTTGTTGCAAAACAATCTTGAGTTGCATGAAGAGGCATTTGATAATGGTTATGGATTTGTATGTTCTATTTAATCAATAACTTCACAAAAATCTAGCTAGCTCAATCTCATGTATAAACTACGTCTCATAGAATCATGCACGTATCATAGTTGAGCAAATAAAATTAAACAACAACGATAAACTGTACTTTTAGTATTTGTTGATGAAAAGCAAAAGTAAAATAGCATGTGTCAGCATTACTTTCTTTTAATTTGTTTGTAGAATTAATGAATCCAATACTTATAAAAAGAAAAAGAAACTCTTCCCATTTAACAATTCAATTCACGTTTATAGTGGTTTTCTCATATCAGACACAATATTTCGTACGTGGATTGGGACCTACACCTATGGAACTTACTATATAAAGATAACCTAACCATATGTAGTATATACTAATAAGTGTAAGAATATAGATACATCGATCTTTCAGCATATATCCTCAAGTAGTAGTATACTAGCTTGAAATGGCTATTCGTTGGATATTGGTTCTGGTTCTGGTAATAAGCATGCGACCTGCGGTTGAAGCAAGAGTTCTCCTAGAAAACGGGAGCACTTACAAGTCAGCTGCTAGCAAAGGAAATTTTGAAGTAGACTTGACTCGTAAATGGGGGTACTATAACGGCGAATTGGTGGCCGGACAAGGAGGCCTTGTAGAAGTTGACAATAAAAGAGCTGTACCAGGAGGTCCCGACCCGCAGCACCATGTCTAAAATTATAAAGTTTATATATATATGCTTTATAGTTATAACGAGAGGGAAGGTAATAATGCTTATGAGTGTGGTGGATCATAAGTAAATTTGTGTACTTTAACTAAAAATATATATTGCTGTGACTATATATGAGTAGTATATAACTATATATTTGTGTTTATTTGGTTTGGTTGAAATTTTGTATTTTCAAAACCTGGATTATATTTGTCAACAATTTATAAGATTGTTATGTAATTAATGTTAGTAAGATAGTTTGTCAACAGTACTTCACATATCGTTTCTTTTTTTCTCGCTGCGATTGTAATCAGTGTAGGTATATATTCACGTACAATATCCGACCCTGATATCTGCCAAGACTAGTTGTACAAAGTTTAGACAAACAAGATAACAATAGTTGAGCTATTATTCAATCTATAGGAAGGCATTGATACAGCGGATTCAATAGTCAACTATATATATATATATAGGTTCTGAAAATCTGATGTTTAAATCACAAGAAATGGTTTTGGACTGCCAGTTGGATATATATATATGTACTCAAAAGACTAGATATTGATCCATATCACAGAGAGCATTAATTGTGTTTTTAGTGAGTAGTATTGCTTTTTTACACGTACAACTCTACTCTATATTAAGTATTCTCTGATGACCATCTATATAAATTCGACTACGTACGTACCAATTGCAAGCACCGCCTCAACAGCCGCTGCAAACACCCGATGAGCTCACGACACTTGCTGGAGTCGATCGAATTAATGCTGCAAGCTTATCCTAACAGATTTCCTCTTGCCAGTTGAACACAACGGGATGAATAGTACAGTTTTAATTCTCCGATAGATACAAATTAACAGATATGAATTCGGATCAGGTAAACTCCATCGGGTTAGATCCGAACCATTCAATGTGAGTTTGTACGAATATATTATAAAGTGGACCCAGGCCTCTATATTTCAATTAGGTTTGAACTAATCTCATGCAGTTATTCCCAGTCTGAACTAAGCTAGATCGCATTTAATTAATTAATTATATTGGAACTCACTACACTTAATTAATTATTGGTGTGGAATTTAAATTCGATGATAAGCCGCTTTTCCTAGGGACAGCTAGCACCGGCCTAATTATTGCCTTCCAAGTTCCAACTCTCCCACCCAAAAAGGCTAGGACCCTAGGCTTAGCAATTGATTAACTCAGTTCAGTTGCTGTGACTTGTAAGGCCTCCTATACCCCACAGGCACAGCCCAATGTTTCCCCGCATTTTTATTAATATTCAAATTTATTAAATACAAATTATTAATTATACGACCCACGTTAGTTGGGTTTGTTTAAAAATGTTCAAACCGGTCATTAAATAACCCGTTCTTTTTTTTTCTCCACCGGCTATTAAATGGTCGGTTCTCTATTTTTTGTTGTTGTTGTTTCAGACCCTATAAATATCCATTTTTCTCTCTCATTTCTCTCACAACTCACTCAACTCACAGAAGAGAAAGAGAGGAAGAGAAAGAGAGAAAGAGAAGGTGATTTCTGAAGCGATTTTCAGGTAATTTTTTTTAATTTAAATTATTTTAATTTTTTTATAATTTTTTTCAGCAACTTATACATTTAAATTAGAGTGAGGCTACGGTGCTATGCATAGCACGGATGGGGTCCGTACTACGGCTCAAAATTTGACTTTTCAAAATTCTAACGGTTGATCCGAACCGTTCAACATGATTATAAAATGAATATGTACTTGCAAATCAAATTTTACATTTTTTCGAAACTTTTTACTATTTTTTTAGATAGGCTGTTTTTGGATGGTCCAGAATGTTCAGATCAGAATCCCAGCCAATACGGTCCCTGATTGTAATATGCACGAGATTTTCGATCGTCTGGATCTAAACTCAAAATTTGAGTTAAAGATACGAATTCCTAAAACCCTCGAGGCTACGTACCGAGTTATACTTAATGTAAGTAACTGATGTCTTATTTGCGCCTAAAAAAAAAAAAGTTATACTGTTTGAAAAAATCTAGTAGAGAAAAAAAAGAGTTCATGTTATGAAATAATAATATTAGACATTTCACCTTCTCCACCTCATCCACTTTCTATTAGATTTAATTTTGTATTAACTATTTTGTTAATTGTATGACTTTTCATTTGCTTTCTCTAGCTCTATATATAGAGGTTTTGTAAGTGATTGATGTTGATATATATATGGAGATAATATAGAATAAGATTTAGCCTCTCCCAAGTTTTGTTTTGTTTTGTTTTATAATACGTTATCAGCACGAGTTTGCTCTAGTCAAATTGCGACGGGATTTCGTAGAAGCACACCTAGAAGGTATTCTTTAGATTACATTTCATTAACATTACTGTTAGTAATAATATTTATTTATTGGATGAAATTTTCTTATTTTATATTTAATGAGATTAATATTTTCATTCCTTGAAGAGAATGATAAAACAAGTACATGATAATGGCCAGAAGCTTTTGTACATACTATAGCTAGAAGCTTTTTCTAAGAGAACCTGAAGTTCTTAATCATAATCTTTTATACAAGAGAACCTGAAGTTCTTAGCCAAAAAAAAAAAAAAAAAAAATCTTAATCAAAATCTTCTCTGTTTGTTACGGTTGCATATTTTTTTTATTTTTCTTCTCTGTTTGCGTACATCCTGTGGCTCATTAAAAACTGCGTATTCTTTTTACTTCTTCCTTTGTTTGTAACAATGTACAGTTGTGTTCTGTTATTATTTGAACCAGAAGTTCTTAATAAAAAAAAATAAAAAAAAAGGACCAGAAGTTCTTATATGAACCAGAAAGTTATTGATATTTATGATAACCGGAAGTTATCAAATCAATAAAATGTCTCCAATATTTAATTCTCTTAATAACCTGAAGTTATTAAGATTCTTTTTCTTCAATCGTTTTTTTATTTTTTTATTTTTTTTATATATATCTAACACAAATGCATATTTAATTAAATTTGTTAATAATAGTAGCATTTTTTTATTTTGTAGTCCTTATGGCAAACCTTACAAAACTTGAGTTCACTGCCCTTGATATTTCGGGCAAGAATTATCTCCCGTGGACTCTCGATGCTGAGATCCACCTTACCGCAAATAATCTTGGAGAAACAATAAAAGCTGAAAATAATACCTCCCAGCAGGAGAAAGCTAAAGCAATGATATTTCTCCGTCATCATCTCCATGAGGATTTAAAAACTGAATACTTAACGGTGAAAGATCCGTTAGAACTATGGACAAATTTAAAAGAAAGATATGACCATAAAAAACAAGTACTCCTCCCAAAAGCTCGTTATGAATGGATTCATTTAAGGTTACAAGATTTTAAATCTGTGAGTGAGTATAATTCCGCAATGTTTCGCATAACTTCTGAATTAAAATTATGCGAAGAAAAGATTACTGAGGAAGACATGCTAGAGAAAACATTCTCTACATTTCATGCTTCGAATTTGCTCTTGCAGCAGCAATATCGAGAACGTGGTTTTAAAAAATATTCAGAATTGATATCATGTCTTCTTGTTGTGGAACAAAATAACAAGCTTCTGATGAGAAATCATCAGTCACGACCCACTGGTTCTAGTCCATTCCCTGAAGCGAATGCGACATCATTCCCTGGAGAGAAAATAACATCATTTAAAGGAGGTCGTGGAAGAGGACGTGGTCGCGGCCCCCGAGGAGGTCATGGACGTGGTCGCAATAATGTTTGGCGACGTGATGGTCATAATCCTAAATCAAATGAAAATAATGCGGGGAGATATGAAAAGGGAAAGAACTCATCATCTTCTAAGAAATCTGAAAATATTTGCTATAGATGTGGTATGGCAAACCATTGGTCACGCACATGTCGTACTCCTAAACATTTAGTCGAACTCTACCAAGCATCTATCAAGAAAAAGGGACAAGCAGTAGAAACAAATTTCATTGAAAATGACCCAAATGATTTGCTTATGGATACACACCTAGATGTTTCTGATTTCTTTGAAAATGTTGATGAAGAAATTAATATTATGAAATAGTTTTAGTTTCTTTTGTTTTAGTCTTTATAATAAGTTTAGTTTTTATTTTTATGTTGTAAGTCGATGTTTCTCATCTTTATAATAAGTTTAGTTTTATTTATATGTTGTAAGTCGATGTTTCTCATGAAATAAAATTAGTTTCCTTTTATTTAATCTTATACATTTTCTTTTATGTTCAAAGGAAAAAGAATATGATTGGAGACTCCAAAAGAGCTATGGTAAATATTAGAGATGAATGTCTAGTAGACAGTGGAACAACAAACACAATACTAAAAAGCAAAAAATATTTTTCTCTATTGTCTTCTGCAAAGACACATGTTAATACAATTTCTGGTATTAGTAATTTAATTGAGGGCTCCGGAAGAGCTTGTATCTTGTTACCTGAAGGAACAAAATTAATTATAAATGATGCATTATACTCTAGTAAATCCAGAAGAAATTTACTAAGTTTTAAAGATATTCGACGTAATGGTTATCATCTTGAAACCATGACTGAAAATAATATTGAGTATCTCCAAATTACATCTATTGAATATGGCCAGAAGATCATATTGGAAAAGCTGGAAGCTTTATCCTCTGGATTATATTGTACGAACATTAATCCAATAGAATCAAATATGGTAAGTAACCAGAAGTTACTTGACACAAAGATGTTCACTCTGTGGCATGACAGATTAGGTCATCCAGGTAACATTATGATGAGGAGAATAATTGAAAGTGCAAATGGGCATCCCCTAAATGACCTGAAAATAATATTATCAAAAGATTTATCATGTGCAGCATGTTCTCTTGGAAAACTGATAATTAGGCCATCTAAAAATAAAATTGAAAATGAATCTCCTTCATTTTTGGAAAGAATTCAAGGAGATATTTGTGGGCCTATTTCTCCTCCATGTGGACAATTTAGATATTTTATGGTTTTAATTGATGCATCAACTCGATGGTCACATGTTTGCCTATTAGCCACAAGAAATGTTGCATTTGCTAGGCTATTAGCACAAATAATCCAATTGAGAGCAAAATTTTCAGATTATCAAATTAAGAGTATCCGGCTTGATAATGCAGGAGAGTTTACATCCCAATCATTTAATGATTATTGTATGTCAATTGGGATCAAGGTAGAACATCCAGTGGCTCATGTACATACACAAAATGGTTTAGCTGAATCATTAATTAAAAGATTACAACTGATTGCTAGACCATTACTTATGAAATGTAATCTACCATCTTCTGCATGGGGACATGCCATTTTACATGCTGCTGCACTTATTAGATTAAGACCAACTGCATATCATAAATTTTTTCCATTACAATTGGTCTCTGGAAGAGAACCAAACTTATCCCATCTTAAAATTTTTGGTTGTGCTGTGTATGTTCCAATTTCTCCACCACAACGTACAAAAATGGGACCACAAAAAAGATTGGAAATTTATATTGGTTTTAACTCTCCATCAATAATTAAATATTTAGAACCATTAACTGGAGACGTTTTTACAGCACGTTTTGCTGATTGCCAATTTGATGAGACAATATTTCCAATCTTAGGAAGAGAAAAAGAAAAGCTGGTAAAACAAGAAGTAACTTGGAATGCATCCTCAATATCTTATCTTGATCCCCGAAGTGGTCAATGTGAATCAGAAGTTCAAAATATTATACATTTGCAAAGAATAGCAAATGAGTTACCAGATGCATTTACAGATACAAAAAGAGTGACTAAATCACATGTACCAGCTTTAAATGCAACTGCTTGAATTGATGTAATCCCAGTAGAGGTTACTATACAGAGAAAACGTGGAAGACCAATAGGTTCCAAAGATAAAAATCCACGACAAAAGAAAGAGCAGAATAAAGCAGTTGGTGCACTCCAGAAGAGATTAATAAAATCCCAGAAGAGATTAATAAAATCCCGGAAGAGATTAATGAAATCCCGGAAGAGATTAATGAAACCCCAGAAGAGGTTGATGAAGTTCCAGAAGAAACTCAGGTACCTAGTGATTATGAGATCTCAATAAACTATGTACAGAATGGTACAATATGGAACTGAAATGAAACATGTACTGATGAAATTTTTGCATATGCTATAGCAATTGATGTGCTAAATGAGGAAGATTATGTGCCAAAAACTCCTGAAGAGTGTATGCACAGAAATGATTGGCCAAAATGGAAAGATGCCCTGAAGGCTGAATTAGATTCGCTTGAAAAGCGCAATGTTTTTGGACCTGTAGTCTTAACCCCAAAAGATGTTAACCCTGTAGGTTACAAGTGGGTATTTGCAATAAAAAGAAATGAGAAAAATGAAATTGTGAGATATAAAGCAAGGCTTGTGGCACAATGTTTTACACAAATACCAGGAGTTGATTATGAAGAAACATATTCACCTGTAGTTGATGCAATAACTCTTAGATTTTTAATCACTCTCACAATCACTGAAAACCTTCAAATGCGCCTCATGGATGTAGTCACAGCTTATTTGTATGGATCACTTGATAATGATATCTATATGAAAGTCCCTGAAGGATTAAAAATGCCTGAAGCATTGAAATTAAAATCTCGAGAAATGTATTCTATAAAGTTAAAAAGATCTTTATATGGACTAAAACAGTCAGGTCGAATGTGGTATAATCGACTCAGTGAATATCTAGTAAAAGAATGATATAAATCTAATGTAATTAGTCCATGTGTTTTTATTAAAAGATCAATCTCAGGTTTTACAATTATTGCAGTATATGTTGATGATTTAAATATCATTGGGTCTTCTGAAGAGATCGAAAAGACTGCAAAATTATTAAAGAAAGAATTTGAAATGAAAGATCTTGGAATAACAAAATTATGTCTTGGCCTGCAGATCGAGCATTTGTATAATGGTATTTTTGTCCATCAATCAAACTATATCCAGAAGATGTTGAAACATTTTAATATGGACAAAGCTCATTCTTTAAGTACACCAATGGTTGTCCGATCACTTGATATAAAAAAGGATCCTTACCGTCCCCGAGAAAAGAATGAAAAAGTTCTTGGTCCAGAAGTACCATACTTAAGTGCAATTGGGGCTTTGATGTATCTTGCTAATAATACGAGACCTGATATTGCTTTTTCTATAAATGTACTAGCAAGATATAGTTCTGATCCAACACGCCGACATTGGAACGGAATTAAACATGTATTTCGTTACCTTTGCTGGACACGTGATATGGGACTATTTTATCAAAAAGATACAAAGTCCAAATTAGTTGGGTATGCAGATGCATGATATTTATCAGACCCGCATAAAGCTCGATCACAATCCGGATATGTGTTTACATATGGCGGTACTGCAATTTCATGGCGATCGACAAAACAGACACTCACAGCAACATCATCAAATCATGCCGAATTAATTGCTCTATACGATGCTGGTCGAGAATGTGTCTGGTTAAGATCAATGATCCAACACATCCAGGAGGAATGCGGGCTGGAGTCAATCAAAGGAAGTCCGACAGTACTATATGAAGATAATGCAGCATGTATTGCTCAAATCAAAGAAGGATATATTAAAGGTGACAGAACCAAGCACATCTCGCCAAAATTCTTCTCAACTCATGATCTACAAAAGGATGGCTTGATAAATGTTTGTCAAATCAGATCAAGCGACAATTTGGCAGACCTATTCACAAAATCATTGCCAAGAAAAGTTTTTGAGCAACTTTCACAGAAGATCGGCATCCGTCGCTTAAAAGATATACGTTAAAATGAGGGAGAGTATTATACACGCTGCACTCTTTTTCCCTTCACTAAGTTTTGTCCCACTGGGTTTTTCTTAGTAAGGTTTTTAATGAGGCAGCATAACTAATTCGGAAGTATTAGTTAATTCAAATTGGTCCTGAAGTACCAAATTAATATTTGTCCTGCAGTACGATATTAATAGTGTATAATGTAAGGTAAAATATCTAAGGGGGAGTGTTATGAAATAATAATATTAGACATTTCACCTTCTCCACCTCATCCACTTTCTATTAGATTTAATTTTGTATTAACTATTTTGTTAATTGTATGACTTTTCATTTGCTTTCTCTAGCTCTATATATAGAGGTTTTGTAAGTGATTGATGTTGATATATATATGGAGATAATATAGAATAAGATTTAGCCTCTCCCAAGTTTTGTTTTGTTTTGTTTTATAATAGTTCAGAGGAAGAAACGTATATATCTGATGTCTTATTTGCGCCTATAAACCCGTGAGAATGTAAGTAATTGGGTTTTACTTAATGGGCTTTCTAAGACCCATCTAATCTAATGAGAAATTGATATTACATTACATTGCTTGAATTATTCTAGTACATATTCTTAAATGACAATTATCAGGATTTTTTTTAGAATAAAACCAATTTTAATTATTTCAACAAAACAAGCACTATTTATCTTAATAAGCAGAGATGGTCAATATAATCTCTCTTTCTCTCTCGTTTTTGGCTTGCTGCTCTCTTTTACTTTCGCTCATGCGTTGAGAAAAACATCTCTCTCTCTCTCGAACAAAAGTTCATAAATCCATTACATGTCAAGAAAATTTGCCTAAATATTATGAAACTAGCTTCAGTATTATGCAAAATGAAGAGAAGTATTAGTTTTTGAGAAAGAGAATGAAGAATGAATTTGTATTGATTTGTTCTATGTTTACATGTGTTGTACATGGGTTTATATAACCTGATTTCTTTACTAGCCATTGGCTATGTTCCTAAAATATCTATTGTTGGATTTTCCCTAATTACAGAGATCATGCTAGGTACTAAATATTTTTTTTTTGGTACTAAATATTGCCTAACAGCTGTATTAATTGTGCTAGCAGGTCTCTTTCCTAAATGAGTCTGTGGTGATTTTCTGAGACTCCTTTCCTATTTCTCAACAAGAAGGCTCCAGATTGTTTCAGAATCATTCTAATTTGATCTGTTGGACAAAAGTTCATAAATCCATTATATGTCATAGGATTTGAAATTTGGCAGGAGGTACCACATACTGGTACATCCCAAATGGTATGGCGTGATTCGTGTTAAGCATGACATGTCACTTCAAGAAAGGGCCGAATTGATATCGGGTTTATGTCAATTACGGTTTGATTAACTTTGGGTCTGTGAATACTCCTGTTTCAGGGTTTCATTTTCTTTCCAGATTTAAGACCCTGGTTTCTTCATAATTTTGGGTTACCTTGGGTCAATTTGAGTCAATTTAGGTTACAACAGAGTTAAAAATTAGGAGAGATCGGTTGTATTATCTCAACAATAAGAAGACTGGAGATGTACTACTAAGCATGGCCTCTTCAGATGAGATGAACGAGATATTATTATGGCATAAACGATTGGGGCATCCATCCCTAGGGTATATGCAGAAACTCTTTCCAAAATTGTTTACTAATTTTAAGCATGAAAATTTTGTATGTGAAACATGTATTAAAGCAAAAAATCATCGGTCCACATATTTACCAAGTGATAATAAGAAACTTGCTCCATTTGATTTAATTCATACTGACGTATGGGGGCCATCTCCTATAATTTCTAAATCTGGTTATAGGTGGTATGTAATTTTTGTTGATGATTTTTCACGTATGACATGGGTATACTTGTTAAAAACCAAAGATGAAGTAAAGGAGATTTTTAAAAAATTTATGACTATGATTAAGACACAATTTGATAAAAACATTAAAGTAATTAGTAGTGATAACGGGACAGAATATATAAACCATGACTTACAAACACTTTTCCAAAGCAAAGGGATAATACACGAGACATCATGTGTTGGAACCCCACAACAGAATGGCGTCGCAGAACGGAAAAATAAGCACATTCTCGAGATCACAAGGGCTCTGTTAATTGAAAGTGGCATACCAAATATTTTTTGGGATAATGCGATAACATTTGCAATATATCTCATGAATCGAACTCCAACCCGGGTAAATGATTTTAAAACACCTTTACAAGTATTTTCTACACACCTTAAAATAAATTATGTACTTAACTTGGCACCTAAAGTCTTCGGATGCACCATATATGTTCACCTCCAAAAACACTTAAGATCAAAACTTGAACCGAGGGCAGAAAAATGTGTCTTTTTAGGAATAGGACAAAATCAAAAAGGGTACAAGTGTTATAGTCCAAATACAAGAAAATTTTTTACTACACTAGATATAACGTTTGTAGAGCATGAATTGTTTTATAAAAACTTCCAAATTCTAATTCAGGAGGAGAGCACTAACACAACAACGGAATTGGATTTTAATTTTCTAACCTATGAATTAATTATACAAAATGGTGCAACTAATCCTGAACCAAACACACATACATCGGTGCCACAATTGGAGTCAGACCACACAGAACCCGAACCTGAAATAGAACTACATACAGAACCCGAAATAGAGTCAGAAGAACTGCACCTTGAAGACGAGATAATACAATCTGACAATCCAATACCACCACGGCCTGAGTCTCTTGAGGAAACTTTTGAGGTTAGTTCTCCTACACACTCATTTAAATTACCACCAAGGGAAAATAGGGGAAAATCACCAAAACGGTACGTACCAGAAGATGGTACAAGTAAAGAAAAATATCCAATTGCAAAATACACCTCTACAAATCACTTAAGTGAACCATTAAAAGATTTTGTAAATCAAATATCATCCATAACTGTTCCTGAAAAATTAGAAGAAGCCATAAAAGACCCAAAATGGATAAAAGCAATGGATATAGAAATGGAGGCATTAGAAAAAAATAATACCTGGGAAATAACTGATTTACCTACTGGAAAAAAGGCAGTGGGGTGCAAATGGGTATACACTATAAAATATGATGCACAAGGAAAAATAGAAAGGTACAAAGCAAGACTCGTAGCGAAAGGATATACTCAGACCTATGGGATTGATTTTCAAGAAACATTCTCTCCCGTTGCTAAACTTAGTTCTGTTAGAGTTATATTATCTATTGCAGCAAACTTAGAATGGCCCCTGCATCAATTCGACGTAAAAAATGCATTTCTCCACGGAGAACTAGAGGAAGAGATATACATGGAGTTACCACCTGGATACCAGGTATCGAATACAACAAAGAAGGTGTGCAAATTAAATAGGGCTTTATATGGCTTAAAGCAGTCACCAAGAGCTTGGTTCGGAAAGTTCAGTCAAGCCATGAAAAGGTATGGGTATACTCAGAGTGACTTAGATCACACAATGTTTTATAAGAGGGGTCAAGATAAAATTGCTATCCTAATAATTTACGTCGATGATATGATCATAACTGGGAATGACACAGAGGAAATAAAAGAATTAGAAGCAAGATTGTCTAGGGAATTTGAAATGAAAAATTTAGGAGGTTTAAAATATTTCCTTGGAATAGAGGTAACCCGAAATAAAGAGGGAATTTTCTTATCACAAAGAAAATATATACTTGATCTCTTATCTGAAGTTGGAATGTTAGATTGCAAACCGGTTGATACACCAATGATTCCAAATGTAAAATTAGAAGCTTACACTGATCACACCCCTACAAGTGCAGAGAGATACCAGAAATTGGTAGGAAAACTTATTTATTTGTCCCACACAAGGCCCGACATAGCATATGCTGTAAGTGTGGTAAGTCAGTTTATGCACTCTCCTAAGGAAGAACATTTAGAAGCTGTAATAAGAATCATCAGGTATTTGAAGGGTACACCAGGGAGAGGCATAGTATTCAGAAAAAATTCGCATCTACAAGTAGTAGCATATAGTGATGCAGATTGGGCAGGATGTGTGATAGATCGGCGATCAACAGCAGGTTATTTTACCTTTGTGGGAGGAAATTTGGTTACATGGAAATCAAAAAAACAAAATGTAGTAACTCTTTCAAGTGCAGAATCAGAATTCCGGGGCATGGTCAAGGCGATTTGTGAATTATTGTGGCTAAAGAAATTCTTAAAGGAACTAGGATTCGAACCACAATCAGAAATGAAGTTATTTTGTGATAACAAAGCAGCAATAGATATTTCTCACAACCCAGTTCAACACGATAGAACCAAACATATAGAAGTTGACCGGCATTTTATCAAAGAAAAATTAGAAGCAAAAATTATATCAATGCCGTTTGTGCGATCCAGTGAACAACTGGCGGATGTGTTAACAAAACCTGTGTCAAGTAAGAACTTTAGTGAGTCTATTGATAGACTAGGAATGAAAGACATATACGTATCAGCTTGAGGAGGAGTGTGGAAGAAGCAAGTTGTCACTCAGGTCCAATTTAGGAAACAAAGCTGCTGAATCAAATCTGGACAGATTAGGAAAAATAGAGGAATAAAGGAAGAATGCGTAGACAGATTGAATAATTATGATTAGATTGCTGTAATTGTCTAAGTTAGGTATTACTCTCAAATGTAATATTTAGCTTCTAATTTAGAGGATCATGTAAAAATGATAAATAGAGATATAGGTGACAGAATGTAACAAGAAGAAAAACTCTCTGTAAATTTCTTTTATCCATGAAATAAAATAAGGGAGGGAAGGGTCATTCTTGGGAGTTTGGTGTTCTTGTTTTTCTGACAACCACTATAAACGTGAATTGAATATTTGAATTGTTAACTGGGAAGACTTTCTTTTTCTTTTTATAAGTATTGGATTCATTCTGCAAACAAATTAAAAGAAAGCATTAATGCTGACACATGCTATTTTACTTTTGCTTTTCATCAACAAATATTAAAACCGATCGATCGAGTGCCAAAAGTACAGTTTATCGTTGTTGTTTAATTTTATTTGCTCAACAATGATACGTGCATGATTCTATGAGACGTAGTTTATACATGAGATTGAGCTAGATTTTTGTGAAGTTATTGATTAAATAGAACATACAAATCCATAACCATTATCAAATGCCTCTTCATGCAACTCAAGATTGTTTTGCAACAAATATATATACGTTCATGTTGTTCATCAAGTCCTGGAGATCTATTTTTATGTTTGGAACAATTATGTTTGATTTATTGTACTATATGCGCACTTTAATAATAACAATATTCTGAAATCAACCTAATTATGACATTTTTTTCTTTTTGATGGTAAATATATGCATGCCTGCAAAGAAATATGTTATTTATGCGAGAAGAATTTTGTTTTTCAAACTGGCATATATAGTACAATACTCATACATATATATTTTAGAGAGCACTGGTCAAGAGGAGAACCTGTGGTAGTGAGAAATCTGCTTAGGTATTCAAGGTTGAGCTGGAAGCCTGATGACATGTGGGCTGCTGTTAAAGGTGTCAGCACTGATCCTGAGTTAGCATCAATCCGGGCTATTGATTGTCTCTCCTGTTGCCAGGTCGGTGTTGTAGACTTCTTTTGTATTTATTTACTGGTAATATAGTCTATTAGTAAGAGTTGATTTTCATTTTGACAGTAAGTACATGAAAACCGGCTGACTATATGTGTTTAGCCATGAATCTATTCTATGTTTATATTGATACCCCACGCAAGTCGTATATTCTTATGTAGAACTTAAAAGGAAAAAAAAAAGGTAAGTAAGACCTGATGAGAATATTCGAATTAGGTTTCTGATATTTGAAGCTTATTTCTATAAATTATGTTATGACAGGTTGACATAGAGCCTGAGGTCTTCTTTGAGGGATACATGTACGACCGATTGCTCCCTAATCTGTGGCCAGCCATGCTCAAGTTAAAAGACTGGCCCACTTACAACAATTTTGAAGACGTCTTACCATGGCATTGCTCTGAGTATATATGCTCTTTACCGTTCCAACCGTACACTTAACCCTAAATCTGGCACGCTAAATCTTGCCACCTTTCTCCCTGGTGATGCACCGAAACCAGATCTGGGACCAAAATCTTACATTGCTTATGGATTTAGGGAAGAGCTTGGCCGGGGTGACTCTGTGACAAATCTCCATTGTGATGTTGCTGATGCTGTAAGTTTTTTTTTTGTTTTTGTTTATTATTTGTTAATTCTCTCTTCTTCTTTTTTTACTTTTGAGAGCATCCTGGCTTAGGGTTAATTAAATGTGCGTAGCCACCCTTGAAAATGTCAAAAGATCATGAATATCGTATCTCAAAGGACATTTAGGTTTGAAAGATAATTTTTTTAGACTGTATTTGAATGAGAGTATTCCATCATAACAGTATCTCATATAAAATTATTTCCTTTTAAATTTTTATGTTATTGACAACTTAAAGAAGGAGATTAAATATTTTCTTTTGCAAATTCATATCGAAAAGAAAAGGTTTAAAAAAATGTATAGCTGATTGAAATCCAGTGCATTCCGCAATTCTATTTGATTTAAGGTCATCTGAAATTATGGTGTAAAAGCTATGATATCTAAACACAGTGGCAAAATCAAGAATTTTGATTAGTGGTGTCGATTAAAAGGATATTTAGATTTTCATAAAAGATTTTGAAATTGCATATATGAGGATTTTCAAGATGAATCATAGTGTAAAAATAAACTACTTTGACATACTAATGAGTTATACATAATTTTTTACACTTTGTTTTTTATTCTGATATTTAAATGTGTGTGACCTGTTAGAAATATGGAAGTATCACATGACCCAGCAGGACATGAAAATTGCACTGTTTAGATGATATTTCATGATTTAGAGGGGGTATACCATATATTTTTCTGTTTGCGCGGAAGAAATTATAGTTGATGCATTGTTAGTGGGAATGAAATAATTCCAAAAGAATTTGGTTATTTTATTTTTTAACTGGTCTTATTTTCTAATGATTTATCTGTCAAAAGAATTTTTTTTTATTTTTTATTTCTATGGTACTGATTTTCTTTACCAGGTAAACATTCTGATGCATATCTCAGCAGTGGATACATCGTTTGAGCAAGAATCAGCAATTAAGCACTTGAAGAGAAAGCACAGAGAGCAAGATAAGATAAGATGGAATTCTCCGAAAATAAAGGGTATACTATTACTAGCAGAGCAGAAAAGGGTGAGAAAAATAAGAAGGGTGAAACAGGAATAATATTAATACATGAGGCGAATGATGGAGCTGAAACAGCTGGGGCATTGTGGGAAATATTCAGAAGGGATGACGTACGTGCCATTCCTTTCTAAAAGCATACCTTGAGAAATACTTTCATGAATTTCGGCATACACACCGTAATATTACAGTGTAGATCAGGTATGATATGCACTTGTGACCCAGAACATTTATGATATGCACTTGTAAAAAATTAATAATCTGATAGTAAAGGTGCCTTTTGATGTGCATAACTGCAAATACACCTTCATTTATTACATGATTTTTTACTCCGAGTTTTTTTTTTTTTTTTAGGTTTTAAATCCAGTTCATGATGAGACGTTCTATCTGACAGCTGAACTACATATATAAGAGACGTCTCGATCTCAAGAAGGAATTTGGTTAGTTATGCAAACATCCTTGAGTCAAAAAGTAAGATAAGGATTAATTTTTCTTCTGAAGAAATATAATATTGAATTTATCCTTGTACTTGTAGGGATTGAGCCATGGTCTTTGGTGCAACATGCATGTTGGAGAGGCCGTATTTATATATACCTGCTGGCTGCCCCCATCAAGTATTCTAGTCCGTAATCTGAAGGTGTACGTGTTTAAAAACCTTTTTGTTAGGTATACAATATTTAAAAGACAAAAAGTATACAAACAGGTTTTAGTACGATTTGCAGAGCTGATATCAGATCAGCATTTATTATAGTTTCTAACACAAAGTACGATTTGCAGAGCTGTACCTGTACAAAGATAGCAATGGACTTTGTCAGAGAGCATTGGTCAGTGCATTAACCTAACCAATGAGTTCAGGCAATTACCTAACAACCACCGTGCCAAGGAAGACAAGTTGGAGGCAAGTACTTGCCTGAAATAACCAGCTTAATTTATAGGAAATGTTTTTATACATACCCCTACAAAATATTAACCCATCACGAGTATTTTTTTAAAACCTAGAAATGTTTGTATGGTTATGCCTCTTTTAGAAGCTGGAAACGTCCAATTATATTCCTCCCGCAAGTCCTTTTGAAATTTGAAAATTACCCTACACAAATTTATATACAGATATTGTAATAGAGCGGGGTATGTTTCGGCATCTTTTCAAACTTCAAATAATAAGAAGAAAAATGTTGCCCAGTGTAGACATGGATACAAAGGATAAGTGTTTTTAAAAGATGATGCAAAAGTACTTTTTTTTTTTACTTGTTTGCATAGTTAGAGTATATGTGATATTTTGCCATTTACAAGGAGCATATTTGAAATTGGATTTGCCTTGTATGTTTGTAACAAGTGTTTCAATCTGCAGTAGGGTTAATATTTGATCTTTGAAAATCTTAAGTGTGCAGATAAAAAAAATGACCGAAATTTTTATTGTTACCATAAAAAAAAATCAGAATTAAATCGTTACCACCCCGCTGACCCTTTATTCAATACTACCACCCCCGCTAACCTAGTTCGCGCACCAAATTGGCTGGTGCGCGGACTGGGTTCGCGGGCTGGTGGGCTGAATGGATTTTTGGGTTTAAGGTTAAGGTTAAGGTTTAGGGTTTAGGGTTGACTGGATTTTAGAGTTTATTTTTATTTTTGCAACGGGTGTCTGAAAATCCTGTTTTATTTTTAACGATGTTCATTCATCAGACGCAAGGCAGCAGGCAGGTAAATAACGTAAAAACTAATGTGTTAAATTGACTGCAGAAGAACTAAACAACATAAAAACAAAACAACATAAGAACTAATATCAAAATAATATCGAAATAACATCCAAATAACAAGAACTAATACCGAAATAATATCCAAAAATATAAACTACAACAAGTAACTCTATCCTATCTGCTCGAGGGTGTCCACGGCTTCTTCTCTCTCCTAATTCTCTTACCCCGCCCCTCCTCCTGACGCTCCCTCTCCTCAGCGATGTGTACTGTCGTGATGGCTGTGGTGGGGTCTCCTCATGTATCTCCCCAAAAAGTGTCTCCTCGTGTGGTCCCTCATCTGCACCAGGTCTGAAAATAACCTCACGCTCTGTAGAGTACACTGGTAAGTGGAAGACATCCTACTGGACAGCTGCTGCACTGGACTGTGGGAGTGGCGTCTCCTGTGGGAGTGGCGTCTGCTGTGTGTAAAACGGAGGAGAGTCTACATCCTGCGTGTAAGCCCCGTACAGAGAGCCCAAGTGAAACGTAAAATCAGAGGTGGTGTCTTGCTCGTCGTACGGATCTCCGCGGGGTATATCTCCCTGAAACAAATAGATAATTAGGTTTCACAATGAAGATGATTATAAAAATAATTACAAAAATATACGTACCGCTGCAAGCCCAGCAGCCTCAAATGCGGCCTCAGCAGTCGCTGCCTTGTGTAGGTGTGAGAAATCTGGCTCTGGCGTGCTCATAGGCTCCGCAGAATCATCATCGTCCATGTCTTTCAAATCTTCATAGCGGGGAAGATCTGAAAGCCTGAGAACCCTCTCGAGCTGATCCTGGTACCCGGCGACGACGACAGGCGGTGCAGCCATACACAACCATTTCTTCCCGATAGCCTTCCAACCTCTTGTGACGGCGTATCTTGCGCTCCTAAGCACTTGCTTGATGTTCATGAGTACCTGCGAATTAAAATAAAAAAAATTAGTTCGAATTGCAAATGAATTTTCATAATTTTCTTAAACCAAAAAAATTAAAGACTTACAATCTGTGCAGCCGGGCTAGCGCAGAGAAAGAAGCCATACTCGTCACTAACCGTGTCGCGTCGTACGTGGAGCGGCTTCGTGTTCATCTCCGTGATCTGACCATGCAAGTACACCGTGAAGGCACAGTACTCCTGATACCAACTGCGATAGGTCTGATCGTATGTATCGAAAGCATACGACTGGAGCTCGTCAGGGATCCTGTCGCCCATCGCCTCAAGCCGAGTCACATAATCGGTGTGCACGGTCCGCCAATTCTTGCCGCTGGTAGTGGCCAGTTCTTTGTGAAGCTCGTACCACTTGTCCTTGGAGATGGGGATCCGGGACGGGAAAGGGCTGACGCATCACCCGTCCAGGATAGTAATGCTCGACAAGCTGGTAGAACACAAGTGGTACCTGCAAGTACATAAAAATAAATAATCCTACGTACGTAATAAATAAAAGTGATGCAAAACGGGAATACAATAACAATGCAAGGGTTACCTGAGCAAACCAGAACTGACGCTGCTGGAGGCATATATGAGGCAGGTCATGAAGGAAGAAGTGAGGGACAGCATCATCGTCATCAACCTCGACACGCTCGTCGTACGGCCGCCAGCAGACGTGTCTGTCAGGAGTCATCTGCTCGAACTGACTCCAGAAGAAATCAACACCCATAGGTCTACCGTGCGGGGTCTGGATGTACGTCTTCCTCGAGCACCAGTTCTGCGCGTAAGCCGGACATGTAATCCCGTTGGGCTGCCCCCAAACTGGAGCCCAACCTCTCACTCATGGCTGTGGACGGCCGAACGGGAACCTCGTCCACGACCAATGCATCAGGAGACCAGCTGGACCGTAGAAATTGTGCTTGTTTGTCTATTTAGGTACAAGTGACAGTTAAAATTCTGGTTTTTTTTTGTGTAACCATTTAATTATTCAGATTTAATTTCAAAATAATTTATACCTGGCATGCGGTGCACAAACCCCGATATAGACATGCCAATACCGCTGCACCCCAATTCATCTGTTTTGGCTGGGCCAAGTCCCTCAGCCACTCAAGCAAACATCCAGGGACAGTGGCCCCCGATGAATCTGGGAACAGCCAGCAAGCAAACATCTCCATGATGTAAGCCCGGGTCCACCGATCTACCGTCTCAGCATCAGCATCCGCGTCTAGGGCTCCACTGTCAATTCGAACAAATTTAGTGAAAATTGCGAAAAATAGACATCAAATAATTAATTTTTAAAATAAATGTTACCTGAACCGCTCCCGCAACTGTGGTAAACTGATGTCATTCTTCGAGTAGACGTACCCCTTCTTGGTCGACCTCCGCTTCATCAACCCGTCTCCCAGCAGGTCGGTGATGAGCTGCGTGAAGTCTCCGTACTCCACACCTGTCACCGCCTCTCCAGTAATGGGCAGACCCCAGAGACAACTCACGTCCTGGAGAGACACCGTAATCTCTCTGACGGGCAAGTGGAAGGTATGGGTCTCCGGCCGCCACCTCTCGACCAATGCAGATATAAGAGCGACATCTGCATTTAAGTCACTGAGCTGTGACACATGCCACAGACCCAGCCTCTGCAACGCAGGTGCAAATCGAGGGTCGTAGAGGATATTCATCTGGTTGTTCCTCGTCGACGTCAGAGTATGAGTCTGCATTTAATTTCAAAATAAACACAAATACAATTTATTATTTTATTCAAATGAAAATGTATATTATTTACAAGTGGTATAGAGATGTAAACTTACATATGAGTTTCTGATCTTGTGCTTCTTATACGGGAACCAGCAAACATGACTGATATACTCGGTCGTCAAATGCGGAAAGACAGTCCGGGCTAACACTACATCCAACTCCACATCATTATGAGGCATACTGGTGTGCTTGGTGTCGCTGGATGACGCCATACTACAATTTGGTGCATTTCTAGTCAAATTTGGTCTTAAGTACCTCAAATAGGGTACTTTAATAATTTACTAAAATAATTTGGCATAAAATACAACATAATATAGCTAAAAACAATTCTATTCTATTTGGACATCATTCTAATTATTTAATACAATTCTACTCTTTTTGGACACCATTCTAAATATGTAATACAATTCTACTCTATTTGAACACCATTCTAAATATTTAATACAATTCTACTCTGTTTGAACACCATTCTAATTATTTAATACAATTCTACTCTGTTTGGACACCATTCTAAATATGTAATACAATTCTACTCTATTTGGACACCATTCTAAATATTTAATACAATTCTACTCTGTTTGAACACCATTCTAATTATTTAATACAATTCTACTCTATTTGGACACCATTCTAATTATTTAATACAATTCTAATATATTTGGACATCATTCTAATTATTTAATACAATTCTACTCTATTTGGACACCATTCTAATTATTTAATACAATTTTACTCTGTTTGAATCTATTTTGGACACCATTCTAATTATTTATTACAATTCTACTCTATTTGGACCTATTTTGGACACCTATACCAACTATCTACTCTACAAATAAATAAATAAATAAATAAAGTAAAAAAAAAACTCACTTTTTTACTGTTGGGCGTGCGCGGAGTGCGGAACAAATGAGCTTCGCACGGCAGTTATACGGTAAAAAGAGTGCTCCGCAAACCCAGTATGCGCTCCAAGCTGGTGCGCCAACCCAGTCCGCGCACCAGCCAATTTGGTGCGCGAACTGGGTTAGCGGGGGTGGTAGTATTGAATAAAGGATCAGCGGGGTGGTAACGAATTAATTTTGATTTTTTTGTGTTGTAACAATAAAAATTTCGGAAAAAATGATAGTCTATGCGGCATAACTAAATATCTCTATGTACAAATTTAATTATTTAACTAAATAACAAAATATGTGAATAAAAGTGATATATTTAATATTTTTCTTATAGCAAAAAACATACACTAAATAACAAAAGTATATTACTAATTATTGCTCAAACATTATCATATAATTTAATTTTATATAATTACCTTATACAGTAATTGGTACAAAATAGCCTTTATCCGTATTCATACCCGTTTAGCTAATGAAAAAAACTTATTACTCATATCCATACCCGATAAACTAACGAAAAAAAAATCCTACCCATATCTGCTTTAACGAATACGGTACGTCGGTACGAATAAGATAAACGGTTAAACGGAAATCACAGAACTATTATTTCAAATCTATCCATTCATCTGTTTGAAGATTCGTGCATAAAGAATAAATATTGTTAAGATTCATGCATTCAAAAATATGAAAGAGTAAATTTAAAATCACATAATCCACAGCAGATTTATTTTCACCATTAACACCCCTAGTACCGCTGATCGCTGCCTCGCCGATCTAGTCCGGATAAGGACAGAAAACAAAGCCCAAAAAGACAAACTTCTCGCCTTCTCGATCTCGGCACGAGTGATATCCCAGTTCCACTGTACCCGAACATAAGTTTAATACGTGCACGAGTGACACGTGCAATGAATTTACCAAACAAGGGTCGCACTACCATGTACGAATCCGACTCTTAAAACTTATTTGGGCCCACTGCTAGTTGTTCATCACATGGCAATGTTTATGCCCTGACCGGGCTGACCCTCCGAATCCAGGCCCACTGCTTGTCCTGATCCTCTGAAGTAACTCAAATTTTGATTTTATATCTGGACCGTCCGATTAAAATTCGGATCAATTCGATCCGAGATGTAATGTATGAAGCTCCTTTAATATTCGTCCCGAAGCAGATCGACGGTCCATAATTAAACTCGAAATTTGAGTTACCTAGGATGATAATGATATGAATGCAAGGAACTCTCGGGAGCCGGGGAAAAGCACAAAGAGAGAGAAGTATTGAAAACAAAATAAAAGAAGCGAAAAAGAAAACACACAGTAAAATATCTACCAACTCTCTCTCTCTCTCTCTCTTCTCTATGCAGCATTCAGCTTCTATTAAACACTGAACAGTAAAATCCCTCTCCCCTTGGATATTTTTCTCCTTGTCATTTGATTTCAGAATTGAGGCATTCACTTAATCTAAATTAGCACGTTGGACTCCGACAGTATGCCTCACCGTGTTTAGCCTCAGGTACCTCTTTCCTCTTTGAACTGATCTTTTTTTTCAACTAATAATGCTTTTTAAGTGACGAATTATATTGTATGATCGGAGAGTTTCTTCTGTTTGGGGAAAAAGGTAATTGTAGTTCATCTGAAATTACTGAGAAATTTTTTGCTTTCGGCGTGAGCCACGTCACGAGTCGAAAGGAAATGAGATTTCATGAGATAATTGGTCCGGGGGCAATTTTGTAAATTGGTTAAGTTCCTTGTTGGAGGTTTCATCCTCATGAGATGGGATGGTGGGGACCGGTTCTTTGGTGACCTGATGGGGTCCATATATTGACCCCCAGGTGGCCCACGAGGCGCTCAACGCTCGCTCGACTAGGCAATTAATTAATTAATTAATTAAACTTGCCGTTTTATTTTGTTTTTGAACGAAACGGCCGGCGCAGGGGTATAAATGTACTTTTTCCTAGGACTGATTATTTTTATATAAATTTTATTAAGAGTGTCAGTCGCTGGTTGAAATTTTATATAAATTTAATTGTCACTTTCTAAAACAAGGCTGTTATATCATTTTATAATTAAACAACTTTAAAGCTTATAATTAATAAGTTGGGGATTGATATTAGTTAATATATCAAGACAAGTATCTTTTGGTAATATTCATTGTCGAAATTTTTTGTGAGTCAAATGGACCATGGTTTTGAAGTTTGAAAATGGTATAATATAATATAATTAATTTTGAAGTATAGAAGGTTGAATCTTGAGAAATCTAGGTCGAGCTTATCACTGGAGTGTTCATTAAAATAAAAATAACTGAAATTAATTTAAAGTTAATTTACTGAACTCGTGAATAAGAATTAATATTTTTTACAACATAACTTATCGAAAATAATTTCATTGAACTAAATTTTCTATTTATAAAATTGCTGTACATTTCTGAAACTATAAATAAGTTTGTCTGTCACCTAAAATTTAAAAATAAAATAAAATTACTAATAAAGATGCTCTGATCAGTCTCTTTCTCAGTCTCCACTCGTCACTCGTCAGTAAGTAGCCGAATTGTTTAAGCAACAAGGCTCCAGTAGTCAGTAGACGTGACGGAATGAAAATCTAGGACCTTATTAGTTTGCATTAAAGTGTCAACACTTCATTAAACAATTTATAGTCGCTGTCGCTCTCGCTCTCGGTTGGTTGGTCTTATACTCTTTATCTGGTATCCGGATTTCATATACCACTGTGAATGTGAATGAATTATGAAGCGGGTTAGTTTTAAAGCATTATTGGTTTGCTACATAGTAGGACAGAGAACTAGTACATTATTTTTATCTTTTCGTCATATAATAGCCTTGCGTTTTCTTAAAGTTCATTTAAGCATTAGCTTTATATCAGCAAAGATATTCGCACATTGGCCACCAGTGGTCCGTTTCTTTTAGCAAAGCCACCACTTTAGTTTCTTTTGCAAATATACCCTTTTATGAAACTCATATTATCTGTATTTGTTATTTCTAACATATTTTGGTTTATTATTGGGTTTTTAGAAGATCGATAGCTGTGTCTATTTTTTTAAGATAAAAATGAGAATCAAGCTTCTCAATTTGTCCTACGGGCTTGTAAATACCAATTTTTTTTTATAACAATAGGAGTTTTCTGATTGAATTTCGGTATTACAATCTGTCACATTGAATTTCAAAAACCTGTCACAAAGAAAGCATTATCTCTGTCACAAAGAGAACATCATTTTGGTTACTAGATCGATAATTGATTTTCCAATCATTGTTGTGCAATACTGACAAACGAATGATATAATTTTGTTATGGTAAACACATCACACTCACAGGCAGATAGGGGTGCAAATGGATCGGATATTATCCGTCCGTATCCGGATCTGTATCCGAAAATTAAATATGGGTATCTGATATCCGAATATCCATGCGGATACGGATATGTATATGGTTTTAAATTTTCATTATCCGTATATGAATAGTTATACCATATAGTTTAATATATTATGAAAAAATTATGTAATTCACCATTATAAAAAGTGGCGTATCCTTATCCGTCTAATATCCGATCCGATTCGTATCCATATCCGTATCCATATCCGTATCCGAAAAATAAAAGCAGATACTGATATCGTTTTACCAATATCCAATCTGTTTGCACCTCTAGAGGCGGAGCTATTCACATTAAATGTGAGTCAATTAACCTCTATTTTTTCAATATTTTTGTGTTTGTGCATAATTTTCTATATAATTTGGAGTAAAATATTATGAGTAATGTAATAGTGACCCCTGTTCACAACATAATTTTTTTATATAATTGATTCCATTTATATCCGACTCTCATAGCTTAAAAGTCTGACCCCACCCCTAATCACACTGATATTAGTTACAGTTAATATGTCATATTTTTTTCACCGAAAGCATGTATACAATGAGATTAGAATATCGTAAGTTACAAATTGTTAGCTTTATAATAATTTACAACTGTTCATACTAGACTCATGAATGTTTATTCTTTTAGTATTTTTTTTATTATTATATTTGACAATATATTTTTCTAAATCACATTAACTAATTATGTTTTCAGATGCTTCAGTAAGCCTCATCATTTAGTATATGGTTTATCCATTAAAAAGAGTTCCAATTTTGAAAATTCACTGTGGCTATACGAATATACTCATAAGATCTGTTTTTACTTCTAATGATATATACCGGGTATTAATTGATTCTATTATTTGACATATACTAAAGATAGTCTGAAAATATTTATATATTAAAAAGGAAGTTTGATAAAGATCTTTTATCATAAACATTTGGATGGATCTTATGGGATGCTAAACTAATTAGATCTTACATGAAGGGTATAATGCCAAAATATTGCATGACCATTCTGCCCATACCTCAAGCAACAGAATTAAATATTACAAAAAGTTGGGGGAAAGCGACGAAAATCACGAGCAGCCTGAGCCTACCAACGCCAAGTGTCGTGAATTCAGATCTAGTGCAGTAACCCAATTTTTGAGTTTTGATCCAAACCGTCCAAGGTGCTCTAACACGAATCTTAAAGAACCTGGATCCCATAAATAGTACTGGCCCCCTGCGCTACCACCGAATAGGCACCGTACACGTCAAAACTCTAAAATTGGGTTACTTTAGGGGATCCGGACTCAAGTGTCGTCAGGTTCCTCATCACTCCGGCACTCCCATAAGACGGGTCAGAAGTAACGCAAATTTTGTATTTATATTGAGGCCGTCCGATCAGAATCCGAGCAGGATTTGAATGCACAGGGACTTTAACATTCGTGCTAGAGCAGATCGGACGTTCCGGGTCCAAACTCTATATTTGGGTTACTTTAGGGAAACTGAATTCCCCATTCTTCACCCACATACACATTGTTCAAAGAGCAAAACCCCTTTTAATTTTTAATCTCTCTAACAGTTCCTAAACCCTTTTTTCAAAAAAATTAAAAGCCCTCTTAATTTCCAATATCTAACACCTTTCCCTCTCCTATTTTCTCTCTCTCTCTCTCTATCTTACCCAGGCGATGCTCCAATGAGTCTCCGCCAGCGCATCAACCGCCCCGCCCCCGGCGCCGGAGCCGGTGGGCCCCAGACTTCAAACAGTGGAGTTTACAACATAATTCCACTGGACAACCTCCTAGTGCAGCACCCCGCTCTGCTGTCGACTGAGGTGAGAGCCGCCATGGGCGCACTGATCAATGTCGAGGACCTTCCTCCCAACCGGTACGCCACGTATCAGCCCAGACTCGACCTCCTCGACTGGCTGGGGTCCTACTTTGGTTTCCAGACTGACAATGTCAGAAATCAGAGGGAACACCTTGTCATGCTCCTTGCAAACTACCAGATGCGCCTCGACGTCACTCCTGAGATAGTTGATTCGCTCCACAAAAGTGTGCCCCGTAAACTTTGTAAGAAGCTTCTAAAGAATTATAACTCTTGGATTGGTTATCTCGGCAAGCGATCTAGTGTGCATCTGTCAGACAGGGACCATCGCCGGAATTTGTTGTATGCAGCTCTGTATCTTCTCATTTGGGGTGAGGCCGCAAACCTTCGGTTTGTACCAGAGGCTCTGTGCTACATTTATCACCATATGGCAATAGAGCTCAACAAAATATTAGATGGGACTCTGGACCCAAATGCAGTACCAGCTACTATGGGTGAAAACGGATACCTGACAAAGGTTGTGACCCCACTGTATGACATAATCAAGGGTGAGGTGAAAGCCAGCCGAGATGGCAAGGCTCCGCACTCGGCTTGGAGGAATTATGATGATTTCAACGAGTACTTCTGGTCTCGGCGAGTATTTGATCGGCTCAAGTGGCCACTCAATCTCTCGGGCAGTTTTTTTGCACAGCCCAAGAGTCCTAACCGGGTTGGGCCCAAGAGTCCTAACCGGGTTGGGAAGACAGGGTTTGTGGAGCAGCGTTCCTTTTGGAACATATACCGCAGTTTTGACCGGCTATGGGTGATGCTGCTGCTGTACTTTCAGGCAGCTCTAATTGTTGCATGGCAGGGTCATACTTGGCCTTGGGATAATTTACGTGACCGTGATAATCAGGTAAAAGTTCTGACAATTTTTATTACCTGGGCCACATTACGCCTCCTCCAAGCCGTGCTTGATGCAGGTACACAGTACAGCCTGGTGTCACGTGAGAATTCCTTGTTGTGTCTCAGAATGGTTCTAAAAATTGTTGTGGCTGCTGGATGGATTATTGTATTCAGTGTGTTGTACGCACGAATGTGGGACCAGCGTGACAGGGACAGGCGGTGGTCCTATGCTGCTGAACAAAGGATTTTGAACTTTCTAGAAGCTGCTGGTGTTTTTGTGCTTCCACAGGTGGTGGCATTGGTGCTGTTTATCATTCCCTGGCTGAGGAATGTTCTAGAGAAGGCCAATTGGAGGATTTTGTATGTGCTTTCTTGGTGGTTCCAACGCCGCACCTTTGTGGGCCGGGGGTTGAGAGAAGGTTTGATTGACAATATCAAGTACTCCTTTTTCTGGGTTGTGCTTCTGTTGGCTAAGTTCAGCTTTAGTTATATTCTACAGATCCGGCCAATGGTGGAGCCCACCAAAGCGATTTATAAAATTAAGAGAGTGGAGTACCACTGGCATGAGTTCTTCACACATACCAACCGGTTCGCTGTGGTCGTTCTGTGGGTCCCAGTTGTACTTATCTACCTGATGGACATCCAGATATGGTATTCTTTTTTATTTATCTTCTAGGTGACTTTAATATTTAGCTATCAGCAGTGGAAATAAACCCCGTGCTGTTGTTTCTTTATCATCTGTGACCCTATAATCTCTGTATAAATTGCTTGAGTTCGAGGTTTTAGGTTTTTGGTACATTCTGATCAGATGTTAACTTGAAGTACTGATGTAAAATAGAACATAGTAGGAGCAAAACACTTGATGTATCTGAACTCAGCATATCATAGGCCAATGTTTTATTTCTCGACTCAGGGTATCTTGTTTTGTTATACATCTTACGTTTTAGTTATGTGATATGTGTTAGTTTCTTCAATTAAAGTGTAGTTTGTAAAGAGCCAGCAAGTATATATCATTTACTCTGCCATCTTGCTTGTACTTGCTTGGAATCCAGATAATCCTGTTGTATTGGTAGTGGTATAGAACTTGATTAGTACATAGTATTTTAGCAATACTTGCTTGGAAATGTATATGCTTTAAATGAATTCTCCTATTGGAGGTTCAATATAAGCCATAAAATCCCAACTAAGAGAAGTCAGAAAAAAAAAATGTTTCTAGCAAAACTACTGATTGGCCTGTGCATATGTATTTTAATTTAAAGCTGAAAACCATTGATGCAATGAAATATGAGCACGCTGGTTCTGTTAGAAGCTTGATTTGCTTGAACATCAACAAATGTATTAATTTTTGTAAATTAATAACAGGTATGCCATTGTTTCATCTCTTGTTGGAGGCCTTGTGGGTCTCTTCTCTCATCTCGGTGAGATCCGCAATGTTGAGCAGCTGCGGCTCCGCTTCCAGTTCTTTGCAAGTGCAATGCAGTTCAATCTCATGCCTCCCCAGGAGCAGCCAAATGAGACGCGCCACTCAATCCGCAACAAGTTTCGCGATGCTGTTCACCGGCTAAAGCTCCGGTACGGTTTCGGCCGACCATACCGCACTATTGAGGCCGACGAAGTGGAGGCAAAACGCTTCGCCCTAATTTGGAATGAGATAATTTTAATGTTCAGAGAGGAGGATATTGTCAGCGATAGAGAGGTGGAATTGCTAGAGATTCCGCCTGATTTGTGGGATGTTCGGGTCATCAGGTGGCCTTGTTTGTTGTTATGTAATGAGTTGCTTCTTGCACTGGGACAGGCTAAGGAGCTGGTTGCATCAGACCGGTCGCACTGGCACAGGATTTGCCAGATTGAGTACCGGCGTTGTGCGGTGATCGAGGCGTATGATAGTGTCAGGTTTCTTTTGTTGAAGATTATTAGAGATGAGACAACCGAGCACAAAATTGTACAGGGTTTGTTTCGGTGCTACGAGGACGCAATTCAGGCTGGACAGTTCACAGTTGAGTTTAATCTTGCTGTTCTTCCGAGTATTCACTCAAATTTGATTACCTTACTAGAGCTTATACTTCGTCCGAAGAAGGATCTGAATAAGGTGGTTAACACACTGCAAACCCTATATGATATAGTGGTGCGTGATTTCCCTACAAATGATGTGAGAACAGCAGAGCTTAAGCAGATCGGGTTTAAGCGGAGCACCACAGGGCTGCTTTTTGAGCATGTGATTGACTTACCAGGAGATGATGATGCGGTGTTTTACAGGCAAGTGAGGCGGCTCCACACGATCCTCACTTACCGGGACTCGATGAACGATGTGCCAAAGAACACTGAGGCAAGGCGCCGCATTGCATTCTTCAGCAACTCTCTCTTCATGAACATGCCCCGGGCCCCTCGTGTTGAGAAAATGAAAGCATTTTCTGTACTTACGCCATACTATAGTGAAGATGTATCATATGCGAAGGAGCAGCTTCGCTCAGAAAATGAGGACGGCATATCTATATTGTTTTACTTGCAAAAGATATATGCTGATGATTGGGCAAACTTTTTGGAGAGGATGAGAAGAGAAGGCATGGTGAGTGAAGATGAGATTTGGGGAGAGAAATGTAGGGATTTGAGGCTTTGGGCTTCATATAGAGGTCAGACTCTGGCACGCACTGTACGAGGCATGATGTACTACTACAAGGCACTGAATATGCTGACGTATCTGGATTCAGCCTCAGAGGTTGATATCAAAGAAGGAACAAGGGAACTAGCCTCATTGGGCTCTTATAGGTATGTGGCCCAGTTACGTCTGTACCAGCCCTTGCATAAATGCTAAAAGAACTTTTTATTGGTATTTTATTCCAATCATTGCCTCTCTGGCATTGGAACCAATGTTTTGGTACCTTTTTATTTGGATTTCCCTGATTGTTTAGTTTGTTGATTTCTTTGGTGTTAGAAAATCAAAGTTTCCTATTAAAGCCTTCTATATTGGTCAATAATGCTCAAGTTCATGCATTACGGTTTTTTGCTACATGTCAAATACATGAGTGTCCTATTTGCATGACAGGTACGAGGTGAACAACGTGTATGGCTTCCATGACCCAGTGAAACCTTCAGCTAAACCTTCAGCACGCAGCCTGAACAGGACCGGCAGCAGTGTGGCTTCGCTCTTCAAAGGGCATGAATACGGCACTGCTCTCATGAAATTCACTTATGTTGTAACTTGCCAGATTTACGGCAGCCAGAAAGCCAAAAAGGACCCCCGTGCAGATGAAATTTTGTACCTTATGAAAAACAATGAGGCACTTCGCATTGCATACATAGATGAAAAACACACTGGTCAGGACCAAGTGGAGTATTTTTCTGTACTTGTGAAGTATGACCGCCAGCTAGGATGTGAGGTGGAGATTTACAGGATCAAACTACCAGGCCCGGTAAAAATTGGGGAGGGGAAACCTGAGAACCAAAACCATGCAATAATTTTCACCCGAGGGGATGCAGTGCAAACCATTGATATGAACCAAGACAACTACTTTGAGGAGGCCCTGAAGATGAGAAATTTACTGGAAGAATACAACTACAATTATGGGACCCGAAAACCGACTCTGCTAGGAGTGCGCGAGCATGTCTTTACTGGTTCAGTTTCGTCTTTGGCTTGGTTCATGTCAGCACAGGAAACAAGTTTTGTGACGTTAGGTCAGCGTGTCTTGGCAAATCCATTGAAAGTGAGAATGCATTACGGCCATCCTGATGTGTTCGATCGGCTATGGTTTTTATCCCGAGGTGGTGTCAGTAAAGCATCTAGGGTTATCAATATAAGCGAAGATATTTTTGCCGGGTTTAATTGCACTTTACGTGGTGGTAATGTGACTCATCATGAGTATATACAGGTGGGAAAAGGAAGGGATGTCGGGTTCAACCAGATTTCCATGTTTGAAGCGAAAGTGGCAAGTGGCAATGGTGAACAAACCCTAAGCAGAGATGTGTACCGGTTGGGGCACAGACTAGACTTCTTTCGTATGCTGTCAGTATTCTATACCACAGTTGGGTTCTACTTTAACACCATGATGGTTGTTCTGACAGTGTATGCATTTGTGTGGGGTCGGCTTTATCTCTCATTAAGTGGATTGGAGGCTGCAATAAAAGGTACTGCAGATTCGACCAATAATGCTGCTTTGGAAACCGTGCTAAACCAGCAGTTTATAATTCAGCTCGGACTTTTCACAGCCTTGCCTATGATAATAGAGAATGCAATTGAGCATGGTTTTCTTACTGCTATCTGGGACTTTTTAACCATGCAATTTCAACTTGCCTCGGTTTTCTACACCTTTTCAATGGGCACCAAGACCCATTACTATGGTCGTACAATTCTTCATGGTGGTGCAAAATACCGGGCTACTGGCCGCGGGTTTGTTGTGGAGC
Organism: Carex parvula; assembly: GCA_025461045.1. NCBI lineage: Eukaryota > Viridiplantae > Streptophyta > Magnoliopsida > Poales > Cyperaceae > Carex > Carex parvula. Next base: position 2,285,490 of record JAJGRW010000559.1, read on the forward strand.
ATAAAAAGTTTGCAGAGAACTACCGCCTCTATGCACGCAGCCATTTCATAAAAGCAATTGAACTTGGTGTAATACTCATTGTTTATGCAGCACATAGTGTGATTGCAAAAAGTACCTTTGTGTACATCGTAATGTCTTTGTCAAGTTGGTTTTTGGTAGTATCTTGGATCATGGGTCCGTTTGCATTTAACCCATCTGGTTTTGACTGGTTAAAAACTGTATATGATTTCGATGATTTCATGAACTGGATATGGTTCCAAGGCGGTGTATTTTCCAAGGCTGAGGAGAGTTGGGAGGTATGGTGGTACGAGGAACAAGCTCACCTCCATACCACCGGTCTTTGGGGGAAGCTACTTGAGATAGTTCTCGACCTACGCTATTTTGTATTTCAGTATGGCATTGTGTACCAGTTAAAAATTGCAAATGGTAGCACCAACATTGCAGTATATCTTCTCTCTTGGATATGTGTAATTTTAGGCTTTAGTGCCTTCATCCTTATGTGGTATGCGCGGGTCCGGTATGCAGCGAAGGAACACATCTACTACCGCACAGTACAGTCTTTCGTCATAATTTTAACAGTTCTGATAATCATAATCCTACTCAAATTCACTTCATTTGAGATTATCGACATTTTTACCAGTATGCTGGCATTTATCCCAACTGGCTGGGGGTTGATTTCAATTGCACAGGTATGATATCAAATTAACAAAAGTTTGTCCAACTGTAGTTTAAGTTAACAGCCAGGCTGGTGTTTTCAAATCAAGGAAAAAATATTGTGCATAAGTAGTTTTGATAATCCAACGAAAGCCATACTTCTTCAACCTAACTAGACTGATTATCAAAATGCTCTATCTGCAGGTGATAAGGCCATTCATTGAGTCAACTGTGGTGTGGGATACAGTGGTGGCAGTGGCACGGTTGTATGATATTATGTTTGGTATTGTGGTAATGGCACCAGTGGCTCTTTTGTCATGGTTGCCAGGGTTCCAGGAGATGCAGACAAGGATTTTGTTCAATGAGGCATTTAGTCGAGGCCTTCAGATTTCACGAATCATTACTGGAAAGAAACCTAATGTTATTTGAGGTATTATTCACATATTGTTGACATTTTTTTGCAGTTTTGGGAAGTTCTTCCAAATATATTGTTTTCACTCTCCTGCTTTGACATTTATAAGGGATGAATTTTAAAAAAATATCATGCCAGATTGTTAAAAATCCCTACCCTGTCCTGTGGTCCAAACAACTTCACATGCACAAAGAAATTCTCTTTAACAATTTGAATAGAGGATACAATATAGAATTCGGATCCAATGAGGTACCGTAGGGTGTACAGTGAGATCCGAACGGTTTGTTTAAATCTGGTACGAATCTTAAAGGGACCTTGTAAATCTAAGACAGGCATGTATAAAATTTGACTTGGCTGGAACTCACTCTGCAATATGGGTACCTAAGAAAAACCAAACTTGTATAGATATCAATATAGTTCTTTATTTTTTCTTATTTTGCCAAGTTATAGCATTATAATTTTGTTGTGCAGATTCATGATTGCAGCTCCGCCTCTTCTGTACAGCCAAGCTCCTTTTGCTAGTTTTATGTTGTACTCTACTAGTTTAGGTCCCATTTGTTTGAATTTATTCTATAGGGAATAGTTTATTTATTTTCCCCTATGATTAGCTTTGGTATTGAACGAGCTGTCTGGTGGTTTAAGCTAACAAGATTATCATGTTTTCTAGTATATTTAGTTTGTGTTGTGATTCCATTGTTATGCATTAGTTTAGTATAGATGGATGCAATATTTATGTTATATTTTAACCAACTTGTAATATTTTGAAATATGGGCCTATTGGGCTAGATTTTTTGCATTATATTCCACCGACAAAATTCGATTTAAGCATTTTTAGTAGAAAGAAGGCTAGCGCCAACAAATGTATACCCTAAAATAGAGAAAAATTTAGACGGCCTCTATTTGTTTGGTAGGATCGTCCCTGTAATTTAAATATAGCAGGATTATTTTACAGTTCCTTAACTGTATGAACAGTCCATTTTTTTTTTCAAATAAAACAAACATGTACGAATAGAAAATATTTTGTACAAGGTGAATATTTTCTCAGAATCTAGTATAAGTTGTTCCCGACATTTTTATTAATATTCATAATTAAATAAAAATTATTAATTATATCCAACTTAGCTGGTTATTTTTAAAAATGTTCAAACCGGCCAAAAAATGGCCGGCCGGGATTAAAATTAGAACCAGTCATTTTTTGGCTAGTTGAGAATTTTTTTTTGTGTTTCAGAATCTATAAATATCCTGTTTTCTCTCTCCTCCCTCTCACAGCTCACTCAAAATCACACAAGAGAGAGAGAAAGAGAAAAAGAGAAAGAGAAAGCGATTTCTGAGGCAAAAAGGGCGATTTCGGAGGCGATTTTTCGGGTGACAATAGGATGAATAGTAGCAGTCGATGTAGATTGTTCCATCGTGGCGTATCGAGACCAGGGTCAATTAGTGGTTGAGGTAAAAATGAGGGGAAATTTTTTTTCAAGTATACCGTGATAAAAATAACTGTCAAGTATGTCTGATGGAGGAATTTCTTAGACGGCCTATTCGGTATGAAATTTCAGACGATGACTTTGTGAAAAACCCTTATGTTACAGTTTGAAAAAAAAGAAGGTTGATCCAGAGCCTCTAACTTCGGATGATAAGTTTGTTCCGTGTACTTATACTGGTAAGGCTAGCACTTCGTCTGTTGTCACTGATCTAGAGCCACATACTAAGGAGTAGGATTACTAGTGCTTGTTGTGTTGTAATTTACTCTACAAAGTCTATAGCTACTATAATGTCCTATTTCATCAATTTAGTGATTCTGTTGTAGGGTGGATGTAACATTATAACTTAATTGTAATGTATTTTTGAAGCTTATCTGTTTCTATTTAGAATGACAAATTGTTTATGCCTTTGGACAAGATTCTGACCCAGTTAAATACATCAATAAATTACGAAAAATTGGCATGCATGTAGACTTGATGTTTCTCTACAGTTTCATTAAAAGAACCAAATTTTTGATTTTGTAAAAACTCCAAAATTAATTTTGAATATGGTAAAAACAAGTAAGGTTATAAAAACTAACATTCAACTAACTCATAAGTTAGTCTAAATAAAATCTACACAAATTGTAAATAAAATAATTTTCAAAGTTACATCCAAATAAACAAGTTCACAACCTGCGTACAAACATCAATTTAAATCACCTATTACTAAGTCCATACGGTATTCCGAGAAACCGACCAATTCCAAAAGATGGCCTTCTAGATGGCTCTGCTTGACTTTCAGATGCCCCTGCTTGACTTTCAGATGCTCTTGTACGCCTACCAATTGACTTCCTTGCACCCCAACCGTCTCTCCTCCCATAGCAACTGCCTCTCTCATTGCTTCTGCAAACATAGCAGATACATCTAAACGGCTTGTAGCTGTGCTATGCCGTGACCCTTGTGACCCAGTTGCCTCTGCTGCATTTGCTGTATTTCTGGCCTTCTGCATTGCATTTGTTACTTAGTAAGCTAGTCGAAATTGGAATGAAATAGAATTTATGAATGTTACATACCTCTTCTATTCCTGTCGGTAGTGGAACAGCGAGTCTAATGCCCCTTCGCCTACCTTGCATTTTGTCCATGGTCATTATATGACATGTGTGATTTCTCCTCCAACCCTAATCCAAGCCTTGCTAGAAAGAATTCTAGGAGACTGGCAAACTGGTCATTCGTCCATATTGCCACAAGGAACAAACACTTCACTCCAAATACTTTCATGATAGTTTACAGTATACTATTCTGCAATAAATTGATTCTCGCTTCAGTTTCTTTCACGATAAATTACATGACAAACCGCTAAAAAAAAAAAATTTCCAACTGGCCAAAAATGGTCAATTCTAATTTTAATCCCGGCCGGGCCATTTTTTGGCCGATTTGGGCATTTTTAAAAATATCCATCAAAGCTGGGTATAATTATTAATTTGTATTTAATTTTGGATATCAATAAAAATGTCGGAAGTTGTTCCGTTAATTTCATTAAATATTGAATTTTGCAAAGTTCAACTTCGATTAAATGATGAATCACATTCCATCTTTTTGTGATGTATTATGAATCATAATACACAAAAAGATGGAATGTGATTCTCGTAAACATTTCTAAAATATGTGATGCACTAATGGCAATTTGAAAAGAGCAAGCTACGAAGAGTTTATTTAGGCCTTGAACTAATAGTTCTTTTTTGAAAAGTAAATGTTGGATAGGACAAGTACCTTCCCAATTTGGAAATCTATTGCGATTACATAGTCAAAAGTTATTTTAATAAGTCTCCTTAATTTGTAGGCATTGACATGTGTATAGCATTCGAAGGGATTATGAAACAAGATATGTTTGTAAACCAATTTTGTAGCTAACATTATCTTATCTTCATGGGCAGTCTTTCACCAATGTATTACTTTTTGGATTTTTTTTTCGCATTTAATAGAATGCCGGTGATTAATGCTTAATTTCTTTGCACGCCTACTGGATAAGCAAACAAAATAGCTATAGATTAGTCAAACTCAGAAAGAAATTTATCAGATAAAGTCTTTGATTAATGGGTCGGTTTACAAACCATTTAAAACAGGGTTTCGGTTTGTTTTTCACCTAACTTAATTACAAAAATAAGTAAATCCTACACTATCTAACAAGAAAAAAAATGAAAAAAAGTAAAGAAAAGGTACCATGCTTTTTGGCTGTCTTCCTTTACCGGTTTATCCAGACAATAAAACTGGCAAATCAAATACGACAACTGACAAGACTAATAAAGTATTTTTGTAAAATAGCAGATATGGGTATATTAATTAATTTCTATTAAACTTTGGATGTTAATAAAAATGTCGGCAGATATAGTAGAACTAGTGTTTTTGGTGAGTTTTACTCCAAAATCTATCAAATTGATTGTAAATTACTAATTTAAACTGTTAGTACCACTTTACTTCTGATGTACTTATATTCAAATTTTCTAAATGTTTTAATTAGTATAAAGTCAAACAGTAAAAAGTATGTTTATAAATAAATTTTAATGCGTTCATTTTTCATAATTCTTTAACCACTTAACTTATATTAAATTAATTCAAAAATTTATAAATTTTACATGTGAACACATCACTGGTAAAGTAGATCGGTTTCAATGATTTGAATTTGTCGTTCATATTGGTAGATTTATTTTAGAGTTAAGCTCACAAGTGGCTCAGTGAGCTTAAGAATATCATAGTTCCAAAAAATTTATCAAATTTGAAGAATTGTACATATTAATCTCATATTATTAAAAAAATATGAAACTTCTTATTTATTTTGTACCTATATTAGTATTTTGATATAAAAATTATGATTCTAGTCCAGATTAATATTTTCTTTTTCAAAGTTGAAACAATTGATATGAACTGTACAACGTAATTTAATATGAAAATATACTTGTTGATCAAATTTACTATTTTTTAAAATTTGTTTATTATTTTTTTAGATAGGTAGAAATTCACTACTTTTTGAATGGACTAAAATCTTTAGATCAAGTGTCTAGTGTCTACCTATCTAAGGAATAGTAAAAAAGTTTCTAAAAAAATATAAGATTTGATCAACGAGTATATTTTCGTGTGGATACCATGTCGAAAGATTCAAACCAGTTGTTCGAACTCTAAAAATTGAGATATTGATGCATAGTACCGTTGCCTCACTATATAAATAATAAACAACAAATGATTTCTAAATAAACATGTATGATATCTGTATCACTAAATTGAAACATCATCCAATTATTGTTGTATTCCGAATTTGTTACTGTGCTTTTACACACTTGGACCAGGAATTGTTGCATAAACAAAAAGGAATGTAAGTTCAAATTGATATTGACCAAAATCAAAATCAAAATCGGCATTTAACAAATCCGACATTTGCGCTTAATTGGTTGGGTTGAGCCTAACCGACCAGTTTAGACTGGCCCAACAATATTTTTTGCCCTTTTTGATAAAAAGTGAGTAGCTAGCCCAACAAAGCAATGAATTCAGACTACATATTTACATGATCTCTTGATGTGATGTAATGTCGGTTGGATTGAACTAGGCCCAACTATTTTTATTTTTTATATGAACTGGACCCATTGCCATGATGTAAAGATAAATTTAAATAAAAAGATCAATTTCTTTAAGCCGACTAAACAGGGTTCTTTTGATTTAATTTTCTTTCGGCCGTGTAAGATAGATACAGTTGGTTTGCGTATGAGCATGGCAACTGTTGCACGTGCATCATTAGGTTTAATCGCTCTTCGGTGAGATAGTGTTTATCCTTCGAATTTAAATATGCTGACATTTTGAATTCAGCCGTCCAATTTTTTCTGTGCATGCATCTCAAAATAGCTGATTTATTTTACATGCATCTCAAAATAGTTTGACGGCTGGATTCTGAATTTCAGAAATTTCAAGGGTACTATTTACGATCTCGAATTTCAGTAGATTTGGATCCTTATCCTTCATGTAATGGTTACAATTCCAAAAGATCACCCTTTAAAATTATACGTCTAGAGAGAGGGTGTTTTCAATAGAAGTAGGGGCGGAACTAGAAAAATTTTAGATTAAAAAGCAAGAACGTAAAATATAATTTATGGTAATTGAGATTCAAATTTAAAAATTCATAACTACAAAGTGAAATTTTAAATTAAGTTATAAAAACATATTTTGTATTTTATTAGAGGAGTTGCACTATATAAAAACTTTAAAAGAAAAATTCAATTAATTTTCAATAAATATGATTAAAATTTTAAAATTACGAAGGCAGATAAGCACTCTAAGACTTGGATGTAGATCCATGCCTGAATGGGTGAATGGAAGCGGAGGAGATGTGATGCTTTATCGCGTCATCAAGAACATCTGATAGATGTATTAAATGTGCGATTAATCTCTTGATCGAAACAAAACTAACAAGTTATTTTAATTCAATAGAAATAATTTAGAAATATTATTATATATAAGGGTGATAATTTAACAACGTTTTAACAAGGTTTAAAATTCTTTTATAATATATAATCTTGATAATTTTAACAAGGTTTTTTCAAATCACATTAAAATATAGGAAAAAGAAATATATAAGCATTAATTATTTGTATATTGGTTGTGTATTAATTTTTTTGTAATTTAAATATCTTTTAATATTTCATGTCATTTGATAAGCTATGGAAGTTACATCAAATTTTATCATTGTAATGTATATGATGTGTGTGTATATATATTTATTGGATTTTATAAATTATAAATTACTCTTTACGAATGTCAACATTGTCATAAAAAAAATCATCATCATTAGTTAATCCATCTCTTAGAAGGCATTTCAAAACATTAGATCAAACAGATACCTCACTGGAAAAAAAAAATAGGAGGTTGGCTAATATCAAAATGTTTGTTCCTAGGTTGTGGAAAAACTGTTTTGGTTTTTACATTTTTAAAGTTCAAATAATCGATTCAAACCGTTCAACATTCAATCTATATTAAAATGTGGGACAAATTTTTCATTTTTTTCATTTTTTTACTATTTATTAAGCCAGTTTTAAATATGATGTTTTCAATAATCCAGAAATTTTTCACTGTTTATTAAAATCAACGATTTTAAAACTGACTTAATAAATAGTAAAAAAGTTCCAAAAAATGTAAAATTTTGTCTCCAATCACATTTTAATATAGAGATCATATCTAACGGTTTGCATCGACCGTTTGGACTTTAAAAATTGAAAAACTAATTGGTTGCACCACTGCTCCGGAACAAACGTTTTGATATTTGCCAACCTAAAAAAAATAGTTTCTTCATTATTGTAAATAATTATTTGAGGATAAGGATTTAAGAAATTATGGTCCGAAAATTGCGATTGCAAATGTACGCGACCTGAACCGTCAACTCAGCGAGTGAGTACAGCCTGCGGTACTGCAGAGAATAAAATACTTCCAAATAAGTCAGTCTTTTTGGAACCTATTTGGAGTAGAACTAGGTTGTTCTTAAGCTCACCAAGTTCCTTTGTGAGCTTATTTAAAAAACCTATTGAATTGGCTTCAAACGATGCATCCAAACTGTTGAAACCGATTTACTTCACAGGTGATGCATTTACATGTCAAATTTATAAATTTTCGAACTAATTTAGTATAAAGTCAAGCGGTAAAAAAAAAATGGTTTATAAGTTAATTTTAATGTGTTCATTTTTCATCATTTTTTTATCACTTGACTTTATATTAAATTGTTTCAAAAATTTTAAAACTTGACATGTAAACTCATCACTCGTGAAGTAGATCGGTTTCAACTGTTTGGATGCGTCGCTTGAAACCAATTCGATGAGTTTTTGAGTTAAGCTCACAAAGAGGCTTGGTGAGCTTAAGAACACCCTATTTCTACTCACCTATTTGAATACAGAGGAGCCTGCTTTAAGATTCATACATACTTAAGTTAAATGGTGTGGATCTAACCTAATAGGGTAAGATCTCTCACCTTATCTGAATTCCTAGGAGTCCGGATCCTCTGAGGTAACTCAAATTTTCAATTTAGATCTGAACTGTCTGACCAGAATCTGTAGTACAGCCTGAAATGACATGCACAAAGTCCACTTTAATATTCGTGCCAAAGTGGATCACATGATCCGGATCTAAACTTAAGAGTTTTGAGTTACCTAATGTGATATGAATTCGAAATCCTACTTAGCCTCCCACAGAAGTTGGGTATGTTTGATTGTAAAACAAGAATAGCTAGAATAGCTAAATCAAGAATAGTTATTGTTTGTCTTATTAGAATAGTCAAATCTCAAAATTCTTAGAAATAATCTATTCTAATGAGACAAAAAGTTTGGATTCACTATTCTAGCTATTCTAATCCAACCAAACAACGAATAAGTGATTCCGAATAGCCTAATTCTAAAAATAACCTATTCTGAATGCAACCAAACATACCGAACAGAATAGAATAGAAGAGTACGGTTTGGTGAAAAAGACAAAAAAAAAAAAAGAAGGTAAAAACACACAACCCAATTAATTATTTCAAATAAGAGTGCATCTGTGCTCATCAGCTTATGAAACGCTTTTTGCAGTGGTTATCCAATATGAACTAAATACAAAATTGTTTCTTTTCGGAAAGGTCAATTTATTTAGAAGTTGGAGCTTGTGAAGAGTCAAGGACGTGTGAAGAGTCAAGGACGTATTTAGTGCATTTTCTTCGTTTGCATCCAAATTAAAAAAAAAACACACACACACACAAAAATTGGGGCCTAGCTATATGCCGTCATCAGGCTAAATCCTAACGTCCACAAACAAAATTTTTGTTTTTGTGTCAAAATTTATATATGTCGGTTTATAATGTATTATTGCAAGTCAAACTAGACCCAATTAGCAAAAAAAGCCAATTTTTTTTGCATTATCATGTAATGCACACACGGTGTCACACACCGACTTTAGGTCTAGTTTCTACAACTGTTGGTCAAATAAAAGCCAGTGAGCTTTAAGTACATGTTTAATAATTCAATTTATATATATATCCTGGCAACTGTACGTAATAACTGTTCTCATCACTATGATCTTAAATTAACATGGTAGGATTACAAGTAGAGATATCACTTAAAAATGAAGCACTTAATTTGGAACTCATATTTAATTAAGATTCCACTGAGAATTGAATTGGTGGAATACAGTATCTCTGCGCATATGGCAAAATTTTGTTGAGTATAATATTTCCCCAAAAAATTCGTAATTATTAAACATGCCCCCACTATATTTTGAGTGATCCACCTCGTCCAAACTTAAAGTGGCTCCCAAAAACACAAAGTTGGTGTCAGTTACTAATGTCTATTGGTCATTTGGTTGAGAGTTAGAAATAAAAACCTCATTATTATATCTATAAGTATAATATACCCTAGGCCCCAGCTATGGTTGCATCATTGTGTGGATTTTTTTTGCAAATTTTCATATTTCATGGTGGAACTTCCCTCAAAAGAAAAATTAAGATGAGTTGCATTGTTAGTTGTCTTTGTTAAAGTTATTTAAACAAAACATTCAAATTATTTTTAGTAACAAATATTGAGTTTAGAGTATTCGACCGATTATATAACGTTTGGATCGTGGAAGAATTAGTACAAAAATAGAGCAATTGATATTATAGTAGATAAGAATGGAGAGAAAATAGTATTTTTTGATTTAGTGTGAAAATAGTTGAATGTTGTGTTATTTTAATTAGTAAAAATATTGTTTGGATTGCACATTTTTTGAATAGTGATTTCTTGCAACTCCTCTAGCAAGCGAGATAGAAGAGGGCTGAGGAAAAAGAAAGATAAGTAAGTGGAGTTTTAAACGAATTGTCACAACGTGGAGATAGAAGCAGTGTCAACTCCGTCAAATCCGAACCATGTTAGTAGAATTCCAGAAAATAAAAAGTATTTTTTTTCTCCCTCATTACACACGGGAATAACCGCTATTCCATCCTACACAAGTGTAGGAATAGCCGCATCACCTAATTAATCTTTTGCAATAAGACAGGGGGTCGTCTTAAGACCGCTACTACAACTATAGATAATGTTGTTTCATTATTTTATTGTAGAAGAATTTATATTTTATGTCCTTCATCTCAATTTAAAATTCAAGCTAAAATTTCTAAAAAAGTATGCGCTTCTAAATCAATCTTCGGCGACATAATTTTGATTTGTATCAATTTGGCGATTCAAAATAGGTATCAAGAAACAGACCTTTGGATGAAGTCATTATACTTATTTTATTGAGCTCTGCCTCCGTATAACAAGTACAATTCTACTTATTAGGTGACAAGAAGTGGAGAAGCATGATGTAAACGGCGGTATCTTTCACGGATAAGGCTATGCTGCTTTTCTGATCTCAACCATTCAAAATTTTTCATTCACGTATTTCGATAAAAGAACTTTTTCATACACAGATCTCAACGATTTTGAATGGTTGAGATAGAAAAAGCAAGATCCTGCTTTTCTCTCAAAAAAGCAGCGGAGTCCGTTCCATCTTTCACGCGGTATCTAACCCGATTGCGCGCGCCTTGAATTTTGATTGATAGATTCTTGTTTTGTTTATGTTCTTACACGATTGATCGAGCTTGTACACTTTGATGAAATTTCATTGCTCAAATTAAATTAAGAAAAAACAAAGTATATACTATACATCCAACAAGAGAAAAGAAAGAAAAAGAAGCAAATAAAAGCAATAACTGAAAAAGGTACTACCAGCTTGTGTGACCACAGCACAACTTAAATAAAGGTCAAAACTTTTTCATAATTTGGTGGATTGCACAATTAACTTTTATAAAATTAACAAATATAGCAGCAAAGTTTAGTCCCATAAATTGATCAAGAAAGCGGTACGGTCGAGTTAGTTTGTTCCTGGTTTCCAGCAGTGTGCCATACATGAACTAAACATGATATAAAGAAGGTATTTAATACACAGATAATTCGTGTATCTTTATGGTAAGTACTATCAAATCATGTTATATTCTATCGCTCTTTACATTTTAGCATTTGGTAAGATTAGTTTTTATTTTTGTGAAATTTTCAAACTTATTTTAATTTCTGGAATGATTATTTCATTCAAAATATGTAGTAAATGGTATTGTAAAAAAAAAAAAATTTAGAGCAAAAATTAAATTATTGAGAGCAATGAGAAATATTTTCTCTCTCGCTGTCTAATTTACCCTTTAATTGATTGACTTTTTTTTTCTTATCTTGACATCATTATACCTGTCTAATAAAGAATGCTTAAAAAAAGAAACATTGTGATGATGAGGTAGTTTGAAAATATCTTTTGCCATGATCATTGTTGAAACTAAATATGATATATTTTGAAGTCCAATTTGTAATTTATAGTTATTGGAATAAATAGGAAGACAATATTCTAAACCGTTTTATTAAACATACGTTATATATTCTAATATAATTTGAGCGAGCAGTAAGTGCAATTTAAAACAAAAATTATTAAATGTTGGTCCATGCTTGTGGCTTATTTTACTCAGCTAATGGTTTTCATTTTTCTTAATTCTATAGTTTATAAAAAAAAATTGACTACCTTTATTTACTCCGCCATTTGAACAAAAAACTTGTTAAATAGGAAAATATTTGCGGGTTTTATTATGTGAACATTTTAAAAAAAATGTGATCTCTTTTGTATTTGCCTATTGATTTCAACAGCATTTTTACTGCTATTTTTTCTCATTTTTTTGTTAAATTTTGAAGGGTTTTGTAATCAAAACATTTGTTGATTTATCATCTCATACGAGTTTTACTAGAAATTATAAGATATACGAACTATTATCAATTCAAATTATTTTTAACCGTCTCAAAATATTTTTGATACTCCATCGTAAGATGAATTTTAATGAGCCAATCATTTCTCGTGAAATTTAAAAATAAATTTTTTGATAAATTAGTGAAGTTTGGAGCCTAACATTTTTTGTGACAACTTGTTTAATCACCCAATTTTATTTCAAAAATATTTTTTTTTACAATAACATACTACATATTTTGAACGAAAATAATCATTCTAGAAATTAAATTAAGTTTGAAAATTTCACAACAAAAAAAAACTAGTCTTCCAAATGCTAAAATGTGAAGAGCGATATAAAATTACTTTACTTGATACTTGATAGTACTCACCATAAATATACACGAATTATAGCTGTCTATTAAATACCTTCTTTAAAAGGAGTATTGTCTTATTTAGATGGAAATTTTAAATGAAGGGTAAATTCGGTATAAATTAAAAAAAATATGTCCGTGCACTCAAAAATGCAATTTGTGCCCTGAGTATAGCGTCACCCTTCTTTTATAACAAAAAGTAAACTTGAATTTAGATGGATTCCACAAGGATAAACACATTATCATTTCATAAAAATAAGCAAGCAAACTTTAATATAAAACAGTCTCTTATTCTGTTATTCAAGAATCAAACGCTCTATAATATAAAACATGTTACTTACTTAAGCAAAAATCAAACGCTCTATAATATAAAACAGTCTCTTATTCTGTTATTCAAGAAACTAATTTTGCTCCCCTGTTTTGACACACTATTACTCCACATTTCAATTGTGAACACTTGAGAGGGAAACAGAGGAAACAAAAAGACAGAAAAATAAAATTCCTACGGATGTATTTCTCAATGGTGTTGTGGGTCTGGTCCGGTGGGGCTCAGCCTCTTCGACTCGCCGAGATTTGAGACTTCTCTGCTCGGCCATGGATGAGAGACGACAACAGTTGCGTTGATTGCTTCTGAGGCTTTAACACAATTGGTTATCTCGATCCTTTCTAGAACTCTCGAGTCGGCGATCAAAATGGCAGAGAGGAGAACAACAAGGAAGAAATAGTACACTGCATTTCTAGTTGCCATTAAAGCATATGTATGGTACAGATTGAAGCTGCCGATGCTTGTTCTCTGTTTTTGTATCTATTGGAGCAGAGGAGAATTGACTGAGAGAGAGTGGCATTAGAACCGTCTCTTGCGTTGGCTATATATAGCTACAGAGTGGGGTCAACTTTCTATATTTTATTTCTTACACTTCATCTCTTATTTTATTATTATTATTGACTTTGCAATGTAAATATTCAATATAGTCCCCTAGCAGAGTTGAAATATACGGAACCTACAATGCCGCTAGCAATGTGACTTTGCAATGTAATTTGTTACTAATTAAGTCACTGTATGACGAGAGAGAAATCGGAAAATGAATCTCTGTCTGTGACAGTGGGTCATAGAATCTTTGGCAACACCTGTCAAGATTCTCAAATAAATAAAAAGACTACAAACGGAGTAAGATAATCTAGTTGAAAAGAGAGTTTAATTAACTTCACCGTAATTCCATCTTTACTTTTTATGTTTTACTAATTATTTAATTTAACAGCTTATGTAATGTATGAAGTAAAAATTTACTCTATCTCTTATTCCACAATCAAACATGACCATTAATTAGTCAATAAAGTGGATTAACAAGAAAGTTGAAAATTCAAACCGGACTAGCTAGCTAATAGAATTCATTCTTACTCCGTCGTACGTAATTATTAGCAATTACATCTTGCTATTTCTGTTTTGTTCCTCATTTTTGACAGCTTAAAGTGTGCATGAAGTGTTTATTCCACATCTTATTTCACAACCAAATATAACCATTAATATAAAAGGTGAATTAAAAGAAAATTAAAAAATTCTAATCGGGCTATAGTGGAACTCATATAGAGTGGCATTAAGAAGAGTTACGTGCTAATTACGATGCTCAATCTTATCCTGATTAATTTTAACTCATAAGAACCTGATCTACTCTCATAAAAATTCATTTCAACTACTGATAAGAACATAAAAGTATCCAACTTGTTTATCTATAAAATTGTGGTTGTACTAGGATTTGTTAATGGATATGGATATGGATATACTTGAAGTGAAATCAGTGAGCACTGACACTGGCTGAGGAAGACACGTACAGGATAATCTTAACTTACACAGTTTCCTCCGTTCCTGCTCGTATTTCTAGGGAGGGAGGGAGGCGTTCAATGGACATCGAGCCAAAATCGGTCTGATGTCTGATCGGAGCCAACCGATTCGTGTTAAGATTCGCACAAACGTGATATGCACAAACCTTAAACCAGTGTGCATGAAAAAAAAAAAATCACGCCGAGTGAAATCGCTCGCTTATGTCTAGACCATTCAATCAATATAAATTTGCTTTCGTATATTCCATTTCACAATTAGCATTGTATATAACTCCGTGATTTAAAAAAAGAAGTGTTCACTTCAGGCATTATCATTAAATTGAACCGGTTCATTGATGCTTTAATTATTCATACTTTTTGAACATTCAAGTCATTTAATTAAGTATAAACTAATATTAAGTTGACACTAAAGTACCGTGTGTCATAATATAATAATCGACTGGAACATAACCATGACCTATTTACAGTAAAGTTTTATAGTTTTGAGTTAACTATTCATACTTTTTTAGTTCAGCGCTTATTGAAGCCCCAAGAATTGTTTAGATTATCTAAATATTAGTTGCTATTAAACACGAAAATATCGTATCCCATTAATTTTTTTATTCTCAATCTCGTTGTTATTAATTTTTTTCAGTTCAATTAATATTGATTTACGAATTAATAATTATTTAGATTTCCTAAATACTTCAATTATTTAACTAAATACTAATCTATAATAAATCTGAACATTAAAATAATAGCAAATGATAATATTAATATATTAGCTGACTCCTAATCCGGGTAATGATTTTAACAGAGCAGTTTTGGTTTCACTGAGAGCACGGACTTTAGATTCAAACTAGAGCTGCATAAGGGGTGCAAACGGATCGGATACAAATCGGATAGTGGTAAAACCATATCCGATTCGCTTTTATTTTTCGGATACGGATACGGATCGGATCTTGGATATCCGTAGATATATACAAAAATATTATCATAATATATATTAAAATTTATGATATTTATACTACTATTTGGATACGGATAATGGGTGGGTTTGTTCACATCTTTTCTATCAAGTACAAAAACATCACTTTGTCTATCTACGATTCCCATAAACCAGGCCGTGCTTTCTTTTATTTAGTAAAAACCATATCTATATCCGTATCGGCACGGATATTTGGATATCGAATATCCGTATCTAATTTTCAGATATGAATCCGGATACGGTCGTATATTATCCAATCCGTTTGCACCCCTATGGTTTGTGCTCGCACGAAGCCAAAACTGCTCTGTTAATCTTTACCTGGGCCGCTATGGAGTTTTGTTTTGGAGGGTTGTACAGAACAAACCGACATTTTTATTAATATCCAAAGTTAATTACAAATTAATTAATTTATTCACGATTTTTGACATTTTTCAAAAATGTCCAAACCGGCCATAAAATGGCCGGTTTTCTCTCCCCAGAAGCCAGCCATTTTATGGCCGGTTTCCTATTTTTTTTTTACTTGTAATTAACTCTATAAATACCTCTTTTTTCTCTCTCCTCCTCACAACTCACTCATCTCTCAACCGAATTTTCTATCTTCTTTAAGGTAATTTTTTTTATTTAATTTAAATTTTATTTAATTTAATTAGGGTTTATAGTTTAGAGTTTAGGGTTTAGGGTAATTTGTTGTAATTTGGTGTAATTAGCACAGTTGATCATATTTTAGGGTATTTTGGTCTTTTTTAACATAATTAGGCTAATTAAGCGTAATTTAGCCGAATTTAGCATAATTAGGAAAATTAGACCATTTGAGCATATTTTACCGACATTAGGCTATTGTAGAATATTTTAGGTTATTTTAACCGCAATTATGTTATTTTAGGCATAATTGGATAATTTTAGCAAATTTTAGCATAATTAAGACTATTTTGGCTCTTTTTAGCATATTTTACCGAAATTAGGTTATTGCAGCCTATTGTAGCATATTTTAGGTTATTTTAATCGCAATTGATATATTTTAGCATGTTTAAGCAGAATTAAGCCTATTTTGATCATTTTTAGCATATTTTAGCAAAATTAGGGTATTGTAGCATAATTTAGGTTATTTTAACCGCAATTGGCCTATTTTTAGCATGTTTAACCAGAATTAAGTCTATTTTGGCACTTTTTAACATATTTTAGCGAAATTAGGGTATTGTAGCATATTGTAGCATAATTTAGGTTATTTTAACCGCAATCGGCCTATTTTAGCATGTTTAAGCAGAATTACCTATTTTAGCATGTTTTAACCGCAATTGGCCTATTTTAGGTTATTTTTGACATCAGGATGCATAGAGCACTGTCTACCTGTCGTCCAGTAGTTGACGAGCTGATCAGTACTAATAGCACCGAGCATATCAGTCCTCTCCTGTGGATGCCCCACGACGATCACCGAGTCTCACTGGCTTCTCGTGAGGTGCGTACCTTTTTTTAGGTTTTCTTTAAATTTTGTTGAGTTCAAATTTTGTTATGGACATCTTGCGGACGGAGATGATGGACCCGTACCTCGTCAACCTGGGTCTCTACCAGGTTGTGGACATTGTGTGGACAGAGATGAGCATTATCAATGCATCTCTCATTGCTGGACTGGTGGAGCGAGGGCGTCCCGAGACGCACAAGTTCCACATGCCATTCAGAGAGATGACAGTGACACTCCAGGATGTGAGTGTCCTTTGGGATTTGCTTATCCGTGGCACACCCGTTGGCGGCGTATCTGACAGCCAAAGATTCAGAGGTGATATCGAGTGGTTGTTGGAAGCTAATCCTCTCTCTCATTGGGGATCGTGAGCAGTCCAAATTCCATATGAAGATGACGAAGTTACGAGAGCACTTCAGCGTGGGTTTGGCGGCAGATTCCACCGATGAGGAGATTAAGTGGTAAAAACTATAAATTGTTTATATTAATCAATTTCCAATAAATTGTTTCTATTTCATTTACTATAAATTGTTTCTATTACTTCTACTATAAATTGTTTCTATTAGACTTTTTATATGTTTTGTATTGCAGATATACACGTGGCTACGTGATAGACCTTTTTTATTCTGTCATATTTCCTGATTCCAGCGGTGATATGATGCCGATGATGTATCTCCCGCTGCTGGCAGACCTTGAGCAGCCGTCGCTGTACAACTGGGGTGGGGCTGTTCTAGCCCATCTGTACTCCCACCTGTGCCGTGGTTGTGAGGTATGTCTCTAACTCTTTTCTTACTTAATTATTTAATCAATCAATCCAAATACCCTAACGGCTAAAGTTCTTAAATATTCAGAAGAAGGCGAAGCAGATGTATTATAGGCCGGTACTCCTGCTTCAGCACTAGTCGTAGTCACGGCTACCGGTGGGCCGGCCTATCCAGAATGAGGCTCCGGTATGGGAAGCGCCCGATACTTGGAGATGCTCGGCATACGAGAAGAAGTGGCACCGTTTCCACCACTACATAGATCGGACCCACGGTAGTACTATTGGGATCAGGCCAGTCCGTTCAGAGCTGCAGAGTTTGGCTGCCGATCTTATTGAGTGGACACCGTACGATCAGTTGTACGAGGAGGAGCTATTACCGGGGAGTTATCTGCAGGACCAGGAGCGGGAGATGTGGTACTACAGAGGTCCACTCGTACACTTCTGGATAGTGGAGCACCACTACCAGATCGGGTACTCTGTCAGTTTGGACTAGGGCTGTTGATTCCCACAGACCCATCTTTGCCGAGGTCCACCTTCAGAGACCTGCACAAGTAAGTCGTATCCTATTATCAACTACCTCATGTTACTTGATAGCTTTATATTGCAACTAACGTGTTCCTTACAGGATGAGCCACAAAGGGCAAACGGACTGGGACTGGAGCAACCATCTGCAAGAGTACTACAGTAAAGCGGAGGATCCCCAGTATCTAGACTTTTATCATGAGCCAGATGTCATCTTTCAGACCCAGGGACATCCCCAGTTGAGGTACGATGCTTTGTACATGCAGGTCTGTATGGCCAGTGTCTATCTGCAGGGCGATTACGGTGCCCATCTCTCGCGACAGTTTCAAAACCAATGATGGTTACCATTCCAACGTCATTAAATGGGCTCGCCAGGTAATACACCTAAAACTATATAGTTTTTTCCTAATTAAATAGTCGTCAAGATTTGATCTGATAAAATAATTTTTTTTCAGCTTTTGTCCTCGATCAAGGAGCACGGGCATGGGATTGCAATGCTGGGAAAGAAGAACTGGAGACATCTTGGGTATCGCACCCTCAAGAAGAATGCGAATTATGTTGAGGATGCCGGGCACGGTAGGAAGCTCATCACGATACTGCAAGACGACAGAGAGAACATCAACTGGGGTGAGATAGATCTGACCGAGAAAGCCCGGTTAGGATGTCTGAGATGCCCTATTCTCCCGATGAGCATCCAGAGTGGGACTACCATCGTTGGGTATTGTCCAATACTGGGTGGTTGGCATTCTACGACGAGCATGGACGTCCGGTTCTGACTCAGGTATGTCATACTTCAGTAGCTGTCAGGTTTGTACAAATTTCTTTATTCAGATCAAATTTACTAAATTATGTGTATGATTGTACAACTTTTTATTTTCACTTTCATTAGTAAAATCACGTGTTGCAATAGTATGAACACATGCTGTAATAATATATATACCTGGCTTAAAAAGTATAAACACCTACATGCATAAAGTTTTTACCAAAGCAATTTATTCATTGTCCACTTCTACTAGTAAAAATACCTGTTAATAATATGAACATTTGTCTTAATAGTATAAGTGTATGCTTTAATTATATAAAATTTGTTAAAAAGTATAAGCAACCAACCAATTAAGTTTCTTAAAAAAACATTTTTTTATTGTCAATTTTATTAGCATAAGCATCTGTCATAATATTTAGTATAAATATACACTGATAATACACCTAGCAAAATTTTAAACGACTATGTTGATAGAGACGTTGCGCTTGAGACACGGATTAAGACCGTGTTTTTTTTAGGAGCTGAAAAACCATTGTTTGGTATTTTAAAATAATAAAAACAATAGAAAGACGAAATTAAAAGGATGAAAGTAACGGTTCTGTTAAATAAAAACTGAATTAATGTTCCTTTCACTTGTAATTGCGGCTCTTTAGAAAAGCTCTTTTGCGACTTAAACTGAGTTGGTGTCGTCCAATAAAATAAATTAAAAAAGCCACAATTAACAAAGGGCCGCATAATAAAAGGAGCCGTTTTCTCCTTCGTATTACAACATTCGTAGCCGACATTTTTATTAATATCCAAAGTTTAATACAAATTATTAATTATGTTCAGATTCTGAGCCAATATCGAAAAATATCCAAGCCGGTCAGAAAATGGCCGGCATACTCCCCCCCCTAAGCCGGCCATTTTCTGACCGACTTACTCTTTTTTTTTTAAACCCGCATTTCACCCTATATATATCCCTTTTTTCTCTCTCCTCCTCACAACTCTCTCATCTCTCAACCGAATTTCTCTCTTCTTTGAGGTAATTTTCTTTTTATCTAATTTAAATTTAAATTTATTTATTTTAGGGTTTAGGGTTTAGGTGTTAGGATTTAGAGTAATTTGTTGTAATTTAGTGTAATTAGCACAGTTGACCAATATTTAGTGTATTTTGGTCTTTTTTTACCATAATTAGTCTAATTAAGCGTAATTTAGTGTAATTAGTACAGTTGACCAATATTTAGGGTATTTTGGCCTTGTTGAGTGGACGCCGTACGAGCAGTTGTACACAGAGAACCTCTTGCCGGGACATGTGGGTGATGAGCAGAAGCGGGATATATGGTTCTACCAAGGTCCACTCGTACACTTCTGGGTAGTGGAGCACCACTATCCAGATCGGGTGCTCCGCCAGTTTGGTCGAGCGGCGTTGATTCTCACAGACCCATCTTTGCCAAGATCCACGCACACAGACCTGCACAGGTAAGTCGTAGTCTATTGTCAAATACCTCATATTACTTGATAGCTTTGTATTGCAACTAACGTCTTCCTTATAGGATGAACCACCGAGGGGGACTGGATAAGGACTGGAGCACCCATTTTGATGCATACTATAGTACGGTCCAGGATCCTCAGTATCTGGACTTTTATCACGAGCCAGATGCGATCGTTCAGACCCAGGGGGATCCCCAGTTGAGGTACGATGTTTGGTACACGCAGGTCTGCATGGCGAGTGTCTATCTGCAGGGCGATTACGGTGCCCATCTCCGCGACAGGATCAAAACCGATGATGGTTACCATCCCAACGGCCGTGCATGGGCTCGCCAGGTAATGCACCTAAAACTACATAGTTTTTCTCTAACTTAGTAGTTCATCAAGGTTTGATCTGACATGCTAAATTTTTTTCAGCTTCTGGCTGCGATCAAGGAGTGCGGGCATGAGATCGCCATGCTGGAAAAGAAGATCTGGAGACGGCTTGGGTACCGCGTCCTCAAGAAGAATGCGAATGTGGTTGAGGATGTCGGACACGGTGGAAAGATCATCGTTATGCTGCGAGACACCGGAGAGAACATCAACTAGCGTGAGGTAGATCCGATCGAGCCCGATGCGATCTCGGTTTTGCTAGATGATATTCCACCTTCCCCCGATTCGCATCCAGAGTGGGACTACCATCGTTGGGTATTGTCCAATGTTGGGTGGCAAGACTCAGGTATGTCATACTTCAGTATCTGTCAGGTGCAGACTCAGGTATGTCATACTTCAGTATCTGTCAGGTTTTAATAAATTTCTTCAATCATATCAAATTTACTGATTTATGTGTATGATTGCAGGGTCCGGCAGAGATGCCGCCACAGCCACCACCTGCGGAGACCGATACTTCTGAGTATGAGTCCCTCTCGTGCAGTCTCCAGGACTTCTGGGTATTCGATGTGGATTTCATTACGGCACTGGCATGGCCCCCGATA
>JAJGRW010000560.1:0-112111 GCA_025461045.1 Carex parvula
GCTTCTTAACTAAACTTAGAAGAGGACGTGTATATGATACAGCCCTCAGGTTTTGAATATCCAAAGAATGCTGGGAAAGTGTGCAAGCTTCTTAGATCCATTTATGGATTGAAGCAAGCATCACGGAGTTGAAATCTTTGGTTTGACGAAGAAGTCAAAAAGTTTGATTTCGTCAGATGCGAAGAAGAACCTTGTGTGTACAGGAAGACTAGTGGGAGTGCCATCGCTTTTCTAAATCTTATATGTAGACGACATACTCCTAATCAAGAACGATATTTTTTTTCTCAAATTAGCCAAGTCTTCATTAAAGAAAGAGTTCTCAATGAAAGATTTGGGCGAGGCTGTTTATATACTAGGCATAAAGATCTATAGAGATAGATCAAAGAGACTCATAGGATTGAGTCAAAGCACGTACATTGACAAAAGTGCTGAATCGGTTCAGCATACAGGATTCCAAGAAGGGATTCCTGTCAATGTCACATGGTGTTCAACTTAGCAAGACTCAGTGTCTTATGACAACTGATGAGCGAAGCGTGATGAGTAGAGTACCATATGCTTCGGCTATTGGGTCTATCATGTACACCATGTTGTGCACTCGCCCTGATGTCTCGTACGCTTTAAGTGTAACGAGTAGATATCAGGTTAATCTAGGCTTGGAACATTGGAACGCTGCAGAGAATATCCTGAAATACTTGAGAAGAAATAAGGATATGATCCTTATCTACGGCGGTGATTCTGAACTCGTTGTAAATAGTTACACCGATACAAGTTTCCAAACCGACCGTGACAACTCGAGTAAAAATAAGACGTTATCACCTGATATAAGATATCATAAACAAAGGTGATGTAAAGATTTGTAGAGTTGACACAGTCAGCAACACAGCTGAGCCACTCACAAAACTCTAACTCAAGTCATGCACCGGATGCATACAGCTTCTATGGGTCTGGAACACATAAAAAATAGGCTGTGAGATTTTCTTGGGATCTATGAGATCTTTGAGAAAATAGAGACTTGTATAATTAGCAGGGCAATATGATTGACTCTAGCTTAAGTGGGAGATTGTTAGTGTAATAATCTAGAAGTCAATAGTACGATAATTTAATTATATAAAGCTTTGTTCATGAATTGAATGATTAATAATATTATCATTTTGTTCTTTGAGTTTTATCAAATTATGGATCATTTCGGCATTCGGATTCGAAATGAGTAGAACTTCATAATATAGATGATAAATACTCTTAATAGTCACTAACCGAGGTAATTAGCAAAGAACACTAATTAACCAATTAAAGATTAGTATGTGGATTAAATGATTGTTAAAGTTTTACTGACCATAGACAAGGAGTTGTCAATTTAATCACATAGATACATGTTAGAGAACATGGTATTTGACAGACCCCGAATGAAACATTATACGGAATTGTGTTCGTGTCATTAATGCTTTCATTCAGTGTTAAATTCTAAAGTATGAGGTATTCATCTTTCCTAACTAAGAGATGTGTATGTGTGATTGTTACCTAACGCTATCTGTAAAAAGTAGCTATAACGGTAGCTCTTCGGTATACATAATTTAGCTGAGGTAGTGATGGTCTACCAAAAGTACTATTGTCCCTTGTATTTATTATACGAGTTATAGTGTCACTGGGCCCCTTGATAAAGTAAGATTATCAGTGCACGGTATGATTAAAGAGTTAATCATATTTGATAATCTAACTTAAGATCAAGAAAAGATTAGTTTGCAAGATGACACATACCTACCTTGAAACTGATCTGATACTATGAGACGAAAGAATTAAACACAAGTAAAATAGTTTACTGGATCGTGATATTGTACAGTACAGCATCATCTGTGTAATTGGATGGTCATGATGCGTTTTGCCAGATGCCTCTCATGATTATAGAAGTTAAAACAGTTTTAATTTTATTTACCAACATAACACAGATCCTATCGGGTCACACCTATAGGAGTTAATCGGAGAATCTTATTGATTGATTATAAATTGATTATGATCAATAATGAGATGGTTTATAATTAATTATACTTGATATAATTATATTATAAATGTCATGTAAAAATGACAAGCAAAAACATTTGTTAATTTATAAACGTGTATGACACGTTGTATAAAAGTTAACCGGTTAATTTATAAACGTGTAGGACACGTTGTATAAATTACCGAAATCAACAACCGCAAGAAATGTAATTATTCAGAATAATTATACGGATATTAATTGTGTTTGGGGCGAGGGCATTCTGGTCTTTTCAGATTTGTCATTATCCGCATGACACGTCACCGATCCCATCCGCAACAAGCACCTCGCTGCAAGCAGCTGCCTGCAAGCACCTCCCTAACCCTATAAATAGATGGGTAGGGGTAAGAGAATTAATAAGTTCAAAAAGTTCAAAAAGTCTGAGTTCGATTCGAATTGGTTCGGTTATCGTTCTCTTTCTCGTTTTCTCTCCCAAATAGTGTTGCGGTTTAAACGAAAGTTATACGTAACAGTTACGTATTATCTTTCGAGTTGTTGAATAGTGTTTGCGGGATTTTGGTGAATAGTGTTTTCCCAAAAGTCGCGATATTTCTGTTTTGCCTTTTAGTAAAATCAGAATAACTGCGGGTCGGGAATTCTGTTATTTCGTCTTTTTCTTGTGAATAGTGTTTTTACGTAATACCGTGGTTTACAGTATTTCTGGCAAAAGAAATAAACCGCTCTCTGGTTAGTCCTGGTGGATAACCTTTAGAGGCACCATATGTTTGGTGCTCCGAGAGAAGTCATTGCTCCGAAAGAAGACTTTGCTCAGATCTGATCTTCTCGCTCGGTCTGCATTCCAATTGTAATTTGGAAACAAGGTATAAATGTTATTTATATTTATTTAAATGTTAAATAAATATTATTTTAGAAATCAATCGGGGAGTAGATCCTAAGTAGGATTAAAAGATTATGTCAAGGGAAAGACTGGAAAAGGAACTTTCGTTTGGCTTTCCGATGTAACAATTTTAATCCTAGGGTTAAGTTAAAAGTAAAATTTTTGTTTTACGAACTTTCCGCATACTTAACCTAATCAAAGGGTACAGCGATTACCCAACAGTGACAACCCTCTTCTTTTTCCATTTGGAGACGCTAATTATGTGCTTTAAAGACCTTCAATTGGAGTGTTGTATTAGGGTTGTGACTACGCTCTTTTGTTGCCATCGGGAGACACTACTAGAGTGCTGCAAAGACCTTCAATTGGGGTGTTGTATTGGGGTTCCAACTACCCTTTTTTTTTCCATCTGGAGACACTACTGGAGTGCTGCAAACACTTTCAATTGTAATGTTGTATTAGGGTTACAATTACCCTCTTCTTTTACCATCAGGAGACACTACTAGTGTGCCGCTAATATTTTCAATTGTTGTGTTGTATTAGGGTTGTAACCACCCTCTTCTCTTCTCCTCTGGAGATAATACTAGAGTGTCTCAAAGACCTTCAATTGGAGTCCTGTATTTGGGAGTTCTTTTCTCATCTGGAGACAATACTAGAGTGTTTCAAAGACAATACTAGAGTGGGTTGCAACCACCGTTTTCTCCTGTCATCTATAGACACTACTAGAGTGCTGGAAAGACTTCAATGGGAGTGTTGCATTTGGGTTGCAACAACCCTCTACTTTTTCCATTTGGGACACTAATTATGTGCTTTAAAGACCTTCAATTGGAGTTTTGTGTTAGGGTTGCAACCACTCACTTCTCTTGCCATCGGGAGACACTACTAGTGTGCTGCGAAAATACCTTCAATTGAAGTGTTGTATTAGGGTTGTGACCACTCCATTCTCATGCCATCTCGAGGCACTACTAGTGTGTTGCAGAGACCTTCAATTGGAGTGTTGTATTAGGGTTGTGACTGCCCTCTTTTGTTGCCATTGGGAGACACTACTACTGTGTTGCAGAGACCTCCAATTGGAGTGTTGTATTATGGTTGTGACTTCTCATTTCTGTTGTCATCGGGAGACACTGCTGGGGTGCTGCAAGGACCTTCAATTGGAGTGTTATATTAGGGTTCAACTACCCTCTTCTCTTGCCCTTCAGAGACAATACTAGAATGTTTCAAAGACATTCAACTGGAGTGTTGTATTAAGATTGCAACCACCATTTTCTCTTGCCATCTAGAGACATTACTAGTGTGCTGTAAAGACCTTCAATTGGGGTGTTGTATTCGGGTTCTAACTACCCTCATCTCTTTCCATCTAAAGGCTCTACTAGAGTGCTGCAAAGACCTCCAATTGGAATGTTGTATTAGGGTTACAACTACCATCTTCTTTTGCCATCAGGAGACACTACTAGTGTGCTGCAAATACTTTCAATTGTAGTGTTGTATTAGGGTTGTAACCACCCTGTTCTCTTCTCCTCTTGAGACAATACAAGAGTGTTTCAATGACCTTCATTTGGGGTATTGTATTATGGATGCAACTACCCGCTTAACATACCATCTAGAGACACTACTAGAGTGCTGCAAAGACTTCAATTGGAGTGTTGTATTAGAGTTCCAATAACCCTCTTCTTTTTCCATTTGGAAACACTAATTATGTGCTTTAAAGACCTTCAACTGGAGTGTTGTATTAGGGTTGCAACTACCATCTTCTCTTGCCATCGGGAGACACTACTAGGGTGCTGCAAAGACCTTCAATTGGAGTGTTGTGTCAGGGTTATGACCACCCTCTTCTCATCTCATCTGGAGACACTACTAGTGTGTTGCAGAGATCTTCGATTGGAGTGTTGTATTAGGGTTGTGACTACCCTCTTCTGTTGCCATCGGGAGACACTACTAGAGTGCTGCAAAGACCTTCAATTGGGGTGTTGTATTGGGGTTCCAACTACCCCTTTTTTTTCCATCTGGAGACACTACTGGAGTGCTGCAAACACCTTCAATTGTAATGTTGTATTAGGGTTACAACTACGTTCTTCTTTTACCATCAGGAGACACTACTAGTGTGCCGCAAATAATTTCAATTGTAGTGTTGAATTAGGGTTGGAACTACGTGTCTTCTCCTCTAGAGACCGTACTAGAGTGTTTCAAAGACCTTCAATTGGACTCTTGTATTTGGGATGCAACCACCATTTTCTCTTGTCATCTATAGACACTACTAGTGTGCTGTAACTACATTCAATGGGGGTGTTGTCTTAGGGTTGCAACTACACGTAACTTACCTTATAGAGACACTACTAGAGTGCTGCAAAGACTTCAATTGAAGTGTTGCATTAGGGTTACAACAACCCTCTTATTTTTCCATTTGGAGACACTAATTATGTGCTTTAAAGACCTTCAATTGGAGTGTTGTATTAGGTTGCAACTACTCTTTTCTCTTGCCATCGGGAGACACTACTGGTGTGCTGCACATACCTTCAATTGAAGTGTTATATCAGGGTTGTGACAACCATCTTCTCATGCCATCTGGAGACACTACTAGTGTGTTGCAGAATCATTCAATTGGAGTATTGTATTAGGGTTGTGCTACACTCTTCTGTTGCCATTAGGAGACACTACTAGGGTGCTGCAAAGATCATCCATTGGAGTGTTATATTAGGATTCCAACTACCCTCTTCTCTTGCCTTTCGGAGACAATACTAGAATGTTTCAAAGACATTCAATTGGAGTGTTGTATTAGGGTTGCAACCACTGTTTTCTCTTGGCATCTAGAGACACTACTAGTGTGTTGTAAAGACCTTCAATTGGGGTATTGTATTGGGGTTGTAACTACCCTCTTCTTTTTTCATCTGGAGACCTTACTGGAGTGCTGTAAAGACCTTCAATTGTAATTTTGTATTAAGGTTACCACTACCCTCTTCTTTTACCATCAGGAGACATTACTAGTGTGCTGCAAATACTTTCAATTGTAGTGTTGTATTAGGGTTGTAACCACCCTCTTCTCTTCTCCTCTGGAGACAATACTAGAGTGTTTCGAAGACCTTCAATTGGAGTGTTGTATTAGGGTGTTCTCTTCTCATCTGGAGACAATACTATAGTGTTTCAATGACAATACTAGAGTGGGTTGCAACTACCGTTTTCTCTTGCCATCTATAGACACTACTAGTGTGCTGTAACTACATTCGAGCACACTTAACTTACCATCTAGAGACACTACTAGAGTGCTGCAAAGACCTCAATTGGAGTGTTGCATTAGGGTTGCAACAACCCTCTTCTTTTTCCATTTGGAGACACTAATTTTGTGCTTTAAACACCTTCAATTGGAGTGTTGTGTTAGGGTTGCAACTACCCTCTTCTCTTGCCATCGGGAGACACTACTAGTGTTCTGCAAATACCTTCAATCAAAGTGTTGTATTAGGGTTGTGACCACCCTCTTCTCATGCCATCTGGAGGCACTACTAGTGTGTTGCAGAGACCTTCAATTGGAGTGTTGTATTTGGGTTGTATTAGGGTTGTACTTGTTCACACGGTAATGTATGCACAAAGTTTCAGTATAGCATGCTATACCTTTTAACCTTTGGTACACATCTCGAGTCGGATTGCAAGTGTACAACCCTATCAAGTAGTATATCTAGGTATCGATCCACAGGATAGTTGAAACCAATCGGATTCTACTTAGATTATATAGAGACTCTAGAAGTCTGTAAAAGGTTGGTTTTGATTTGTTAAAAGTTCTAAAGTTCAATGACAGTATTTAAAATAGCAAAGTAAATTTTGGTTTGGTTTTATATGAATAAAAAGGGGTTCCTAGGGTTTTAGACTTCGTCTCAGCTTTGACTCAAGTGCCCGATCCGTGCACTCTCATGCACGTGCCGTGTGTAATGTGCACGGGCCGTGTACTTTCATGCACGGTCCGTGTGGCCCTCGAGTTGATACAGCAACTACTGGTTTCTGTACTGATCTCTTGTGCAAGATTATTTTGCCCGTACCTAAGTCAATACTCCTCAACTCTCGTTTATTGGCTTAATTACTTGGTACGAAACTCAATTTATACCTTCTTAGGGTTCTTAAACTTCAACTCTCGTTTATTAGTTTAATTATCCTAAGTTATTTGTTAGTTTCCTAAAGATAACCTCGATCTCTCGATACGAGGAAAACTTTGCCTTTCGGCTACCGCTTGGTTTCACCTCTCAGTTCACAAACCTATCTCAAATACTTAGTTTGGTCGAATCAATATCAAAGTCTTAAAATACCATCTAGATGTGGCCATACATCTAACGATAAACTAATCAATTCAAACAAGTTCATCTAAGCAAAAAAATACTACACAACAAACAATTACAAAATTCAACACAAATTCCAATAACTAGCAAGTAAACAAAGCGTTCGACTACATCATAACCCTAGAAACAAAAGAGTTTAGCCTAACATAGAAAAACAAAAAATAAAACAAGAGATAAACAAGAAGTTCATGACAAAACTCGAAGAATCAAGAAGATACGTCGCAAATCTCTCGATTTTCTCCGTTTTCTTCTTCTCCAAGCCTAGCAGCGACTTCTCTTCCCTAGGGTTCGTTCTCTGCTCCAGAATGACCTCTCTGTTGGACAGAGAGGCACTTTAATGGCCCAATTCGCGACCTTCCCCAGCTGGCACAAATTTCCATCTTTGGATTTTATTTCCAGAAATGCCATGCACGGTCCGTGTGCCTGTGTCCTCTGGTCAGATTGTAGATCTTCTCGCAATCTTTCGAAAAGTGGTCATACACTCAAAACGGAGTTACGAGTCAAAAATTATGACTGTTTTAAGTTCAGGTGCAGAAATTTCAGCATCATATACAGGTCTGTGTCCTGGTCGTCTGTGGTCAGTTTGTGGTCGGGCAGAGGGTGTACGGACCGCATGCAGATGGTGCATGATCCATGTAGAAACCTTCAGATTCCAGATTCTCCCTCTGTTTCGCCTGTTTCCTGCAAAATAAGAAATAAAAGCGCAGCAGTACCACATTCTATAGATATTCAATGTAATAGACACGATTTGGTGGTTTAAAACACATATTTTGGTACATAAATTGGTCAGAATTATAGGTCAAATAACGAGACATCAGTGACTACCCTCTTCTGTTGCCATCGGGAGACACTACTAGAGTGCTGCGAAGACCTTCAATTGGGGTGTTGTATTGGGGTTCCAACTACCCTCTTTTTTTCCATATAGTGACATTACTGGAGTGCTGCAAACACTTTCAATTGTAATGTTGTATTAGGGTTACAACTACCCTCTTCTTTTACCATCAGGAGACACTACTCGTGTGCCGCAAATACTTTCAATTGTAGTGTTGTATTAGGGTTGTAACCACCATCTTCTCTTCTCCTCTGGAGACAATACTAGAGTGTTTCAAAGACCTTCAATTGGAGTCTTGTATTTGAGAGTTCTCTTCTCATCTGGAGACAATACTAGAGTGTTTCAAAGACAATACTATAGTGGATTGCAACCACCATTTTCTCCTATCATCTATATACACTACTAGAGTGTTGCAAAGACTTTAATTGGAGTGTTGCATTAGGGTTGCAACAGCCCTCTACTTTTTCCATTTGGGGACACTAATTATGTGCTTTAAAGACCTTCAATTGGAGTTTTGTGTTAGGGTTGCAACCACTCTCTTCTCTTGCTATCGGGAGACACTACTAGTGTGCTGCGAATACCTTCAATTGAAGTGTTGTATTAGGGTTGTGACCACTCTCTTCTCAAGCCATCTAGAGACACTATTAGTGTGTTGCAGAGACCTTCAATTGGAGTGTTGTATTAGGGTTGTGACTACCCTCTTCTGTTGCAATTGGGAGACACTACTATTGTGTTGCAGAGACCTCCAATTGGAGTGTTGAATTAGGGTTGTGACTTCCCATTTCTGTTGCCATCGGGAGACACTGCTGGAGTGCTGCAAAGACCTTCAATTGGATGTGTTATATTAGGGTTTAACTACCCTCTTCTCTTGCTCTTCCGAAACAATACTACAATGTTTCAAAGACATTCAACTGGAGTGTTATATTAGGGTTGCAACCACCATTTTCTCTTGCCATCTAGAGACACAACTAGTGTGCTGTAAAGACCTTCAATTGGGGTGTTGTATTGGGGTTCTAACTACTCTCATCTCTTCCCATCTGGAGGCTCTACTAGAGTGCTGCAAAGACCTCCAATTGGAATGCTGTACTAGGGTTACAACTACCATCTTCTTTTGTCATCAGGAGACACTACTAGTGTGCTGCAAATACTTTCAATTGTAGTGTTGTATTAGGGTTGTAACCACCCTGTTCTCTTCTCATCTGGAGACAATACAAGAGTGTTTCAATGACCTTCATTTGGGGTGTTGTATTAGGATGCAACTACCCACTTAACTTACCATCTAGAGACACTACTAGAGTGCTGCAAAGACTTCAATTGGAGTGTTGTATTAGAGTTGCAATAACCCTCTTGTTTTTTCATTTGGAGACACTAATTATGTGCTTTAAAGACCTTCAATTGGAGTGTTGTATTAGGGTTGCAACTACCTGATGTTTCTTTCAACCAAATGATAACGATAAATTATATATACATTTGATCTTGATTTTATCATAAAACAACCTCAAATATCTTGTGTTTAGAATATAAAATGATTAAAATACACCTGGAATCAAGTTACTGCGGTTATTTGGCTTTTCAATACAGGAAATGATGCAAATTGGTGAAAATACCTCTCAGTGCGGATCAACCACACGCACTGCGGATGGGTTCGGACGCACTGGAGACTCAGCTCTGCGCAGGATTTTTCCCGAGCGTAGTGCGGACGCACTGAGAGCCGCACTGATATCCGCACTCAATACTTAGCCAATTTCAGAAACTTCAAAACACAGAATCCAACCGCAGTGCGGGTCACCCATACGCAGTTCCACCCGCATTCATGTGAATTCGCAGAAAATCCAGAAAAGTTAAATAAGGAAATTTAGACCCAGTGCGGGTGAGACCACCCGCAGTGCGGATGGACATGACCCGCAGTCAGCCAGAATTACTCAATTTCAACACGGATTCTATTTTTGGCACTCCAAGGACACGATTTAAGAAGACAAAAATAGACATACTTGCCAGGAAAGAAATGTAAAAAGAGCACCCACTAACTCCACACTCTAGCCTCTAAATTGGGCATGATCTCTTGCTTTAAAAGGGGGGTTCATTTCCATTCAACACACAACATATCTCATTCTCTCTCTATACACAAACTCTTAGCCATAATTTCTGAAGGAGGTAAAGCTTTCAAGCAAGGAGAAGAAGGATTTCCTGAGCAAGATTCGGCAAGATAGAGGTTTTAGATTCAAAGGGTGTAATTATTCTTTATTTCATTTCCTTTTATTCTTTGCCAAACTTTGCGATGTTTCCCTCCAAGAGGGAGTAGTTCTCTCTCTAGGGGTTTAGGTCATTATGCATGAACTTGTTTAATTCTATTTTATTCGATTATTTGCTTTTATTATGATTGTTTTATCGGATTTGATTGTTAATTTCTGTGATTTAAATAATTTGTGTTAAATACATAATTAGTACTTGAATTGTAGCATCTCGTTTTGGTTTCAAAAGAACCAAAATTGACTAGGATCAATAGGATAGTACCAAATTATGAATGCAAATACCTTAGGTTTAGATTAAGATTCTAACCAATTTAATCTAAGCCGGAACTATAGAAATTAAGGTTAGGGATTTGGTGAAGAACCTAACCGTGAAGTCAAACCCTAATTAGGACATCTCAAATCGAATCGGATATTGGTGTCATGGACTTAATTGTGAAATACCAATATTTGAGGAGAGGAGAGACTAACAAGAGCTTATGGTCGAGGTAGCTAGGATGAAGGACTTAAACGTGAAATCCGAATTACTTAGACACGTTATTAATTCATGAAAGTGACCCTTAATGACATATTAGGTTAGAAACCTCATCAAATCAAACATGAATTTAAGCAAATACCGAATAAATAGAGTTAACAAGGGATTGTAGACCAAAGACCCCTAGATTCTCTTAACCTTGAAAACAAACCGACTTGTCTTTCTTTTACTTTTACTTTTAATTGTTTAAAAACTCCTTTCTTCGGGTATTGAACCCAACCTTAGGATTTTTAGTACAAACCCCCCAAATTTACTTTATTGCACTTTACTTCCTTTCTTTTCTGAAATTTATCATCTAAAGTTGAAAATTAAGTATTTATCTTACTCCTTGTGGTTCGATACCCGATAATATACTACACGGTAGGATTGTATACTTGCAATCTAAATCGAAAGTGTATTTGAGGATAAAACTTTTTATATATACCCTTTGGACGTATCAAGTTTTTGGCGCCGTTGCCGGGGAGTATAGTTTAAATACTGAATTTTTACTTTAGCGATTTATTTCAGATTTTCTTTTACTTTTTGGAAATTAATCTAAGTTCTTTCTTTCAGCGGTCCATGAGCGCGGGAAATACTCCTTTTCCGACGATTTTCGACGACGAAGAAGAACATCTAAGCATGGAACCACCAGTCATCAACGAGGACGAGCAATCTGTCCATGAAGGACAAGGAAGCAATCCGAGCCGCGTACGAGGAATGACCCCACCTCGTAACGGGAACCACAACAACAATGGCCGAAACAATCAACACGGCCACCGCTTCGGCTTCATTCCTCATGGCCAAGAGCCACGAGACATTAAGCCCTCTCTCATCCATCTACTTGGCCAAAGTCAATTCGGAGGAGCCCTCAACGAAGATCCACACGCCCACTTGGCAGTTTTCGAAGAACACTGCGGCACTTTTGCCCGAGAAGGAGACGAGCTAGACAACCTCAAACTCAAATGCTTCCACTTATCCCTCCGAGACAATGCAAGAACGTGGCTAAGGACCGTCAACCGGGACAACATCAACACATGGGACGACATGGAGAGGCTATTTCTAGGGAAATATTTTCCTCCATCCAAGACCCAACATTTCCGGACGAAGATCACAACGTTCAAGCAAGCCGAGGGGGAGTCTCTAACCGAGGCATGGGATAGATGGGCCGAACTCCAACGCTTGTGCCCTAACCATGGCCTTGACATGTGGTTGCTCTTTCAATTTTTCTATGGAGGTTGTACAATAGCCACTAAAACTCACTTAAATTCTGCTGCAGGTGGAAACATGTCCAAAATGGATCCCGAGCAAGCCATGCTAATGATTGAAGATATGGCGATCAACCAAAGGGAGTGGACAGCCGAGAGAGGTGGACGAGTCTCCAACACCCCGGGAATCATGAAAGTCGATGAAGTCACCGCCTTGAGAGCGCAAATGGAGGCCTTGCAACATCAAATGGCACAAATTCAAAGACATAAAAGCCGTGACAAAGAAGGCTCCATGTGGCATATGTGGAGAGGCGACTCATATCACCGCCAATTGCCAAGTCCTTTTGGAAGGAGAAGATGTAGAACAAGTGAACGCCATGTTCTATAATCAAGGTGATAAGAGGAACGACCCGATCTACAATAAGGTTAGGCAAAATGACAATTTCAATTCCAATGCTTACAACCCTAACACAAGGTGGAACCATCCGAACTTCAAATGGAAGACCGAGAATGACAATTCCAACCAATACCGATTCAACCAAAACTCTTACCAAGGTCCCTCTCAACTCTCCAAGTTGGAAAAGATGATGGAAGAGTACATCGATTATCAAAGGAACACCAACATCGACTTCAACAAAAAGTTCGAGTTCTTAGAAACGAAGACAAAAATGCTAGAAACACAAATAGCACAACAAGCCTCTTCGTCCTCTCGCCAACAAGGCACGCTTCCGGGCAAGCCGGACATCAACCCTAGGGAGCAAGCAAAAGCTATAACTTTGAGGAGCGGCACGGGATACGAAGGCCCCAAGATGCCCACCATTGAAGAGCAGCAACAACCACCCAAGGAGACACAACCTCCAGCTTCTCTCAATGCGGATACACCGGCATCGAAAGAATCTCAAGAACCGGGTAATTCTATCCCGGCCAAGGTAAAACCGACTGAAACTCCTAAGTATAGTCCCGCCACATAGGTTTATACCCTTTCCTCAAAGGTTAGTAAAGCACAAACTTGACCAACAATATGCCAAATTCGTAGAGCACCTCAAGAAATTGAACATTACCATCCCTTTTACCGAAGCAATTACTCACATGCCTTCTTACGCAAAATTTTTGAAAGACATTCTATCAAACAAAAGATCGATTGAGGAAGTAGGCACGGTATCCCTTAATGAGGAGTGTAGCGCTCTTCTCTTAAACAAGCTACCTCCGAAATTAAAGGACCCCGGGAGTTTTGCAATTCCATGTACAATAGGTAATACCAAATTCGAGAGGTGCCTATGTGATTTAGGTGCAAGTGTGAGCCTTATGCCAAAGACCGTCTATCAAAGGCTCAATCTTGTTGACTTGAAACCCACAAGAATGTCATTACAACTAGCCGATAAGACGGTACGCTATCCCGAGGGAATTGCGGAAGACGTGATAGTTATGATAGGTAAGTTCTTTGTCCCGGTGGATTTTGTGGTGGTTGAAATGGAGGAGGATACTCATACTCCTCTCCTATTGGGACGGGACTTCCTAACCACGGCCGATGCAAACATTAATGTCAAAGAAGGAAAAATATCATTTGACATTGGAGGCGAGAAGGTAAATTTTCACATGTTTAATGCCATTAAATTCCCTTCAAATGATAATGATTCTATTTGTAGATTGGATGTTTTAGATTCCATTTTAGCTACTCATGAGGAGGAAGAAATGGTGAATGCACAACTCGACTCAGATCTAGAAGAAACCAGGTCTGAAAATGATCAAATTGGTGAAATTTTTCCCGAGTGCGGATCATCCACCCGCACTGCGGATCAGCCCAGCCGCACTCAGCCTTCTGAAGCAGCAGACTCGAAAGACCGAGCCCAGTGCGTCCGCACTGAGTATCCAGTGCGGATGGTTAACCCGCACTCGCCTAAATCTGAGCAGATCTTCACCATTTCGAGCGATTCCGGCGCACCAAAAGTCGAGCTCAAACCTCTGCCACCTACCCTTCGCTATGAATACTTAGGGGAAGACGAGACATATCCGGTGATTGTCAATTCAAAGCTCAACCAAGAACAAACCGAGAAGCTCCTACACGAGCTAAAGCTACATCGTAAGGCAATTGGTTACACAATCGATGATCTAACCGGAATCAGTCCGTCCCTTTGCATGCATAGAATTCTAATGGAGGACGATCACAAACCCACCGTTAAAGCTCAAAGAAGGCTCAATCCGAATCTAAAAGAAGTGGTGAAGAAAGAGATCCTCAAGCTACTTGATGCCGGCATCATCTACCCAATTTCCGATTCTAAGTGGGTAAGCCCGGTTCATGTAGTACCAAAGAAGGGAGGCACAACAGTGGTGAAGGGTGAGGATGACAAGATGATATCCACAAGGGTGGTCACCGGATGGAGGATGTGCATCGACTACCGAAAACTCAACAATGCAACAAGGAAGGATCACTTCCCTCTACCATTCGTGGACCAAATGCTTGAGAGGCTAGCTAATCACTCACATTTTTGCTACCTTGATGGGTATAGCGGATTCTTTCAAATCCCTATTCACCCCGATGACCAAGAAAAAACGACCTTTACATGCCCTTATGGTACGTTCGCGTACCGTAGGATGCCGTTTGGTCTATGCAATGCCCCGGCCACATTTCAAAGAGCCATGATGGCTATTTTCTCCGATTTATTAGAAAATTCCGTGGAAGTTTTCATGGATGACTTTTCAGTTTTTGGTACTTCTTTTGATGATTGCTTAACTAATTTGATTAAAGTTTTAGAAAGATGTGAGCAGGTCAATTTGGTACTAAACTGGGAGAAGTGCCACTTTATGGTACAAACGGGGGTGGTTCTAGGCCACGTGGTGTCATCCGAAGGCTTGGAAGTCGACAAAGCAAAGGTGGAGGTGATAGAGAAGTTGCCATACCCGACTTGTGTGAAGGATGTGCGGAGTTTTTTAGGCCATGCGGGGTTCTATCGACGCTTTATTAAGGATTTTTCAAAGATTTGCAAACCTCTTACAAATCTAACTATGAAAGATGCAGAATTTAATTTTGATAAACATTGCATTGATGCTTTTGGCAGGATAAAGAAGGCGCTAATCTCAGCCCCCATTCTTCGCCCACCGAATTGGGATGCGCCATTTGAGATTATGTGTGATGCAAGCGACTACGCCGTCAGAGCCGTACTAGGACAAAGGATCGACAACAAGCCACATGTGATCTATTACGCAAGCAAAGTCCTAGACGAGGCACAAATGAACTATACAACCACGGAAAAGGAGTTCTTAGCTGTCATATTTGCTATCAACAAGTTCCGGTCCTACTTGGTGGGATCCAAGGTGATTGTATACTCCGATCATGCGGCTATCCGATATCTTCTCAACAAGAAAGATGCCAAACCACGTCTAATTCGGTGGATCCTCTTACTACAAGAATTTGACTTGGAAATCAAGGACAAGAAGGGAACCGAAAATTCAGTGGCGGATCATTTGTCTCGCATTACCAATGAATCAAAAGATAACGACATGCCGATTGATGACTCATTCGTAGACGAACAACTTTATGCAGTCAACAAACACGAGGCGCCATGGTATGCGGATTTGGTCAATTACCTTACATGCGGTATACTACCTCCCGATCTAACTTATCAACAACGGAAAAAATTCTTTTCTGATGCGAAAAAATATTTTTGGGATGAACCGTTGTTGTTTAAGTTGGGGGTAGATGGGATCCATATGTGTACCCCAAGAAGAAACCGAACAAATCCTAAGATGTTGCCATTCATCCGCCTATGGAGGACACGCTTCCACCGACAAAACCGCCGCCAAAGTTCTTCAAGCCGGGTTCTTTTGGCCCACGCTCTTCCAAGACGCAAGGGAATATGTGCTTAGGTGCGACAAGTGTCAAAGGACCGGGAACATATCTAGAAGACATGAAATGCCCCTAAACGGAATACTAGAAGTTGAATTATTTGATGTTTGGGGTATCGACTTTATGGGTCCATTTCCGAGTTCTTGTAACAACAAATACATACTTGTGGCAGTCGATTACGTATCAAAATGGGTTGAAGCCATAGCCACACCAACAGCCGATTCCGCCGTGGTAAGAAAACTTTTTAAGCAAATTATATTTCCTAGGTTCGGAGTACCCCGAGTGGTGATAAGTGATGGCGGATCTCATTTCATCAACCGCCAATTTGACGCCCTACTACTCAAGTATGGAGTCAAGCACAAGGTGGCCACACCATATCATCCACAAACGAGCGGCCAAGTCAAGGTGTCCAACCGTGAGATAAAGAGCATCCTCCAAAAGGTGGTGAATATATCAAGGAAGGATTGGTCACTCAAACTAGATGAACCTCTTTGGGCATACCGGACCGCATTCAAAACACCCATAGGTATGACTCCTTTCAAACTTGTGTATGGAAAAGCATGTCATTTGCCGGTCGAGCTTGAGCATAAAGCTTATTGGGCAATAAAGGCTCTAAACTTCGACATGAGGGCAGCCGGTGAAAAGAGAATCCTCAAGTTACACGAATTGGAGGAATTGCGCCTCAATGCGTATGAAAATGCCAAATTATACAAAGAAAAGACAAAAAGATGGCATGACAAACATATCATAAGGCGAGATTTTCAAGAAGGAGACACGGTTCTATTGTACAACTCAAGACTCCGACTTTTTCCCGGAAAATTGAGATCAAGGTGGACCGGGCCATACAAGGTAAAGAAGGTGTTCAACCATGGCGCAATTGAGATTGAGGGCGATAAAAGTGGAGCATTTAAGGTAAATGGACATCGTCTCAAACATTTTAATTATGCAAGTCCCATAGGCGAGAAGGAAAGCTTTCGCCTAGATGATCCACAATCTCAATAGTGAGCACGAATCATGTCGAGCTCACGACGTAAAATTGAGCGCTTCTTGGGAGGCAACCCAAGGTTTTTGTTGCTTTTCTTTACTTTCTGCAATTTATTTTACTTAGTTTAATTTTAACTTTCCAAATTTACAATTAACTAACCTTGGGAGACATTCCCAATGAAAACAACAGTCAAACTTTCCCCAGTGCGGATGATAAGCACCCGCACTACGGATCAATGAGCCGCACCGAAGGTAAGGTTTTAAATTTTTTCGAAATTATATTTTTTGATCTGTGCGGATGAGGGAAGCCGCATTGCGGGTGGGTGCATCCGCACCAGGGGTTCTCTTTAAACCGACCCCTCACCATTTCTTCGCGCCTTTTCGTATCTCAACTCAAAAACTCCATCTTTCTCTCTTCCAAACCCGAAAAACCTTTTCCTAAACCCATTTCTCCTTCTCCTCTCCCTTCTCCATTCTCCACATTTCTTCTTCCAATCTTTACTCCTCCAAAACCGAAGAACTCAACCTCTCAAGCCGTTCAAAGCACCGCTCCTCCAAAACTCGTATTTCTTCGTATTTTCTCGAAATTTTTACGATCTACAACGAGATAAGATGGCACCAAGGGGAACTAAGCGTATCCGGACCAACAAGGGCAAAGGTCAATCAAGCAACTCTTCCCTTCCATATCCACCTGCCGAGCCGTTGAATGATAACCAACAATTCCGTAAGAACGCGCTCGAGACCCATAGAACTCTCCAACCATCTCGGTGGATCTGCCGTTACACTCTCGGGCAGTTGGGCCTCACCGACACAGTGCAGATGCTCACCGAACGCTTAGGATTATGGGAATTCCTATGTGACGAGGTCGACACTTATCGAGCCATCACCATCGAGTTCCTCTCCTCATATGAGTTTGATCGGGCCTCAAGAACCATGAGCTTTAACCTTGGAGGCTATCATGTGTCGATGCACACCACCCAACTATTGGAGGCATTCGACCTAAGCCAAGAAAATGTGGAACAGATGCGAGCCACCCTCGGGTTCTTCCCCGATATGAATGAGCACCAATTCCGCCTCCTAGCAATGCATGATGTCCTCAGTGATCAACGGGTTAAGAATATCTCTCACCCGGCAATTCGTTATCTCCAACGGGTACTTTCTCACACTCTCTTTGCCCGAGGGGAGACCGCATCGGTCTTCAACGAAGGAGATATGACCTATATTCAGTATGCTTCGACGGAACAATGGGGAGATGGCGTATATGCCACACATCACCTACAACCTTGCCAAGCACATAAAAACAGTGGCCAACAACATGCAACCGGGCGGTGTCGTTCGCATTGGAGGAATAATTACCAAGATTGCTCGAGCATTACACATACCAACCGGAGATGATGTAGTGGAAGGTTACACTCGCGTGGACCTTGAGGGATTGGTGAGGGCAAGGCTTATTCGATACGATGACATCCAAGAGGCATGGATAAATTTGGGAGTAAACAATATCCGGCACCGTTTGCCTCTCCAAACTGACCTCGACCCGATGAACTATAACACATGGAAGATAGTGGATCCTCCACTTGAGCCACCAGAGCCACCACCGCCACCGGGTGTTCAAGCAGGGCCACAACAAGTGCATCCCGATGCTGCTGCACAAGGAGGTATAACAATGCAGCAAATGTGGGACTTTATGCAAGCCATGAACCTCAACATCAACACCCGCATGGATGCTTTTGATCGGCGCATGGATGAGGTGGAGACCCATGCCGCAACAGCCCACTACTATGCCCGCAGAGGTGTCATGAACAACACTCCTAACTACGAGGATGACCCACCAACACCGCCGTACCAACGAAGGGCTGCTCAAAGGATGGAGGCAGATTTGGCAAGGCAACGCGAAGCGGCAGCTGCAGCTCAAGCCGCAGATCAAGAAGGAGAACAAGGTGATCAAGGTGAGAACGACGAGGAAGAAGAGGGGGCATCTGACAGGGATGCGGAGTGATCCCGCACAGCACCACCACCACCTTTAGCTTAGTCGAGTATATCATGTTTCTTCTCTCTTATTTAGTTTATTTTCAGCACTGAGGACACTGCTTTATTTAAGCTTGGGGGATGGAAAGAAATTGTATCTGCATGCATGTTTATTTTTCAGTATTTTTTTCCAAACTTTTTAGGAGTTATAACCTTGATTTTTACTTGACCATGAATAGGGTTAGTAATTTTGAACTTAAATGATTGAGATTGCAAACTTGTCAAGATGTTTTACGAGGTTATGAAAAATAGAGTCTTGCATAATTGGACTTAATTGTCTAAGAATGCATAAAGTATAAAATCACGTTTAATTTTTGTGTTAAAAGTTGGCAAAAATAAAAGTTTTGATAAAATTTGAGTGATTTTCAAAAAATTAGATATTTTAATGCGAATTTTAACAAGTTTTTAGAAATACCCTTGGAATAGTTTGAAATAACCACATAATTTGGCGAAAAACTTTGTAGAAATAAAGGCTTACGAATTTGAAACATTAGGAGTTTAAATTTATTAAGGAAGCAATTTAGATGTGATATGAATTAATACCCTTGGATATGTGTATTTTTGCGAAAATTGTTCAAAACATTTAAAATTGAAAATTTACGACTCCTCTTACCTATGATACGGCGACATGACGTACTTATGGTTATGAGTCATTGGCACTCCTGCTCCACTAGTCTCCCGATAAAATTGACATTCGTGTTGGTGGAAGGGTTAGGCAATGAGCATGCAAAGCACCCTTGAATTAGAACGGTTGGGTACAGTTAACTACTTGTAACTAACCGGTGTTTAAATGAGGATTGGGAAAATAGTGCCATGAAATAAAAGAAAAATAGAAAAATCAAAATGAGCAACAAGAACAACAAAAATGTGAATTTTGCAATATGCCAAGCTTAGGGAAATTTTTTCTTCACAAATAAAAATGCATGTCTTTTAATAAATTTGGATGAATAAAGTTTGCAAATTCTAAACCTTTAAGGAAATGAAAGTTAGAGTAATCGAATTGTGGGGTGAAGTATGATTAACCAAGGGTTGAACTTTAAATTTGTAGAAATTTACATTGAGATTTTAATTTTAGCAAGATCATACAAAATTTTTCAAATTCTTGAAGGAAAATATACTTGATATAGGGTTAAATTAAGAGATCGAATTATAGTCCAAGTTAGATATTGCTTGAGGACAAGCAAGGTTCAAGCTTGGGGGATTTTGATAATGATAAATTATATATACATTTGATCTTGATTTTATCATAAAACAACCACAAATATCTTGTGTTTAGAATATAAAATGATTAAAATACACCTGGAATCAAGTTACTGCGGTTATTTGGCTTTTCAATGCAGGAAATGATGCAAATTGGTGAAAATACCTCTCAGTGCGGATCATTGACACGCACTGCGGATTGGTTCGGACGCACTGGAGACTCAGCTCTGCGCAGGATTTTTCCCGAGCACAATGCGGACGCACTGAGAGCCGCACTGAGAGCCGCACACAATACTTGGCCAATTTCAGAAACTTCAGAACACAGAAACCACCCGCAGTGCGGGTCATCCATACACAGTTACACCCGCACTCAAGTGAATTCGCAGAAGATCCAGGAAATTTAAATAAGGAAACTTAGACCCACTGCGGGTGAGACCACCCGCAGTGCGGATGAACATGACCCGCAGTCAGCCAGAATTATCCAATTTCAACACGGATTCTATTTTTGGCACTCCAGGGACACGATTTAAGAAGACAAAAATAGACATACTTGCCAGGAAAGAAATGTAAAAAGAGCACCCACTAACTCCACATTCTAGCCTCTAAATTGGGCATGATCTCTTGCTTTAAAAGGGGGGCTCATTTCCATTCAGAAATCTACACACAACACATCTCATTCTCTCTCTATACACAAATTCTTAGCCATAATTTCTGAAGGAGATAAAGCTTTCAAGCAAGGAGAAGAAGGATTTCCTGAGCAAGATTCGGCAAGATAGAGGTTCTAGATTCAAAGGGTGTAATTATTCTTTATTTCATTTTCTTTTATTCTTTGCCAAACTTTGCGATGTTTCCCTCCAAGAGGGAGTAGTTCTCTCTCTAGGGGTTTAGGTCAATATGCATGAACTTGTTTAATTTTATTTTATTCGATTATTTGCTTTTATTATGATTGTTTTATCGGATTTGATTGTTAATTTCTGTGATTTAAATAATTTGTGTTAAATACATGATTAGTACTTGAATTGTAGCATCTCGTTTTGGTTTCAAAATAACCAAAATTGACTAGGATCAATAGGATAGTACCAAAATTATGAATGCAAAAACCTTAGGTTTAGATTAAGATTCTAACCAATTTAATCTAAGCCGGAACTATAGAAATTAAGGTTAGGGATTTGGTGAAGAACCTAACCGTGAAGTCAAACCCTAATTAGGACATCTCAAATCGAGTCGGATATTGGTATCATGGACTTAATTGTGAAATACCAATATTTGAGGAGATGAGAGACTAACAAGAGCTTATGGTCTAGGTAGCTAGGATGAAGGACTTAAACGTGAAATCCGAATTACTTAGACACGTTATTAATTCATGAAAGTGACCCTTAATGACATATTAGGTTAGAAACCTCATCAAATCATACATGAATTTAAGCAAATACCGAATAAATAGAGTTAACAAGGGATTGTAGACCAAAGACCCCTAGATTCTCTTAACCTTGAAAACAAACCGACTTTTCTTTCTTTTACTTTTACTTTTAATTGTTTAAAAACTCCTTCCTTCGGGTATTGAACCCAACCTTAGGATT
Organism: Carex parvula; assembly: GCA_025461045.1. NCBI lineage: Eukaryota > Viridiplantae > Streptophyta > Magnoliopsida > Poales > Cyperaceae > Carex > Carex parvula. The sequence goes on from JAJGRW010000560.1 coordinate 21,623, forward strand.
TTTAGTACAAACCCCCCCAAATTTACTTTATTGCACTTTACTTTCTTTCTTTTCTGAAATTTATCATCTAAAGTTGAAAATTAAGTATTTATCTTACTCCTTGTGGTTCGATACCCGATAATATACTACACGGTAGGATTGTATACTTGCAATCTAAATCGAAAGTGTATATGAGGATAAAGCTTTTTATATATACCCTTTGGACGTATCATGGTGACTAAACTGTCGCGATTTTCCTTACTAATAGGTTGTTTATTTTTATTATGGCCGATTATTTCTGATTAATCGCTTGGCGGTACCCTATCCGTCCAGCGAGCGCATATCGTTATTTACAACCCTCGAGATGATTTAACTCATTTAATGATAAATTCTAGTTTAATTCTAATGATATTAATAAAAAAAAATTAGCACCTTGAGAACTAATAATGATGTGGATACGTTTGGATGCGTTAAGAATAGAGGTTATTTTAGAATATGATCTATTCAGAATAATAATGTGCATCCAAATAACATTTTTGTTATTCGGAATAAGTTAAATAACTGCTATTCTTTGTTCCTCATAAATGTTGAAATAGCTACTATTCAGAAGTGTGAAGAGAGAAAAAAAAATATTTCTTCTCGAATTTCCAACAACACAGTTCTAAATGACAAAGTTGACACCACTTTTGCTATCTTCAAGTCGTGATAATTCGTTTGAGACTCCACTTGTCTATCTTTCTTCTTAATTAGTACATTGTTAACACTATTATTTACGCTTATAGCCAAATGTTTAAATAGCGTTTATCGCGTCATAGCGGAACGGCTTAAAAAACAGCACTATGGCCATATAGCGCCGCTATAGCACGAAATAGCGCGCTATAGCAGTGCTATATGGCCATAGCGTCATAGCTTTTTTGGTCCGAAAACGCTATAGCGGCGCTATTTAGAACATTGCTTATAGCTATTCACTATTCCAAATATACAATCCAAATACTATTTTTACTAATCCGAATAGCACTGATCAGAGTCAAAATGATGATGATTTACGTAGGGTTTTGGCTTAGGTTTTGCATATTTTCTCACACTTATGTTTAATTATTTAGAGAAAAAGGCTACTGTCACCCTTCTTTATGTTTTATTGCAGAAAACAGGTTTTGGGACTATTTCATGTCAAAAGGAGCTAGAATCAGGTCAATCGGATCAGCGATGCCTTCAACCAAGTCTTGGTTACGGTCCGTATTGGTTAATACGGACCAGACATAGCACAGACTCAGAAGATGGCGCAGGAAGTTACAACCATAACCGCCAAGGTCTCATTACGGACCGTATTACCTGATACGGTCCGTATCCGAAGGCGTCTCTTGGGAAATAACTGCCGACAGCTGTTTCCAGATTGATTTCTTAGCCTCCAATCAACCTCTACACGTCCCTACACTCCTATATAAGGCCCCTGGGCAGATAGAATTGGTATCTTTGTACTTAGGGGTTAGATTTGATTAAAGAGAGAAGAGAGGAGTGATTGTAACCATGCCGTTCCGCGGCTAAGTTCCTTTTCTTAGGGCTAGGCAGTAAACCTTGTTACTCTTGATGTTTTGATATATATATTTCTGTTGATTATGGTTTCTTGTTGTTGTATCGAATATGCTTTTGTGATTTATTATCTCTTCATCTAATTTCAATGATCTAGTTTGAGTTCATTAGGGTAGTGACAGTGCTTTAATAACTCCTTAAACTATTTGGATGAGTTAGCCTCGTTGAGATCTATTAGGTTTATGTGAAGAAAACCTTCGCGGGGAAACCATAAACCAGAACAACAAAACGCATGACCAAATTCCATCATTTGCGTAAGGTAAATCGCAGTGATCTGTGTAGTAATTTGGGAGATAAGAGATCCGATAGTTGCGTAAGGTAAATCGCATTGTCCTGAGTAGAGTCTCGATGAAAGATCTGTCATTCTGGCGTAACATAAATCGCAGTGACCTTTGTAGTTATCTTTCATAAAACAACAACAGGAAATCAGACGCAACAGGAATATATTGTCAAGACGGATTGAGTAGCAATGGTGTGCCAAAATCCTAGAAATTCTCATCTCTATCTTTACTTTAATTACTTTTAATTGTTTCCTAATTTACATTGATCAACAAACATCTCTCAAATTTCAGATTTCGTCTAGCCTTTCGAAAGGTTGTGATTCGATCGTTCAAAGCATTGAACCAATATTCCCTGTGGATCGACCTCGCATATACTACTCGATAAGGATTGTGCGCTTGCAGTCCGAACCGATAGCATTTACGAGTTTATAAATATTAAAAGAAACATTGCTCTCTTTTGAGTGATCAAGCTTTTTGGCGCCGTTGCCGGGGAATAACGGTTCATTGTGCAAGGCCTCGAAAGACGCCCTTGCTTTGACCATTGAATCCAATTAATTAGAAACGCCTAAATTTCTTTTTATTTCCTTTATTTTCATTTTTCTTTTATTTTTAATTTCGTTTTTATTTTATTTTCTTTTTAATTTTCGGCTTTTTTAGTTTAAATTTCAGATTTTCTTTTCTTTGTTAGGATACTGCTCGCTGGCCGAATCATCCGTACGAAGATCCGAGAGGATTGCTAGTAGGAGGAGACAATTCGCTTCCACATCACCGATAAGAACCAATCATAGTTCTTCATCCAGTAATTCTGAAGGCGAAGAAGACCCAGATTCGATCAACATGGATATCCCACCGATTAACAACGGAAGACACAATGGTGATAATGGAGTCCACGATGCAGCAAGACCCAGACTTCTAAGGGACTATTGCGTACCGCGCGCGAATGATCCTAATTCTAGCATAAACCCGCCAACTGTTACAAACCGTAATTTTGAGATCAAACCTGCTCTCATAAATATGGTTTCGCAACAGCAATTTGGAGGATTGCCACATGAAGATCCACATCTTCATTTGTCAATTTTCCTAGGGATATGCGAGACGATAAAGATCAACGGAGTTACTGACGAAGCAATCAGGCTAAGGCTATTTCAATTTTCATTAAAAGATAAAGCAAGAACATGGTTGTTTTCCTTACCGGCCAATTCCATTCAAACTTGGGACCAATTGTTTAATGTGTTTATTGCAAAATATTTTCCACCATCCAAAACTTCAAGGTTTAGAAATCTAATTACTAATTTCGAACAAAGGGATGGTGAAACATTGTGTGAGGCATGTGATAGATATAAGGATATGTTAAGGTGTTGTCCACATCATGGTCTAGAAAGATGGCTGATTGTCCAAACTTTTTATAATGGTCTAAACCCTACCGATAGGTTGTCTATTGATGCTTCTGCAGGAGGAGCAATCATGAACAAGGAACCTGACGAGGCTTACAACCTAATTGAAGAGATTGCAATCAACCAACACTACTGGATCCCTGAGCGAAAGAAACCAGCGCCAACACCTGGCATGCACCGAGTAGATGACATCTCCATGCTGAGCGCAAAGATTGATGCTCTGCAAATGGCACTCAACAAGCAAACCAAGCAGCGAACGGTAGCAGCAGTCAATGCCGCAACAGCATGTGGCTATTGCGGAGGAGCGCATGAGATGACCGAATGTATGAATGTGATGGAACTTGAGGAAGAAATGGAGCAAGCAAACGCAATCGACAACAGCTTTTGACCTCAGCCCGCTTACAACACATACCATCCGAACAACCGAAACCATCCAAATCTCTCATACGCAAACAACCAAAGGCCTGCTGCACCCCAACAGAACTACCAACCACAATCCAATTTTCAGCCAAGATACAACAATCCTCAACAGAATTACCAACCAAGGCAATACAATCAACCGCAGCAACCAGACATCACATCATTAATGGAGAGATTCCTAAAGAAGCAAGAGAAGGCTAACGCCGAAATCGCATAAAAGATCGAATCCTTAACAAACCGCGACAAAGACTTAGAAGACAATGTCTCTAAGATGGCAAGAGAACTCTCAAGTATCGCACGTGGAAAAGGCAAATTTCCGGGCCAACCGGAAGAAAACCCAAGAGAGACTTGCAAGAGCATAACACTAAGGAGCGGTACAGCTTATCAGGGACCTCTCATGCCCGATCAAACTTCCGATGAGATGCATGCAGAGCCACCGCATTCAGAAGAGTACGAGCCGCAACCACTGGAGCAGCCCGTATTCGAACTGCAGATAGACCTTACTCAGGAGCAGAATGACATCGTAGGTGGAGACGAGCGACAAACCGAACCTGAATACATTCAACCACCACCCTACAAGCCACCTCTGCCATTCCCTCCAAGGCCTACCAAGCACAGGATGGAGCAGCAACTCGCGAGATTCAAGGAGACACTCAAGCAACCACAAATCACAATCCCCTTCACTGAGGCAATTGCAAACATACCTTCGTATGCTAAATTTCTGAAGGAGATTCTTTCAAATCGAAGTAGACTCCAAGAACTCTCAACAGTTCCACTCAATCTGGAATGCAGTGCGCTCGTGCAAAGCAAATTACCGATGAAGTTGAAAGATCCGGGAAGTTTCTCAATACCATGCACCATTGGCACAACCGATTTTAAGAGAGCCTTATGTGATCTGGGAGCAAGCGTGAGTCTAATGCCTAAGGTAGTATTTGATAGACTGGAATGTGGGGACCTATCACCAACACGGATCTCATTGCAACTGGCTGACCGATCAATTCGATACCCTGAGGGAATGTTGCGTGATATTCCAATCAAAGTCGGTAAATTTTGGATACCAGCAGATTTTGTGGTAATCGATATGGAAGAAGATGAGCATATTCCAATCATCCTTGGAAGGCCATTCCTCGCCACATGCGGGGCAATGATCGATGTTAAGAATGGAAAAATCTCACTCAATGTTGGCGAGAACAAAATGATCTTCAGCATGAATGAGGTTAAAGTCTCTCCTGACATAAATCTTGTCTACAATTTGGAAACAATGGATGAAGATGGCAATGATGATTTGCGAATGGATGAATTTGGAGACATCGAAGAAACAGCACACGAAGAAGAAGTGGAAAGGCTGTTTATTGTACAAGATAACAGTCAAGTCCATCCTACCTCCGTGACAACACAAACCGATGATCTGAACAAAAGTCCTAATATTGCAACCCATAGGAATTATTCTCTCTTAGCCCTTGCACTAATCAGAAACCTACGCGAAGAACTGGATGCAATTTCTCAAAGACTGGACGAGGTTGAAGTAGTACTCGGTGTGAGTCTAGCATTCGACCCCGGACCTCAAATACCAACCGACTTCTTCGAGAAGGACAGTGATGATAAAACCACAGAAGATGCTGAAAACGAACCACCCGACAAGCAACCCGCTTGCATTGACGGGAAGGCATCTGGAAGAAATTGATGCGACACAAAGTCAAGCTAATGACTTAAAACAAGCGCTTCTTGGGAGGCAACCCAAGGCCATTTCTATATTTTCGCATAATTATTTATTTTCAGGTTAATTAGGACTTTAACTGGGGAACGAATCACATTCACTCATTTTTTTTATGACCAGGTGAACATGCTAGAGGAAGGGCTCGGTTAAAAACATTGGAAAAGTCAAGAAAATATTCTCTGTTACTAACCGTATCAGCCAATACGGACTGGGACAGTGAATACGGAGCAGGAGTCTACAAAAAAAGGAAGACGGGAGCTAATACGGTCCATATCAGCCAATACGGACCGTATTCAAAGAAGAGGATCGAATACGGACCGTATCAGCCAATACGGTCCGTAATGAAAACTGATCTGTGAATTTAAAACCCGTTAAGGAAGAGGCGCGAAGTTGGGTAACCGTTCAAATTAGAAGTTTTCCTATTTTGAGCACCCTCTCTCCCGTTTCTCTTCTCCCCTTCATCTCTCTATCTCCCTTCCTTCTTTCTCTCCACCTCCTCCTCTCTCTTGCAAAACCCGAGCACACCCTCGCCTACACCGATGGCCACCAAGGGAGACCAACCCCACTCACACCGACCTCCAATACGGGCCGTATCCGACCCATATCCGCCGTGAGCATTGTGGGTCGACCCATACCTCCACCATTTTCGGTTCTTCCCCTCTTTCTCTCTTATTTCTCAATTTTATTTCAATTTCTTAGAATTAATTTTTCATTTCTTTTTGCAATTTAGTTTTAGAGTAGTTTTCTATTTTAAATTTAGTTTAGAAAAAAAAAAAAAACAACAACAAAAAAAAATTAGGTTTTCTCGACTTTTACCAGAACCAGTATCAGTCCATTACGGTCCGTACCCGTCAATACGGTCCGTATTAAGTCCTGTCCTTGGCCAAATTTCACCAGCACACGGGTCCGTAACCACCCCGTATTGACCCAATACGGCCCGTAACAGAGAAGACTAAAATCTAACAATGGCTCCGAAAACACGTGGTCTTCTTAAAGCCTTGACAGGACTGGGCAAAAAGAAAAGAGGGGAGTCTTCTTCTCAGATTCCACAATCGCCCGAGCAAGGCCTCGAGCAAGAAGAATTGCCGGAGTCTCCTCCTCAAAACGAGCCACAACCAATGGAGGAGCCGCAATATAACCCCCTAGATATCAAATTCACCTCTAGAGCACACGCCCGAGTCTTCGAAAAGTTGGAGGACAACAAAATCGTGAACCACAAGGCCATCCACATCGAAACCCTGCAAGAACTCAACCTCCTCGCCCAATTCAAAACCCTAGCCAAAAGGGTTCACATCTGGGACTTTCTCAACAAACTGGTGGATGTCCCGGTCTATGACGACCTCACCCGTGAGTTCATTGCCACCTTCTCCTCCGAAAATGATATAATCAAGTTTCAACTGATGAACCTGGAGCAGGAGATGTCGATGAGCGACTTTTGCGACATCTTTGGCTTCAAAGATGAGGGCGTACAGGCATACAATGACGACCGGAATTTTTGGAAGCTTATCACCAATGACCGCATCAGTGATCCGAGAGTCGCCAGCCACATTGTCCATCCAGTACTTCGGTACATGCAGGCTGTTCTCAGCAATTCTCTCTTCGCTCGAGGTGAGACATGTGCGAAAGTCACCTTCCCCGAGCTGTACATCCTCAAGTGCATGCTCATCACATCAGAAGAGCCTCCGCACATCAGCCACTTCCTCTGCAACCACATTCACTCAATTGGAACCAACAAAAGGGGCAGAGGAAACATCTCCATCGGTGCCATCGCCACAATCCTCGCTAGCCAACTCAGAATAGAGGTAGATTTCCTAAAGGAAGGCACAGGCATGAAATTCCTAGACATCGAATGCCTCACCGCGATGAGAATGATTAGCGGCAGACCTCCCGAGCCATACCTATACCACATCGAAGACAGGAGGATTCAAATGCCTTGCAAGCCGCTTCCTCTCAAAAACAAGCAAAGATGGAGGCAAGTGGCGCCTATTGGTAGACAGGCCACGCAAGAGAGCGATGATGAGGTCGATTTTGATGCTCTAATGGCCGAAGCTGAGGAAGAAGACAGGGCCGAAACCGCAGCAGCCGCCGCATACATGCAAGAAATGGCGGCAAATGAGCAAAGGGCCCGACAAGAGGCGCTCGCAGCAGAAGCAGCGCGACAGGGGGCGGGACCATCTGATGCCCCTCAAAGTGGATACAACCGGGTTCTACAAGCCGTCCGGAGCGTCAATGCAAACATGGAGAGGTTCTCCATCAACACTAGAGCTACTTATGCCCGGCTTGACCAGCAGTATGACGCGACACGTCACTCTGTAAGTCAGGTTCGCCAAGGTATGGACGAGCTGCGAGGGAATGCTGCCAACAACAGACGGGAAGCACGGCAAGCCCGCCACTTATCACAGCAGTACTACCAACATGCCCTCACCACCGGTTTACCATATCAGCCACCACCATACGGACTCTTCGACCCGTCATTCTACGAGGAGATCCAGCACCCACCACCACCTCCACCACCTCAGGATTGAGGTGCAGTGAGTTATATCTTTCCCCGGTCTTTTTACTTTACTACTTCCTTTATTTTTATCTCTCGAGCATTGGGGACAATGCTCAATTTTATTCGGGGGGTAGGAGGTAAATTGACCATGTATCTTTAATGTATCTTTAAATTTTTCGCATTTTAAATTCTTAGATGCTAGTAGTTTTACTCAATTTTTGACTAGGGTTGGAGGCTTTACCGAAAATCCTAGAATGATTAAGTTGAGCTTTTTAGCTAGCTTGCAATTTTATTTTCCATTAGGAGTAGGTTAATCAAATAGGAATTGTTTTAAAATTTTAATTAGGCTAAGGTTTAGATAATTGGCCATGATACCTAAAAATTCAGAATTTTAATTATTAGTGATTTCAAAGTGAACAATTAATTGCTAACCATGAGAGTTGATCAAAAATTGCAAAACCTAGAATTTTATTTTGAGTAATTTATTTTTGCAAAGTCTTTTAAATTGATAGTGTTTTAGAATACCCATTTATTATAGATAGACCCCTAGCGAAACTATGCAATAATTTCTTGTATGAATGAATACTTGAAATTGTGTGTAATCATGGTGCTTGTGACACAAAAATATGTTATTTTATTCTTCAGAAAAATAGAAAAAAATCGAAAAAAGAGAAAAACCCAAAAAAAAAAATATATATAGAAAAATATAGAAAAAAAAAATATAGAATAAAAGATGGAGGATAAAAAGAGTACGGGTGCCTACGCAAGACTGGTTACCAATAGGCTCGAGAAAACCTCCCAAATTTTAAGCTTTTGTACATATTTAATTTGCGAAAAAAATAGTCACAAGTACCAACGCACTTAGTTGTCATACTTTGCTCCAATCAATTGGGAAGGAAAATCAAAATTTATATCATTAAAATTCCTATTGATTGGAAGGGATCCATTTATAATAGAAGGGGAAATTAATACTCTCAATTTTAAGGATATTTGTGAAATAGATTGTTTGATAATAATTATTCTAGGGTTAGCATAATGAGGTCAATCATGGGGTGAATAAATTGTTCAAGGGAGAGATCATTAATATTTTAGAGTTCTAAATTTTTATTGTCATGCCAATTGTACCAAACCTAAGTTCCAATTAAATTTTAAACAAGTCCTTGAGATTGTATGGTTTAACCTAGACCGGATCTTTGACTAGCTGGGATGTCGTTGCTTGAGGACAAGCAACAATTCAAGTTGGGAGGCGTGATCAGAGTCAAAATGATGATGATTTACGTAGGGTTTTGGCTTAGGTTTTGCATATTTTCTCACACTTATGTTTAATTATTTAGAGAAAAAGGCTACTGTCACCCTTCTTTATGTTTTATTGCAGAAAACAGGTTTTGGGACTATTTCATGTCAAAAGGAGCTAGAATCAGGTCAATCGGATCAGCGATGCCTTCAACCAAGTCTTGGTTACGGTCCGTATTGGTTAATACGGACCAGACATAGCACAGACTCAGAAGATGGCGCAGGAAGTTACAACCATAACCGCCAAGGTCTCATTACGGACCGTATTACCTGATACGGTCCGTATCCGAAGGCGTCTCTTGGGAAATAACTGCCGACAGCTGTTTCCAGATTGATTTCTTAGCCTCCAATCAACCTCTACACGTCCCTACACTCCTATATAAGGCCCCTGGGCAGATAGAATTGGTATCTTTGTACTTAGGGGTTAGATTTGATTAAAGAGAGAAGAGAGGAGTGATTGTAACCATGCCGTTCCGCGGCTAAGTTCCTTTTCTTAGGGCTAGGCAGTAAACCTTGTTACTCTTGATGTTTTGATATATATATTTCTGTTGATTATGGTTTCTTGTTGTTGTATCGAATATGCTTTTGTGATTTATTATCTCTTCATCTAATTTCAATGATCTAGTTTGAGTTCATTAGGGTAGTGACAGTGCTTTAATAACTCTTTAAACTATTTGGATGAGTTAGCCTCGTTGAGATCTATTAGGTTTATGTGAAGAAAACCTTCGCGGGGAAACCATAAACCAGAACAACAAAACGCATGACCAAATTCCATCATTTGCGTAAGGTAAATCGCAGTGATCTGTGTAGTAATTTGGGAGATAAGAGACCCGATAGTTGCGTAAGGTAAATCGCATTGTCCTGAGTAGAGTCTCGATGAAAGATCTGTCATTCTGGCGTAACATAAATCGCAGTGACCTTTGTAGTTATCTTTCATAAAACAACAACAGGAAATCAGACGCAACAGGAATATATTGTCAAGACGGATTGAGTAGCAATGGTGTGCCAAAACCCTAGGAATTCTCATCTCTATCTTTACTTTAATTACTTTTAATTGTTTCCTAATTTACATTGATCAACAAACATCTCTCAAATTTCAGATTTCGTCTAGCCTTTCGAAAGGTTGTGATTCGATCGTTCAAAGCATTGAACCAATATTCCCTGTGGATCGACCTCGCATATACTACTCGATAAGGATTGTGCGCTTGCAGTCCGAACCGATAGCATTTACGAGTTTATAAATATTAAAAGAAACATTGCTCTCTTTTGAGTGATCAAGCTTTTTGGCGCCGTTGCCGGGGAATAACGGTTCATTGTGCAAGGCCTCGAAAGACGCCCTTGCTTTGTCCATTGAATCCAATTAATTAGAAACGCCTAGATTTCTTTTTATTTCCTTTATTTTCATTTTTCTTTTATTTTTAATTTCGTTTTTATTTTATTTTCTTTTTAATTTTCGGTTTTTTTAGTTTAAATTTCAGATTTTCTTTTCTTTGTTAGGATACTGCTCGCTGGCCGAATCATCCGTACGAAGATCCGAGAGGATTGCTAGTAGGAGGAGACAATTCGCTTCCACATCACCGATAAGAACCAATCATAGTTCTTCATCCAGTAATTCTGAAGGCGAAGAAGACCCAGATTCGATCAACATGGATATCCCACCGATTAACAACGGAAGACACAATGGTGATAATGGAGTTCACGATGCAGCAAGACCCAGACTTCTAAGGGACTATTGCGTACCGCGCGCGAATGATCCTAATTCTAGCATAAACCCGCCAACTGTTACAAACCGTAATTTTGAGATCAAACCTGCTCTCATAAATATGGTTTCGCAACAGCAATTTGGAGGATTGCCACATGAAGATCCACATCTTCATTTGACAATTTTCCTAGGGATATGCGAGACGATAAAGATCAACGGAGTTACTGACGAAGCAATCAGGCTAAGGCTATTTCAATTTTCATTAAAAGATAAAGCAAGAACATGGTTGTTTTCCTTACCGGCCAATTCCATTCAAACTTGGGACCAATTGTTTAATGTGTTTATTGCAAAATATTTTCCACCATCCAAAACTTCAAGGTTTAGAAATCTAATTACTAATTTCGAACAAAGGGATGGTGAAACATTGTGTGAGGCATGGGATAGATATAAGGATATGTTAAGGTGTTGTCCACATCATGGTCTAGAAAGATGGCTGATTGTCCAAACTTTTTATAATGGTCTAAACCCTACCGATAGGTTGTCTATTGATGCTTCTGCAGGAGGAGCAATCATGAACAAGGAACCTGACGAGGCTTACAACCTAATTGAAGAGATTGCAATCAACCAACACTACTGGATCCCTGAGCGAAAGAAGCCAGCGCCAACACCTGGCATGCACCGAGTAGATGACATCTCCATGCTGAGCGCAAAGATTGATGCTCTGCAAATGGCACTCAACAAGCAAACCAAGCAGCGAACGGTAGCAGCAGTCAATGCCGCAACAGCATGTGGCTATTGCGGAGGAGCGCATGAGATGACCGAATGTATGAATGTGATGGAACTTGAGGAAGAAATGGAGCAAGCAAACGCAATCGACAACAGCTTTTGACCTCAGCCCGCTTACAACACATACCATCCGAACAACCGAAACCATCCAAATCTCTCATACGCAAACAACCAAAGGCCTGCTGCACCCCAACAGAACTACCAACCACAATCCAATTTTCAGCCAAGATACAACAGTCCTCAACAGAATTACCAACCAAGGCAATACAATCAACCGCAGCAACCAGACATCACATCATTAATGGAGAGATTCCTAAAGAAGCAAGAGAAGGCTAACGCCGAAATCGCACAAAAGATCGAATCCTTAACAAACCGCGACAAAGACTTAGAAGACAATGTCTCTAAGATGGCAAGAGAACTCTCAAGTATCGCACGTGGAAAAGGCAAATTTCCGGGCCAACCGGAAGAAAACCCAAGAGAGACTTGCAAGAGCATAACACTAAGGAGCGGTACAGCTTATCAGGGACCTCTCATGCCCGATCAAACTTCCGATGAGATGCATGCAGAGCCACCGCATTCAGAAGAGTACGAGCCGCAACCACTGGAGCAGCCCGTATTCGAACTGCAGATAGACCTTACTCAGGAGCAGAATGACATCGTAGGTGGAGACGAGCGACAAACCGAACCTGAATACATTCACCACCACCCTACAAGCCACCTCTGCCATTCCCTCCAAGGCCTACCAAGCACAGGATGGAGCAGCAACTCGCGAGATTCAAGGAGACACTCAAGCAACCACAAATCACAATCCCCTTCACTGAGGCAATTGCAAACATACCTTCGTATGCTAAATTTCTGAAGGAGATTCTTTCAAATCGAAGTAGACTCCAAGAACTCTCAACAGTTCCACTCAATCTGGAATGCAGTGCGCTCGTGCAAAGCAAATTACCGATGAAGTTGAAAGATCCGGGAAGTTTCTCAATACCATGCACCATTGGCACAACCGATTTTAAGAGAGCCTTATGTGATCTGGGAGCAAGCGTGAGTCTAATGCCTAAGGTAGTATTTGATAGACTGGAATGTGGGGACCTATCACCAACACGGATCTCATTGCAACTGGCTGACCGATCAATTCGATACCCTGAGGGAATGTTGCGTGATATTCCAATCAAAGTCGGTAAATTTTGGATACCAGCAGATTTTGTGGTAATCGATATGGAAGAAGATGAGCATATTCTAATCATCCTTGGAAGGCCATTCCTCGCCACATGCGGGGCAATGATCGATGTTAAGAATGGAAAAATCTCACTCAATGTTGGCGAGAACAAAATGATCTTCAGCATGAATGAGGTTAAAGTCCCTCCTGACATAAATCTTGTCTACAATTTGGAAACAATGGATGAAGATGGCAATGATGATTTGCGAATGGATGAATTTGGAGACATCGAAGAAACAGCACACGAAGAAGAAGTGGAAAGGCTGTTTATTGTACAAGATAACAGTCAAGTCCATCCTACCTCCGTGACAACACAAACCGATGATCTGAACAAAAGTCCTAATATTGCAACCCATAGGAATTATTCTCTCTTAGCCCTTGCACTAATCAGAAACCTACGCGAAGAACTGGATGCAATTTCTCAAAGACTGGACGAGGTTGAAGTAGTACTCGGTGTGATCTAGCATTCGACCCCGGACCTCAAATACCAACCGACTTCTTCGAGAAGGACAGTGATGATAAAACCACAGAAGATGCTGAAAACGAACCACCCGACAAGCAACCCGCTTGCATTGACGGGAAGGCATCTGGAAGAAACTGATGCGACACAAAGTCAAGCTAATGACTTAAAACAAGCGCTTCTTGGGAGGCAACCCAAGGCCATTTCTATATTTTCGCATAATTATTTATTTTCAGGTTAATTAGGACTTTAACTGGGGAACGAATCACATTCACTCATTTTTTTTTATGACCAGGTGAACATGCTAGAGGAAGGGCTCGGTTAAAAACATTGGAAAAGTCAAGAAAATATTCTCTGTTACTAACCGTATCAGCCAATACGGACTGGGACAGTGAATACGGAGCAGGAGTCTACAAAAAAAGGAAGACGGGAGCTAATACGGTCCATATCAGCCAATACGGACCGTATTCAAAGAAGAGGATCGAATACGGACCGTATCAGCCAATACGGTCCGTAATGAAAACTGATCTGTGAATTTAAAACCCGTTAAGGAAGAGGCGCGAAGTTGGGTAACCGTTCAAATTAGAAGTTTTCCTATTTTGAGCACCCTCTCTCCCGTTTCTCTTCTCCCCTTCATCTCTCTATCTCCCTTCCTTCTTTCTCTCCACCTCCTCCTCTCTCTTGCAAAACCCGAGCACACCCTCGCCTACACCGATGGCCACCAAGGGAGACCAACCCCACTCACACCGACCTCCAATACGGGCCGTATCCGACCCATATCCGCCGTGAGCATTGTGGGTCGACCCATACCTCCACCATTTTCGGTTCTTCCCCTCTTTCTCTCTTATTTCTCAATTTTATTTCAATTTCTTAGAATTAATTTTTCATTTCTTTTTGCAATTTAGTTTTAGAGTAGTTTTCTATTTTAAATTTAGTTTAGAAAAAAAAAAAAAACAACAACAAAAAAAATTAGGTTTTCTCGACTTTTACCAGAACCAGTATCAGTCCATTACGGTCCGTACCCGTCAATACGGTCCGTATTAAGTCCTGTCCTTGGCCAAATTTCACCAGCACACGGGTCCGTAACCACCCCGTATTGACCCAATACGGCCCGTAACAGAGAAGACTAAAATCTAACAATGGCTCCGAAAACACGTGGTCTTCTTAAAGCCTTGACAGGACTGGGCAAAAAGAAAAGAGGGGAGTCTTCTTCTCAGATTCCACAATCGCCCGAGCAAGGCCTCGAGCAAGAAGAATTGCCGGAGTCTCCTCCTCAAAACGAGCCACAACCAATGGAGGAGCCGCAATATAACCCCCTAGATATCAAATTCACCTCTAGAGCACACGCCCGAGTCTTCGAAAAGTTGGAGGACAACAAAATCGTGAACCACAAGGCCATCCACATCGAAACCCTGCAAGAACTCAACCTCCTCGCCCAATTCAAAACCCTAGCCAAAAGGGTTCACATCTGGGACTTTCTCAACAAACTGGTGGATGTCCCGGTCTATGACGACCTCACCCGTGAGTTCATTGCCACCTTCTCCTCCGAAAATGATATAATCAAGTTTCAACTGATGAACCTGGAGCAGGAGATGTCGATGAGCGACTTTTGCGACATCTTTGGCTTCAAAGATGAGGGCGTACAGGCATACAATGACGACCAGAATTTTTGGAAGCTTATCACCAATGACCGCATCAGTGATCCGAGAGTCGCCAGCCACATTGTCCATCCAGTACTTCGGTACATGCAGGCTGTTCTCAGCAATTCTCTCTTCGCTCGAGGTGAGACATGTGCGAAAGTCACCTTCCCCGAGCTGTACATCCTCAAGTGCATGCTCATCACATCAGAAGAGCCTCCGCACATCGGCCACTTCCTCTGCAACCACATTCACTCAATTGGAACCAACAAAAGGGGCAGAGGAAACATCTCCATCGGTGCCATCGCCACAATCCTCGCTAGCCAACTCAGAATAGAGGTAGATTTCCTAAAGGAAGGCACAGGCATGAAATTCCTAGACATCGAATGCCTCACCGCGATGAGAATGATTAGCGGCAGACCTCCCGAGCCATACCTATACCACATCGAAGACAGGAGGATTCAAATGCCTTGCAAGCCGCTTCCTCTCAAAAACAAGCAAAGATGGAGGCAAGTGGCGCCTATTGGTAGACAGGCCACGCAAGAGAGCGATGATGAGGTCGATTTTGATGCTCTAATGGCCGAAGCTGAGGAAGAAGACAGGGCCGAAACCGCAGCAGCCGCCGCATACATGCAAGAAATGGCGGCAAATGAGCAAAGGGCCCGACAAGAGGCGCTCGCAGCAGAAGCAGCGCGACAGGGGGCGGGACCATCTGATGCCCCTCAAAGTGGATACAACCGGGTTCTACAAGCCGTTCGGAGCGTCAATGCAAACATGGAGAGGTTCTCCATCAACACTAGAGCTACTTATGCCCGGCTTGACCAGCAGTATGACGCGACACGTCACTCTGTAAGTCAGGTTCGCCAAGGTATGGACGAGCTGCGAGGGAATGCTGCCAACAACAGACGGGAAGCACGGCAAGCCCGCCACTTATCACAGCAGTACTACCAACATGCCCTCACCACCGGTTTACCATATCAGCCACCACCATACGGACTCTTCGACCCGTCATTCTACGAGGAGATCCAGCACCCACCACCACCTCCACCACCTCAGGATTGAGGTGCAGTGAGTTATATCTTTCCCCGGTCTTTTTACTTTACTACTTCCTTTATTTTTATCTCTCGAGCATTGGGGACAATGCTCAATTTTATTCGGGGGGTAGGAGGTAAATTGACCATGTATCTTTAATGTATCTTTAAATTTTTCGCATTTTAAATTCTTAGATGCTAGTAGTTTTACTCAATTTTTGACTAGGGTTGGAGGCTTTACCGAAAATCCTAGAATGATTAAGTTGAGCTTTTTAGCTAGCTTGCAATTTTATTTTCCATTAGGAGTAGGTTAATCAAATAGGAATTGTTTTAAAATTTTAATTAGGCTAAGGTTTAGATAATTGGCCATGATACCAAAAATTCAGAATTTTAATTATTAGTGATTTCAAAGTGAACAATTAATTGCTAACCATGAGAGTTGATCAAAAATTGCAAAACCTAGAATTTTATTTTGAGTAATTTATTTTTGCAAAGTTTTTTTAAATTTGATAGTGTTTTAGAATACCCATTTATTATAGATAGACCCCTAGCGAAACTATGCAATAATTTCTTGTATGAATGAATACTTGAAATTGTGTGTAATCATGGTGCTTGTGACACAAAAATATGTTATTTTATTCTTCAGAAAAATAGAAAAATACAAAAAAATCGAAAAAAGAGAAAAACCCAAAAAAAAATATATATATAGAAAAATATAGAAAAAAAAATATAGAATAAAAGATGGAGGATAAAAAGAGTACGGGTGCCTACGCAAGACTGGTTACCAATAGGCTCGAGAAAACCTCCCAAATTTTAAGCTTTTGTACATATTTAATTTGCGAAAAAAATAGTCACAAGTACCAGCGCACTTAGTTGTCATACTTTGCTCCAATCAATTGGGAAGGAAAATCAAAATTTATATCATTAAAATTCCTATTGATTGGAAGGGATCCATTTATAATAGAAAGGGAAATTAATACTCTCAATTTTAAGGATATTTGTGAAATAGATTGTTTGATAATAATTATTCTAGGGTTAGCATAATGAGGTCAATCATGGGGTGAATAAATTGTTCAAGGGAGAGATCATTAATATTTTAGAGTTCTAAATTTTTATTGTCATGCCAATTGTACCAAACCTAAGTTCCAATTAAATTTTAAACAAGTCCTTGAGATTGTATGGTTTAACCTAGACCGGATCTTTGACTAGCTGGGATGTCGTTGCTTGAGGACAAGCAACAATTCAAGTTGGGAGGCGTGATCAGAGTCAAAATGATGATGATTTACGTAGGGTTTTGGCTTAGGTTTTGCATATTTTCTCACACTTATGTTTAATTATTTAGAGAAAAAGGCTACTGTCACCCTTCTTTATGTTTTATTGCAGAAAACAGGTTTTGGGACTATTTCATGTCAAAAGGAGCTAGAATCAGGTCAATCGGATCAGCGATGCCTTCAACCAAGTCTTGGTTACGGTCCGTATTGGTTAATACGGACCAGACATAGCACAGACTCAGAAGATGGCGCAGGAAGTTACAACCATAACCGCCAAGGTCTCATTACGGACCGTATTACCTGATACGGTCCGTATCCGAAGGCGTCTCTTGGGAAATAACTGCCGACAGCTGTTTCCAGATTGATTTCTTAGCCTCCAATCAACCTCTACACGTCCCTACACTCCTATATAAGGCCCCTGGGCAGATAGAATTGGTATCTTTGTACTTAGGGGTTAGATTTGATTAAAGAGAGAAGAGAGGAGTGATTGTAACCATGCCGTTCCGCGGCTAAGTTCATTTTCTTAGGGCTAGGCAGTAAACCTTGTTACTCTTGATGTTTTGATATATATATTTCTGTTGATTATGGTTTCTTGTTGTTGTATCGAATATGCTTTTGTGATTTATTATCTCTTCATCTAATTTCAATGATCTAGTTTGAGTTCATTAGGGTAGTGACAGTGCTTTAATAACTCCTTAAACTATTTGGATGAGTTAGCCTCGTTGAGATCTATTAGGTTTATGTGAAGAAAACCTTCGCGGGGAAACCATAAACCAGAACAACAAAACGCATGACCAAATTCCATCATTTGCGTAAGGTAAATCGCAGTGATCTGTGTAGTAATTTGGGAGATAAGAGATCCGATAGTTGCGTAAGGTAAATCGCATTGTCCTGAGTAGAGTCTCGATGAAAGATCTGTCATTCTGGCGTAACATAAATCGCAGTGACCTTTGTAGTTATCTTTCATAAAACAACAACAGGAAATCAGACGCAACAGGAATATATTGTCAAGACGGATTGAGTAGCAATGGTGTGCCAAAATCCTAGAAATTCTCATCTCTATCTTTACTTTAATTACTTTTAATTGTTTCCTAATTTACATTGATCAACAAACATCTCTCAAATTTCAGATTTCGTCTAGCCTTTCGAAAGGTTGTGATTCGATCGTTCAAAGCATTGAACCAATATTCCCTGTGGATCGACCTCGCATATACTACTCGATAAGGATTGTGCGCTTGCAGTCCGAACCGATAGCATTTACGAGTTTATAAATATTAAAAGAAACATTGCTCTCTTTTGAGTGATCAAGCACCATTTTCACACTAATATGAAAATCACTAATTTTTCTCTATTCTCAAATTTCGCTATTTTATTTATTCTAGCTCCCATCAAACATACCCGGACTAAGGTAATACTCTTCGTGTGTAAAAGTTTGTATATTTAAAACTCGAT
Organism: Carex parvula; assembly: GCA_025461045.1. Taxonomy (NCBI): domain Eukaryota; kingdom Viridiplantae; phylum Streptophyta; class Magnoliopsida; order Poales; family Cyperaceae; genus Carex; species Carex parvula. The sequence goes on from JAJGRW010000560.1 coordinate 40,346, forward strand.
TAAAATTTTTTTATAGATATGTAAAGTTAAAAAGATTTAATCTTCACCTTCATTTAAGAAAAAATAGTAGAACGAGAAATAAAGTGGCTAGTTAGAAGAGGATCAGATTGGAAGGATGTACTTGCCTATGAGATTAATAATACATTTTTTATGAAACAATTAATAATAAAGAGGGGGTTCAATATCTCATGTTTTTCATATCTCATCATGCCTCATGTTTTATATCTTCGTTTTTTAAGTCCAAATTGTCAATCAGAACCGCTCAACATGATATCCGTACTAAAATATGCTTGGGATGAAATTTTACAATTTTTGGAACATTTTTATTATTTTTTAAGATAGATACAAAATCACTGTTTTTGGCCCTTTCAAAAACAGTGATTTTGTAGTTTGTACCATTATAAAAAATAGAAAAAAAATTATAAAAATTATAAAGTTTGGAGTCCAAGTATATTTTGGTATAGATATTATGTTGAGCAGTTTGAATCGACAATTTTGACTTTGAAAACGTAGATATAAAACATGAGGCATGATGAGGTATGAAAAACATGAGGTATTGGAACCCTCCTCAATAATAAAGTATTGATGTCAATTTAATTAATATTAAACAACATATAAGGAGATATCAAAGATATTCCCAAAGATTTTAATGGATAAATATTCACATTTTAGTTTTAGAAGAGGAAACATTCAAAAGTAAAAATTTAATGGATATGCACCAATATTTTTTTATTCCAAAAGAAGAAGATGAATACGAGGATGAACTGGTCATGCCAATACTATATACAAAATTATAAGTCTTCTTTGAAAAAGGAAAAAAAAATATAACCTATATATTAAATACAACTGAGGTTACTGTGCATATACTGTTTTCCGTGCATGTTGAATTAAAAAGATGGAAAGTAATGCTTGAACAACATCTTAAAAATGCCAAAATGTGCATAGTAAATGTTTCGAGGAGCGAAAATATCTCCTCCATTACTGGGCCTAGGCTATTCATTTATATAACTTGAATGCACAATGGACATAGTAATTGTTTGGTATTTTCAATTTGGTTTCTGGGCTCAAAAGTTCTTTGCACAAATTTCTTTTGTTTGTATGGATACTATGGAATATGAAGACAGATATTAACTGGGTTTGGTGGGCTGACTCTGCTCATCCTTAAAATTACACATCCGTACAAAATTTAATTAAAAAGAGCTTTAACCAGCTAAATATTTTTTCTTTTTCATTCATTTTTGTCATTGAATCTCATACTGCAAACCAACTGTAAGTCAATGTTTGCAGCACACAGAATATGTATATTTTTTTCTGTAATTTTAGTGTATATCCGTAATACATATATTTTAATCAAATTATTACTAATATTTAAAATTAAGAGAGATTTATCATTAGATAATACGTGTATCAAACTTTAAACAATTTCAAATTTGATGGTTTCTGTGGAAACATTGAACAGCAGTTACTTGTTATACCAGACATGAAACATGAAAAAATTATATTTCAGATTTGATCCACAATGTCAAGCCATATAGGAGAATATTTGTAATTAAATAATTATTTTGTACTAACTTGGGAAATCCAGTTTTCTCAAAACTTCCCATATTTTCCCCTATTAAAATTTGGCATACTTTTACACCACAAAAAATCACTTGTTTCGAGCTTAAATAATAAAGGTACCCCCAAATTAGGTAAAGAAAAAAAGATAAATGAAACTAGCACTCGATACGAACTGCACCACTCTCTGACGAGATGAACTTAGGCTTCCTAATAACCTGCTCTAAACATTGAATCACATCTCCGACCTTGAAATCTTGACAATCCTGTATTACAAGACCACACTCGTTTCCTTTTCCGACTGCCTCGACATCCTGTTTCTCTTTCTTCAGAGAAGCACACGATCCCTCAAACACCACCTCGCCGCTCCTCAGAAGCCGCATTGTAGATGATCGGCTAAATCTCCCATCAATGATCCGGCAACCCGCAATCTTCACATCGGGCACTTTCGAATTATTTCGTGACTTCACTTCGAAAATGCTTAGCACCTCAGCCTCACCAGTGACCTGCGTCTCCGCTGTGCCAGGTGCCCTTTCCACTATTAGTTTGCCAATCTCTTCTAGAAGGTGATAGATAACCCGATGCAGAAATATCTACAAATTTCAAATTCAGGTTATATATTTAATTCAACAAAATTGATACAAACATGGGTTTCATGGACGAGCGATGATTTGTACCTTGATATTAGCTTTCTTAGCAGAGGTAGAAATAGGGCTTGGTAGACTTCGTATATTGAATCCAACAATGCATGCATTGCATGCTTGCGCCATGTCCACATCAGACTGAGATATTGGGCCCACTCCCACATGTACTATATTCACAAATAACTGGCAGGAAAGATTAACGGTGAGTGATTATTACCAAAATAAGTTATTTTAAGCAGGGCCAACTTTTTCATGAAATGATAATCCTATAATAATTAAAAATAACAAATCTACAATGAATATTAAAAAAAAAAGCATAATGAAATATTTCATTAGCTCTTTGTGCTGTCAAGTTGAACCGGTACAGGTACAGGTACAGCCACTTTGATAGTAAATAGGAAAACATCGCACAAAGAGTTTTATATTTTTTAAAAAGAAAACAAAATTGGAAAAGAACCTGAGTGCTGTTAAGGCTTCTGAGTGAATCAGCAACAGCCTGCACTGTCCCTTGCACGTCTCCTTTGACTATGACTGGCAGCTCAACCCTCTGCGGTGCCTCGTCAGTGTCATCTCCCTCTTCTGCACAGATCTCCTGGTTCTCCTGACTCATCCTCTCCAGTCTCCCTTGCTCCAACTTCTTCCTCCTCCCCTGACTCAGCATCCTCGCCCTCTCCTCTGACCCTACAACCGTTATGTCGTCTCCCGCCATCGGCAACCCTTTCATCCCTTCTATCTCCACCGGTATTGCCGGCCCCGCCAGCTCTGTTGCCCTCCCCAACGTATCTCTTATCGCCCTAATCCGTCCCCACTCCGCCCCCACCACTATGTACTGCCCGATACTTAATGTGCCCGATTTTACAATGGCTGTCACAAGAGGTCCCCGGCCACGGTCCACTCGTGCTTCTACAACATACGCTTGCGCGGGACCGTCAACTCTTGCTTTCAGATCCATTAGTTCGGCTTGTAGCAACAAGGCTTCCTCTAACTTGTCTAATCCGGTACCCGTCAAGGCTGATATCTCGACCACCTGTACATCACCCCCGAGATCCTCTAGCGGCAGTCCCTCGGATCCTAATTGGATGCGAACCCGCTCCGGATCCGCACCAGGCTTGTCGCACTTGTTGATGGCCACTACAACCGGCACGTTGGCTTCCTTTGCATGGGACATGGCTTCAAGTGTTTGGGGCATGACGCCGTCATCTGCTGCAACAACAAGGGTGACTATGTCAGTCACAGCAGCACCACGGGCCCGCATGGCAGTGAAGGCTGCATGACCTGGAGTGTCGAGGAAGGTGATAGAGGCGCCAGATGGCATTGATACAACAAATGCACCGAGGTGCTGAGTTATACCGCCGGCCTCTTTGGCTGCAACAGCGGTCTTACGCAAGGCGTCTAGTAAAGAGGTTTTACCGTGGTCTACGTGACCCATTACCGTCACGACAGGTGGCCTTGGTTTTAGTATGGCGCCTTCTTCCGAGTGTAGCCTCTTCACATTTACTCCCACTTCCTACCGGATAAGTACAAAAATAGAGAAATGAAAGACTTGTCAATGTAGAGACTTGGTCAAATGAATTATTATTTACCTTCCTTGTGTAGTAATCATGCAGTTGTTTACGTTTTGAATAATCGATTTCTATTTGTCAATAATTGATATTTCTAACAAATTTTCGCAATTTCTCCCTCTATCCCTCCCTAATATTCAATAATCTTAATTTCAATAGAGGATACATACAGTTCGCAGATGATTTGCTATAAACAAGTACCAGTACTGCCATGTAACCACAGTTATAGAAAATTTGTAAAAGAGAACAGAAAGTTGGGGAGTGACTTTGTATTTCACCAAGCAACTATCTAATAGACTATTTAAAAAAAAACAGAGAGAGAGAAAACTAAGACAACTATCTAATAGTAGGGTAACCACAACAGTAAAGTTTTACCCTTTAGATGAAGATAGATCAAGTACTTACTGTAGAAACCAACTCAGCAACATCGATGGTAATTGGGTCAAACTCTGACCCGACTTTTTCACCGACACTTGTCATAATCTCCTGAAGTGATCTTACAGAGGAACCAGTACGTTTAGCGAGCTCAACAACTGTCATCCCTTCAAATATCTCAACAGTTTTCACTTGAGCTGGTTTGGTAGGTCGTTTCAGCTTTGGAGGCACATACCGTGCCTCCACTGGTGGGGCCTGCGGTTTACTCACTCTCTTAACCCGTTTCTCTCTCCCTGGAGTTTTCAAACCAGGTGCTTCTTCTCTTCTTCCTCTCCATGACAGCAGACTTAGACTCGCATGATAGTTCCTAACAGAAATAAATCACAGTGTAATTTCACTTGGGTTTATTAAAGTAAACTCGCACTGACAACTAAAAAACTGTAGTAAAACTAAGGAGAGAAGAGTTCACTCACCGAATGCCAGAACTTCTCAAGGTTCCTGAACATAACAAAACATCTGAAAAATAAATATTTGAGAAAGTAAGATTAAATTTTTTTTTCATCTCCGTTGTGCCTTTTTATTTTTCTTCTTTCGGGGCCTGAATTTGGAGGGCGTATTATTGCATTTGCAACTGAACTAGCTAAGAACAACTCACTTCACTGCTGAGCACTACTTTACAAAGTAGCACAATTTTAAGCAAAAAAGAGAACACAGAAAGGATGTGGTGCAGTGGTATTCACCGGGTAGTGTAGTATGGACGACATGAGAAGCAGTTGTTGCGACCCCACAGTTTGAAAGATAGCTTGTGCTGAGAGCCTACAAAAAAAAGGAACCCGTGATTTATTTTAAACAATAAATAAAGTGAATATTGTGTTTAGAAAATGAGTGCCAAGTAATTAATGAAAAGGTACAAAGCTAACCTTCTTAGCTAATGCTCTCCAGGCCATTGATGCTATTGTGTCCTCCGATCCTTCCTGCTCATCAGAGAGAAAGAGACAGACGGGTAAGTTGATTGGATTTTGAAACTTGGCCATGACAAATTTGAAATCAGTTCAAAGTGAGTTAGATGATCAAGAAATTATATCACATTTCACCTGGTTGATAATAATACAGATTTAATAAAGTGGAGGTGGTCAAATGATGGAATTTTTACTGTCCAATCTTATTATAGTTGGTTAGAATATGGGGGTATCCCTAATTTAGATTTTGATACAATTTGGAAATCTAAACTACCTTTGAAAGTCTTTTTTTTTTATGGCTAGTAAAAAAAATAAAATTTTAACTAAGGATAATTTATTAAATAGGGGATGGCAAGGTCAAGGGATGTTGAGACAGTACATGACTTGTTTGTTATTTGCCCCCGTGTTGTTCATTTTTAATTGTATTAAATTCGTGATTTGTGGATTTTGGATGCATCTATCCCTTCAAGGTTATAAAATGCGGTTTTCATGCGGTATGCGGAAGGCCACCGCATACCGCATATACGGTATACGGCCGCATATGCGGATTTTTATGCGGACGTATATATGCGGATTTTAAAATGAGAATTCATATATAATTTGTATGCAAAGCTATGAAAATAAGATACAATACACAAAAGGCATCAGATGAAAATAAGAAATTATATATTGTGCATAATCACAGCATAATACAAACATAAATGTCACAACAGAATACAAACCTAAATGTCACAGCAGAGTACAAACATACATTGTGCATATCAGAATACAACAATAAGAGAACTATTATGTCTTAACAGCCACTGTGGTCGACATATTCAATGTGCATATAATAATATCCTATATTGTCTTAACATCTCAAAATACAACAATAGTAAAAAAATAACTTATAACAGATTACTACTATGTAAAACTTAACAACTAAGAAAACTATACAACACGTATTATTAAACTAACTTTATAAGTTTACCTAAGCTCTCAGTAGGATATGTATTTTCTCCCTTTAGAAGACATTAAATCATTCACTTCAAATACCAGTACCTAAATGTTCAGGTAAGGAGCAACGAGATTGAGTGAGTTTAGGTACTGGTATTGTAAATGTTCAATATATGGAGAAAATACATATTTTGTCATTGACTTGTTATCTCCTCTTTACAATACCAGTACCTAAATACCTAAATAATAGTATCTCCTTCAATTTGATATTTATTTACATACAAGTATACAACACATATCGGCCTCTGAACCATCCAATCTTACCAATTATCTTACACAGTGGCTGTTATTTATTTCAATCAATGATGAACCATTTGATATCATACTTATTTCAATCAATGAACCATCCAATATTACCAATTAGCTATAAAAGATATCAATTTCACTAATTACCAGAGGCAGTGACTACATCAACAAAATTAAGTGACTAATTAGGGTACTGTGCAATACCTGGAGGCTGGAAATCCAGATGAAGCCCACGGCCAGCACCTCGCGGCCCCCCGTGCTCTAGGTTTGAATTCTTTCTAAGTCCAGAAGCAAGCCTATTAAGGTTGATTTCAGCCTAGGTAGATGGATTGGCTTTTTAGGTTTTGATTTAAGAAATGCTTTAGAAGTGGAAAAAGAAAGAAAACACACTCACGTTCAGCTTCCTGGCACTATTGATCAGAAGCATCAAGCCAGCAGCGCCGGCTTTGAATTCTATTGAAGGACGTGCTGGGAGGAGAGGCGATGGGTGGAGAGGCGGAGGAGAGAGGCGATCGGTGGAGAGTGGAGAGGAGCCGGCGGAGGAGAGAGGCGATCTGTTTTGGAGGAGAGTGAGAGATGGAGATAAAAGCGATTAAGACCATGTTCGGCAAGGGTTCTCTTAAGGATTAAATTTTTAATTCTAACTAAGAAACACTTGTTCGTTTGATGGTAAGATTAAGAACAAGAGCTTAACATGAATTAAATATATTTTATAATATGTAAAACTTGTATATCCTTATATATTTCTTCTCTAACATATCAACCTGGAGGGTTCTTTTATCCCAAAATTAAACGTATATTATAACTGTGATATCAAACTGGAGGGTCCTCTAACATATCTAACATACCAATTCTATTTAATTCAACGTAAATCCAATATTATAAGATAACAAGTTGATATTCCTGACCTAGTAGAATGCAAAGGAGACAAGGAGGGATACAAAATGGTAGAACGAACTTAGAAACCTGTGACTACCTGACTGGTTTATTAGAATTTGGAGGCGCTAATTTGAGCAAGTCGCACAAACAAAGAATGAGAGAGAGAGAGAGAGAGAGAGACCGACCGACCTTGAGAGCTTGAGCGGGGAGAGAGAGAAACCTTGAGACCTTGAGCAGCAGATGAAGAAGCTCTCACAAAGAATGGTGTTCCGATCAGTGCATAAATCTAGATAAATAAAAGGAAATGGGGGCCCATGAAACAGCCCATAAATTTAAGATGTGTTTTGCGTGGAGATTTTGATCATCAAAACGAAAGCCCAGAGTTCAAAACGAAGGCCCGACTTTTGGAAACTTTATTTTCCCGTAACAAATATTATCATTCTCTTCCAGTTTTGTCGATATCAATATTTTTATTGTTAAATATTTGTTATATTTACTTTCTTACTATACAAGTTGACTCAAATTTACTATATACATGTACTCCAGAATTAAGTACAATGTTTTCATGTTTTTGAAAACTGATATAAGAGACACTGAATTAAGTACAATGTTTTCCTGTTTTTAACTCAAATTTACTATATACATGTACTCCAAATTAAGTACAATATAAATTCTTCACAGTGTTTATGTCTGGAATTTAGATCTGCTATGGTTTGTGTATTACTATTATATTAGTTAGTTCCAATATAGTGGAGAATTAACTTTTATTTTAGTAACAAAGATAATATTTTTTGTATAATAGATTATAGGTTTGGAACTCAATTAAAGAATCTTTAATAAATATATTCAAATAAAAAAAATCGTCGTCATTTTTCCTTTAGTAGGTTATTTTCTAATGGACACTGGTTTGAAGCCAGGCTTAACCACTTAAGCAACTGTTTAATAAAAATAAAATAAAATAAACAAAGGCACGATGATCGCTACTCGAGGCCCACATTTTTGGTTCAAAAATTTCAAATAGTGTGAAAACATCAAAGTTTTGAGAGAACCAATATGTAAAATTCGTGCTGCAAAAATATCAAAGGCACGATGATCACTACTCGAGGCCCACATTTTGGGTTCAAAAATTTCAAATAGTTTGAAAACATCAAAGTTTTTGAACGTTTTGAGAGAACCAATATGTAAAATTGTGCCGCATTTGTTCGTGGATACAGTTTCTGTTCCAAAGACAAATGTATATATGAATAATTATTTATATCAGTTCTTTTTTAATTATTAAAATTTAAATTTTGTATTAGAAATAATAACTTCGATTCGTCCATATATGGATTTAATTTCTGAGCATAGTGACAACTCAATGATTCGGGAAAGGTTCGGCGGAGTCAAAAATTTGTTATAATTTGGAAATGATTCGGTACAACAAGGAAGCAAAAAAAAAAAAAAAACCCTAAAAAAATTTTTAAAAACAAAATTTCACGTTTTTTCACGAATAATTCGTTAACTCGCATTTTATACGCGTTTTATTCGCGAATAAAACGTATTATACGTATTATACGTTTTTCTGCTAAGGATCAGAACATGGTGTCGATTTCAATTCTCAGACAGCTCTGAGACGACAGTTGTCAGAGCTTACTACCAGACTGGAAGCGGCAAAGAGAAATGAGGCCCTTCAAGAAACTCTCAAATGGATGGAGCAAGTTAGGGCTGCCACGGGACCGTCTCAAAGTTGTATTTTCAGTTTAGAGCATTAATTATATTCTGTTATTAAGAATACTTAATTTTTGGCAGGTGGTGTGGTGAATTCAATTTATGTTGTAATAAATTTAAGAGTATTTGTTCATTGCTTCGTATATATATTATTGCATGTGATTTATGTTACGATAGCAGCATCAGCTGAAAGGTGATCTCCTCTGTTAATTTTTTTTTTTTTTTATTTCCTCATAAATATTTGAATTTGTAGAGCTAGTATATATGTTGATTCATGTATAATTAATCATTTCAAATCAGCATATCAAGAACCAATCTTTATAATGTACTGTTTATCTTTGTACTGAATGAAACGATTTAACTCTGCCCATAACGAAACAATTTAAGGGGCATACAGAAAGACTTATTATTTTGGCGACGCATGAGAAAATTTAACAGTATCAGGTTATTAGAGTATTCTTCATTAAAGAAAAATAAGCAGGTGCATCAGTTCGCCAATTTTGTAGCAGTTTTCTTAAAACAGCAATGAAGGATTACTTAGACCAAGTTTTGAATGTAATAAGTAGTTTGGCAGGTACCAGTACTTGTTATTTGATGTGTCAGCAGATTTTTTTTATTAATTTTCCTTTCTAACCTAGTATAATTATATCTAATCAAATAATTTGTATAAAATAATCTAAGAAAATAAATTTGCGACAAATATGCAATAATTGGTATGCCATAATTTTCCTATAATATATAATAATGTCCTTTCTGACAAAATTAACAGTTTATCTATTTCTAAAAATTTGCACAACAAATATCTCGGTACCCAACTTCTAATTGCCGGGATATAAAAACTTAATAGAAATTTGTATGTCTTTATAAAAACAATGTAAGAAAGAAAATATCTCACAAGAACCAAGAGAGAGAATTATTTTTTTTTAAAGGAAAAAAAATAAAGAAATCAATGACTCCCATTTCCAGTTTAATTATGTCGGCATTAAGCTTACACCAAAAATCAATAATTGCAAAAATCAAATATCCTCTTGGCAGAAACAAATTCGTCCACTCTCCTGTTATATTTGTAGAAATTTTCTGTAAGTTTCCGGCAGAGAAATTGGAAGTGATTAATTGATTACATTTATATTTTAAATATTTAAATGGTTAAAAGCCCGGGTTTGTATGCATGTCCCCATGTCCAGTTCAATCCTTGAATGTTGTTGCTCCTGTTACGAAAGGATTAATTTCTTATGGACCCATTAATATTGGTTCATGTTTCTTTTTTTGTCAGGTGCAGATCCAACACTAAGGGCCTGTTCGGACGCGTCCACTGTTGCCGTGGAAAAAAAAAATTCACTCTTGAGTGAATTTTTTGTCCCACAGAAACAGTAAAATTTAGTTCAAAGTTTTCCTAATACCACACCCATACCCGGACACCGAACAGGCCCTAATATGTTTGAAAATTTTCTTCCTCAGTTTTACAGAAATCCACAATGTTATGCAGTTTGCAAATATCTAGCGAGTCACAAGTGCAACCTTGTCAAACAATAATTGTGTAGAAAATATCATATTTTAAATTTTGTTCAACGAGACAAATACAACAAACATTCCATGATTTCATCCAAACAGCAAATTAGATATCAAGAAAAACTGATTCGTTCACCCAAATTGTCTCCAAAATGACCATGCATCAGCTTTCTAACAGAACCTCTCCAAACTGCACATGTGCGCTCTAACTTTTCTGTTCTAGTTGTAATTAAAATACATGAGCTGATAATTGCTACTATAGGAATATACTAATTACTCGGAAGTTCGAGATTGACAAAAAATTTGACGAGTTTTTAAATTTGTGATTTAAGTATAATAAGATTATAATTCAGAAAAAAAAATTATAACTCAAATAATATATCACATATTGATATTTATACAAGATTAATAAATAAACTCATAAATTGTATAGATAATATAAAATAAATAACATATTTTCGTATAATTCGTCAAATTCAAAAATAATTCAAACATGTGATGAAAAAATAATTCAATGAAATACAAATATTATAACCAAACATGTGATGAAAAGAATGAGAACTTGTACTAGCGAGAAATAGACAAGATTTTCTAGACTATAGTTAATAGCCATAAAAAATGATACACATTCACCGCAGTCTGGAAGATTTTTCAGATAATAGCTAAATAAAGTTTTGGCCGAAGAAATTATATAAGCTCGTCTAAAATAACCTGTTAAGTGTCATGCTCGATATTGTGGTATAATTTAAGAATTTTTTAACATATTAATTTAATGAAATTTATATTTGACGGATAATTTATGAATTTGATTATCTTATAGTACGAGGGGTAAAATTAAATTGGCCCCAACCGAAATATTAAAAAGAAAAAAATTAATTCCCCACGACCCCCCACTTTTTTTTTTTTTTCTAGTTCCAGGCCCCCCTCCTTTGCTCCCAACTTCAAGTAAAGACATCGGTTAATTTTTCTCAGTACATGCTTAATTCTGCTTCCTTATTTTTTATATATATTTATTTACTTTTCACTGTTCGTGGATCCCAGAAATCAATATTTCTATGCCTTTATGTTTTGTCGTGTGCTGATATTCTTTTCATGATGCGAACATGTTTTCTAGTTTGCGGACTCGCTATCATCTTTAGATTCTCGGTTGTCCTTTTTATATTATTAAAATTCATCAAGGCATAAAGAAAGCGTTTTTTATTTTTTTTTAAACTATATATAGTACCTTTCATAATGTACATCATTGAATTCAATTACAAAATATTGATCCGTTCATATGTTTTGTAGCAGTAGTAGCATAATTGCACAAGCCGCTGGAGAGATGAGTGCGTGCTAATGATCCCAAACTCATGATATCAGTGGAAGCTACAATAATTGTTTTAAATTGTCACAAAAAGCTAATAATTATATATCTTGGCAAGCCGCTGAATATATTCATGACAAATTGCTCATCTTATTTATTTTTATATTTTTTTGTAAAGAGAGAGCTATAATTAAACTTCACGTATTGAGAATCAGTCTTTGGTCTAATGATAAAGACAATATCTTCTATGTAGGAGGTTACAGATTCAAAATCCGAATGAAAAATTCTTTATAGACATTAAATAGTTAGATAGCTTGACCTCTATCCTTTACCGGTGTACTTTTGCAGTCAATTTATTTTACTTCGATTTTCTTCAAAGAAAAAAACACTTCAATATACATTTTTACCAACATATATAAATATACATATTTTATTTATATCGTTTTCGGCAACATCTTTGTGTTAGATTTGGAATTGGTTTGTAGTGCAAAAAATTAAAATTAGGCAGGCAGAAAAGCTCGTACATCATGGTTCGCTCTAGATCAACTCGAATCTAATTCGAGTTTGGCTCATTCCATTAAATTTTTTATAGCTCGAGCTCAAACTTATATTATTTCTCGTTCGAGCTCGATTCGAATGAGCTCAATATGTAATTAAACAATAAAACTTGAACTATTTAACCACTAATAAACATAATATTCTTATGTTTTTAGTTATAAATATATTTTTTTCAAAATTTATTATAAAATCCACAAAATATAAGTGAATAATATTATTAATCTAAAATGGAATGAATATTAATTTTTTTAAACATTATTAGTTACGGATAATATGAAAATAAAAATAAAGAAATTAATCTTGATAATAGCTTGAGCTCAAATTGAGTTTGAATTAGCTTGATCTTGTTGGTTTTCGCCTCGAGCTCGACTTGGGTCGACGTGTAGTTAAATCAAGCTTGAATTAGGACTGGTAAAAAAGTTAGTAGCTCGTGAACAGCTCGGGATCAGTCCATGACTCGTTTAGTAACGATTTGATCGTTATTAGGCCGAGCTCAAAATGAGTCAATTAGTATGAATTTGTGTTAATTTTATATTGTCCAGCTCAGTTCAACTGGATCCTAATTATTTATAAAATTTATTTTTTTCTTAAAACTCGGTTCATTTCGTTAATGGCTCGGTCCGATTATGAGCTAAGATTTAAGTTCGGCTTTCTAATCCCAATGTACTCAGCTTGCTCAGTTCCTACTACAAACCGATTACGAACTGGGCCTAACTCGGCCTTAAGCTTGGCTAGTTGTCAATCCTAGTTAAAATTCGACAATCCATATGTGAGATTAAGAAAATTTAGTAACTTAAAAAAAGTTATATGAATAATTTACTAATTATAAATATATAAAGAGGGGTTGAATTTTCAACTTTACCATCTGCTTCTCTTCATTTATCATGATAGGATGATTCATATTTTGATGTACTTATTTCTTAGTTAAAGAAGATAAGTTTGATGAGCTTAAGGTGTTACATGATAATTCAAGTAATACATCTTTGTTTTTATTTTATTTTCATTCATCTAGAAACTTTTGCGCAATTATCGTGTTACTTTTCATTATACCCAATTTTATCTTTTTCAAAAAATATGTTTATTGTGTATAAAATTAGCAGAATGTATGATGTTTTTATAAAAAAAATGTCTTCAACTGGAATTGTTTTTATTTTTAATAATGTTCAAAAAATAATCTTAGATTGAATATTAAGCATGCACTACATTGCGTCATCATATCTCGTTGAATTGCGGTAGGTATAAGAAGATCATTATATGTGTAAATGTATAATCATTTATTAGAGGAGGAGATACAATTGTAAATTAGAATGACAGCCAAGAGTTGTTAGAGGAGATCCAATTATGAATTAGAATAACAGGCAAGAGTTGGTAGAGGAAATCGATCCAACAAGAATCTAACAAAAAGGACTTGGAAAGAATCAACATGGACGGGATGAACTTCATCACATTAACTTCATCTATATGTCATTCTGGTGTGAAATTATAAAGTATTAATTATGTATGTGTACAATGCCACTTGGCATCAGAGTTAGTAAATATTCCAATTCTATTCCAATGGCCAAATTCCATTCTTATTGCATGTTTCGAAAAGACAGATAATTGCATTGTGTTTTGTGTGATCATGTGAAATTCTTGGAGATATAAATAAGTACCCTTTTAATCTACTTAAAAATAATACCCTTGTTATGTTCTCAAGCATGAATAATATTCCTTTGATTAAGATCCATACATATAAAAAAGTCATTGGTGATTGAGGGAGAATTTTTTCTTGCTAACCGAAATTAATACTTCTACCCTGAAATGAGGGTAAAAAATAATTAGTTTGGACCAAAATTATTGTTCCAAAGAAATTTCGTGACGTATGTTGATGGTTTTAAGGTTGTATTATATGTTTTCAATGTGTTTTGATTTAAATTAATTCATTATTTTTAACTAATTTTTAAATAACTATTGCTCGCATAATTGTAAATTACTTTTTCAACATCACTTACAACTTTACTTTTTATAATTCTTTTATTTTTCTAAATTTATTATATTTAAATCATTAGACTATAAATTATTTGAATTGATAAAAAATATACTAATAATTATTAATTGGTAAATTTTTTTTTTATAGCAAGTCTTTTAGAAAGAAAAATACTATTCCTCGTGATCAAGCTTATTTTGAAAATGAATTACGTAGGGTTTTGGCTTAAGTTTTGTTCTATTTTTCTCACTTTTATGTTTAATTATTAGGTGCAAAATTTTACAGTTGTCTTATTTTATGTTTTAGTGCGGGAATCATGTTTTGGGGCCATTTTATATCATCTGGAGTAAGAATCAGGTCAATCGGAAAAGCGCAACTCACTAACTAAGGCTCTGGTACGGACCGTATTAGCCAATACGGACCAGAGCCCCAGTACAGACCAAAGAAGGCCAAATACGCATTAACTCCTACAGCGACACAGTGGGAGTACGGTCTTTATTAGCCAATACGGACCGTACCCAAGGCGCCCTTTGGTGAATTCTTTGTCAGCTATATCCAGATCAGATAACTTGGACTCCACTCATCTCCAAGGACCCTTCACTCCCATATAAGCCTTCTGGACTCAACAGAAACATATCTTTGTATATTTTGATTTTATATTTTCTTAAGTGAGAAGAGAGGAGCGTGTAGATATTAAGTAGGAGGATACTTCGTGTATACTTGTATCTTTCTCTTATTTCTTTGTAAAACATGTCGTTCAGCGGTTAAGTTCAGATTCTTAGAGTTGGCAGTAAATCTTGTTACTCATGATTCTTTGATATATACTTTTATTTAATCATTGTTTAGTCTTTTGTTGTTCGATTGCTTTTGCGTTTTATGTTCTATCTTACTTAATTTTGTTTATTAGTCTAGACCATCATGTGATGGCCACACATGAAAATTAGTCATCATTGGGCTAATCGAATTGGGATAAAAGAGAATAAAAATATTAGATTAGTGGTGGAGACCTTAACCGGAGATACCACTAGTTGGATCAACAAAAGTACACATGAGAGTCTCGGCATTGACAAACGAATGTCGCATTGTCGTGCCTTACCATGAGGACACCCAATATAACCAAGATAGTAGGGCAACATGCCTAATAAGTGAAGTATGAATTCTTTTGGACTAGTCACAGATCTCCTTGCACTAATCAAGACAAGCTCTAACAGGATCTCTTGATTGGGTATGGTGGTTGCTAGGCGAAAGCGATAATCACTAAATTGGATTAGAAACTTCTCATACAACAACTAAAAATCAACATCAAATAAGGTAAGAATCAAAGCGGATTGAAGTAACAATAGTGTGCCAAAATCCTAGAAATTCACATCTCTATCTTTATTTTACTTACTTTTAATTTTCGTCAAATACATTAATAAAAACAACAACTCTTTGATTTCAGATTTTGTCTAGTCTTTCGAAAGATTGTGATTTAATCGCTCATGACCTTTAATCTTATTTCTTGTGGGTCAACACTCGTTTATACTACTCGATAGGATTATGCGCTTGTAATATAATTCGATAGCAAACCGGGTTATAAATTTTATTAGCCTGGTCACGATTTCACCCATCACCTCATGAATATCTTTCTCAAATCAATATTTTCATAATTATTCTCACAGTACAAACAAACGTTTATTTCAAAGAGTTGGGCTATGGTGGGTTGTGAAGTAAGAGTCTTGTTTTACTTCACGTCTATAATATCTACTTTTGAAAATTCAAAAAGTCGACCTGAACCGCTCAACATGATCTACATATTGAAATATGCTAGAAGACCAAATTTTACATTTTTTTTTTGGAAATTTGTTGCTATTTAAAAAAAAATTGAAATCATTGTTTTTTTATGGTCCAGAATCCATCAAAAATAGCATTTTCAACCCATCTAAAAAATTGTAAAAAACCAAAAATGAAAATTTTGGCTTCCAAGCAAATCTCAATATGGAGATCATGTTGAGCGGTTCAAATCGGCTATTTAGACTTTGAAAACGAAGATATGAGCGTGAAGTAAAACAAATCTCTCACTTCGCAACTCGCCATAGCCCAACTCTTATTTCAACAATTTCACATAATTATTCTGCTATATATTTACACATATAGATTTACGCAAATTAATTTAAATATTCATGTATTCCTAAAATCTCATTCTGAATAATTTGAGAGCAAATTTAGGGTGTATTGTGCTCACCAAAGAGTTTGGTGAGTATAACTTCAAAATCTATTATATTGACTTCAAACAAGACAAATTCAAACTGTTGAAACCAATCTACTTTACGAGTGATGCGTGTACATGCAAAATTTTGAAATTTTGAATTTATTTAGTATAAAATCAAGTGGTCAAAACTATGACTTTGTACATGCAAAAAAATGAAGTTTTACAAGTTATTTTAATACATTTATTTTTCATTTATTAATTTTAACCGCTTGACTTTGTACTAAATGAATTCAAAAAATTAAAATGTTGTATATACATACATACATCACTTGTTAATTAGATCGGTTTCAATGTTTTACTGATAAATTTTAAAATTATGCTAAGTTGCTCGTCAAAATTCTTCAGCAAAGTGCATCCTAACTTTACTAACCAGTGTGACTATTGAAAATCAGATTCAAACGGAAGTTAAATTAGAACAGTGCTACTGCTACAGCGAGTTAGTAAACGTATTCATTTTGTATCGATTTATATAGTAATGAAATTGTCATGTCATAAATAAAGTGGATGTAAAATTACGAGGAAGCTGTGCGAGGCAGAAGTGACAAAGCTATGTCCCGGTCGCATGCTTTAATTATTATTATTCGCCCTTTGTCAGATCCAATGCCCTACCGAGAGATACTGCAACAGTGAACATTATCGACTTTACAAGACAGAGACATGAAAATTTCTTTCCTGTCTTTCCTGATGTACATGGAGAGAGAGATTTCTTACAAATAATTATTTTGATAATTTTAATAATAATTGTATTTTTTTAATAAATTTATAAATATGTTATTTGACATATTTAAATTTTATTTAATAATGCTTCGTTTTGGTCCGTTAAAAGTTCAAGTTACCTTATGTATGTATGGTGTATTTAATCTCATTATTGTATTTTATAAACATGACATGTAGATAGTAAAAATCATGCTATAATATTGAATTTTAATTCAAATCTTATTTTTTTTAAGATTATAATGATTGAAAAATAAAAATATTCTGGTTTATAATTTATTTTTAGAATATCCAACTTGCAAAATAATGTCTAGGATCTGTTTCATGGGGCCGAAGTAATGGAATCCGTATCCTTTGCATTAACGTACCGTTTGAGTTAATTTCTGAACTGTCCGGTGAGAATCCGAATCAATCCGGTCTATGCTTATAATGCACTGAGCCCTTTAATATTAGTGCAGATCTCAATCGGAAGGTCCAGATCATAACTCAAAATTTGAGTTAATGCAGAAGATACGAATTCAAAGTAATGTGCAATCTATTGTGACCATCGCGACATGAAATATGATTTATTGGCCACGGACCGTGTATGGCAAGCTATTGAGGCGGCCATCAGACTAATCAAATTGGACACAAATTATGTCCAATTGAGTGAATATGTATCACTTTGAATTCTGAGGTGCAAGTGATAAATCTGAATTGTTCTTTTAACTTGGCATAAAGTCCAATGATCAAAGCAACTGGCCGGAGGTGTCAGACACGTATATGGAATTGATGACATCACCCACCTCGGTTGAATTCAGATCACTCATACTTTATCAAAGAGTTGGCCCCTCTGACGGAATTTGTTAGGCTATCGACATACACTCACAGGAGTAGACTCTCTCATTTGAAAAAGCAAGTGGAGCTTTCTCGACGGCATCAACATACAGGGCGATGCACAACAAAGGTGTAAGGTGTCCGTATTGCAAACGTTTTTGGAAGATCAAGACCCCACCAAAGGTCAGAATTTTCGTTTGGGTATTACTGCATAACAAATTGTTAACAAGAGAAATACTCGTTAAAAGGGGTGGAATGCGATGGTTGTGTGTCATGTGGCAAAAACTGTATGGAAACGAGAGTGCATCTGTTATGAGATTGTGCATTTACGTCTACATTCTAGCTAGAGTTATCGCACTTACACAGTGGACCTACAATCATGGAGTGTCTTTCCTCACATATTGATCTATGGATTTCGCATGCTACTCGTTAGATGCGACGCAATAAAGGTTGTGGGACATCACCTGGGCAGCATCACTGTGGGCTATCTGGCGAAGCGAAACAACAAAATATTCTCACATAAATCAAGAACTACGAGAGAAATACAACAGTGGATCAGGTGATGTTGATGGCATCTAGATAGAGACGATTTAATTTATTTATGGTTTTGAGTTATAATGTAAATATTAGTTAAATGACCTACTTGGGTCTTGTAAATAACTCTTTTTAATCAATGAAAATCTTGAAATGGCAAGTTGTCACCTTACCCTCAAATTTTTTTTTTTTGACATAAATCTCAAAAGAAATTCTTTTTTTATTTTTTGAATAAAAGGCTTTCGCCCATTTCATTAAAGAAACTTGTCAGAACCAATTACACACAAAATGGAGATTGTAATATAGTCTCACAATCTTTCCATCAGTTCCAATGTCCAAAGCACAAAATATATCAGATAGATGCCTATTAAAATTTTGGCAAACAAAAGCACTGTTTGGAAATTACTACTCTATTACAGACCCTAATCTAAAGCGATTAAACAAGCTATCCAGAAGTCCCTTCTTCCTCACTTGAAGCTTGGTATAAACACCATTTGAGTGTCCTCATGATGCCACACCTGCAATGGTATTGCCTCAATGTCATCTAAACCGTCTGTCTTTTTAAATTGCACCTCAGATAGGTTGGTCCGACTTAAAAATTGTAGGGGGGGGGGGGACTCCAATTGAGTTGGGTCAGGCCATTTTGATTTCGGATTATGTTTCGCGTATCATATGGGTGCGGGTCAGGAGGGGTCAAGTTTTAAGTCGCTGTGTTTCGGACCATTTTTCGATCTTGGGTTGTTTCTAGTTCTATCGTCATATTTTGGATCATCTCGGCTTTCTCATCATCTCGGATCGGGTCCGGTCAAGTTCGAATTATTTTGACATTTTAAAATTATCAGATCGGATGTAGTTCGTGTCTATAGGGTCGGATGAGTTCTTCGAGTCTAATAAAATTTTCAACAATATATGTGTCAATCGAACAAATGGGATCGAGTTGGTTTATTTCGAATTATTTGATTTTGCACTGTATCGGATTTCGGGTTTTCTCAGGTTTGATTTAAGGGAGAGCAGGGGTCAGGCCCCTACGATAAAAAAAAAGATGTCATAATTTTATGTGTATTTCTTTGTTTTCAAGAAAGTTCTACAGTTGGCCATCCATTAGTTAAGATTTTAATTAATTCAAGCAACAAAATCTTATCAAATTTTGTTTCATGCCAAATTTAACTTTTGATTCCGTCCCTATTAGATCGGATCAGATTTTGTCAAGATTTTAAAATCAGGAATGAATATATTCTGAGATAATTTAAATTTTAAATTTATTAAAAATTCGTACTTTTTATCCGATTCGACGTATTAATTCAAATTTTGAAATATACGAGAAGACGTACAGTCGTGGGAGGCCCGAATATGAATTGTTTCGGGTGAGAATCTGCTGCGATCCTTCACATGTGAACAATACTCTGCAATCTCTGCTTTTTCAAATCCAGTTGTCAAATTGTTTCGAAATATATGCACAGAAAAATCAGCTGTTTGAAGATGTGTACACTAAATAGTTGGATAGCAAAATTTAAAAAAAAAAATTTGCAGAATTACTATGCTCAATGTTCGGATCACAACAGATCCCAGTCCATTATTTTGTATTTAGGCGTGTTCCTCATATTTTGCTTTCGTCGAATTCTCAAGAAAAGCTGACGAAGGTATATAGATACAAGATACCAGAACCGAGTAGGTCCGATGTCTTTTGGATTCAACGAGTTTTAAAAACGTCCGATGAACTTTAAAATCTGGACGCACAAACATTAAAGCTAATGTACTCGAACTTTAAAGCGGAGCATCGCATCTTAAACCAGATCGGACAGTGTTTGATCTCATCAAACCAAAATAGATCTAATGGGTATTGGACCTACTCTCAACTCACAAGATACTGCCTGCTAGGTGCTTGAATTTGAAGAAAGGTTGACTGATAGAGTGACAGTCGTACATTTAGAGGTCACCCTCTGAATCTAATCAATTCTTCTTTTCCAATTTTAAACTTTAAATTAGAGGTCTTGTCGGTTTGAGTAGAGTCGGGATACTATTATATTTGAACCCGTATTCTAGAAGTGTTTTGATCTGAATTTCAATTCATATACTTATTTGTTTTAAATCCAGTCGGATTCGGATCTGGATACCTATCTACTCGTAGATATTTCATATTTAGTCTTTCGGTTCCGGTTAGATATATACTCATAACTTGCTTATGGATTATCGGGTCCAGTTCGGATCTGTAGCTGGTACATGTCGCAATTCACAAGTATTTGAGAAACACTTTACATTTAAATATTAATTATAATTTCTTAAACATCTCACATAATATATCATTATAATATAAATTAAAATCTGCTCCAAAATATTGAATGCGAGATAATTTTAAAAAGTAAAATATTAGAGATGGTGATTTCTTTATATGGTTCCAAAATTCAGAAATAGAATATTAATATCAATTTGTTTCAATCAGCGAAGAGAGCAATAAATGTCAATAATATGTGCAGAAAAGTAGAACATCTTAGATAAAGAAATCAAGAAAGGAATTAATTAGTTTCATGACATTTGATTTCAATAATTTGTGAAAAATGAGCAATAAATTTCATTTAAGAAATTAAAAATACTACAAATAATTGTCTTTTCATAGTTATTAATATATGTGTTTATATTAAATAATTATAAAGAAATAGTATTATTATTTTATCGGATATTTATACGGATATCGGGTCGGGTTCGATTATGGGTCAGATAACTAAATCAAACTCATATCCTATCCATTACAGTATCGGGTCCGAGTCGGATCCATGTCGGATATTAAATTATTAATTTTATAACCATACTCATAATTTAACCAGTTATATTTTTTAAATCATATCTATCTAAATTAATCAGATCCAAATCGGTTATGATTCGGATCTAATCCGCCGGTTCCAGATCGGATCCGGTATTCGGACAAAAGTAGCACCTCTACTTTATATTTTGTCTTAGTTCTTTGTTTCTCCGGATTTCCTGTCGTGCCTTGTCATGTCTCTCTGTACCATTCAGTTACTTCCTGCGGAAATAATTGATCCTTCCCCGTTTTTTTTAATAAAGGCCCCTGGTGACAAGACACAAGAGGAATGCATAAAACATACTACAGTATATTTCACTAAGTTTGTATAGCATCTTTTATTCTGGATTAACTTTTTATTATAGTTGCGCTCTTACTACATGAATGCGTGATATTGCAACTCTTAGAGGACCACGAGGTTAAACTATTTCTCAAGCGACACAAGGATTTCTTTATAAATCAAAAATAAAACAAGAATTTATCAAACCATTTTGATTGATTTGATTTTTATAAAAAAAACATAAGTGCGTTTTCACAATTTTTCAGTTCAGTTGCAGAAAGTCGCCCAAAATGCCTATTCGGCTTATGATTTTTCTGTTCTGTGCCGATCTGCCATTTTGATTCCAACAAAAAAATAGATATTCGAATATGGAGGGAGAAACTTACAATTTCAATACTTTAGAAGGAACATCAAATAAAATAAATAAAATATCTTATAATTTAGATGTACTAGAAGTACTACGAATATTTTTCAAGCATGATTTTTTGCGGCGGTAAAAAAAACTAAAATATTTCTTCATTTGTTATTGAAAAAATAAAAATATTTTTGATCTGAGTTGTTGATCTCGGTTCAAAAATCACTTTTGAGTAAATAAAAAAATATCGTGGGCCTTCTATTACATTTAAATTCTAAGATACTCTATCTATTTCTCTCGAACTGAATTTAGGAAAATATTAAAATATTAAAACTATAAAATAACTCCTAGAGAATTAGATGAAGTATCTTAGAATATGAATATATTAGAAGAACCACGATAATTTTTTTAATTTATCTAGAAGTGATTTTTAAACCGGGATCAATAACTCAGATCCAAAATATTTTTATTTTTTCAGTAACATCCGAAAAAATATTTTAATTTGTTTACACCCGCAAAAAGTTATGCCTGAAAAATGTTTCGTAGTACTTCTAGTATATCTAAATTATAAGATATTTTATTTATTTTGTTTGATTTTTCTTTTACGATATTTAAATTATAAGTTCCTCCATTCATTTTTTAAAATTAACAAAAGAATAAAAAAAAAAACTTGAGCCGAATTGCCATTTCGGCACAGAGTAAAAAAAATATTGGCCGAATTGTCATTACACTAAAAGCCATAACATTTATTTCGGAAAATATGTGAAACTTGGACAGGCCGAATGCTGATCGGCACTGGAAAAAAAAACATTTTGTGCCGAGATGCCATCTCAGTTGTTATGATTTTATAAAAATCAAATCAATCAAGTTAGTTTGATAATTTATTTATTTATGATTTCTAAAAATCCCCCACACAAGGTCATCAAGAGTGAGAAAAAAAAAGTTATTTATTTATTTATTTTGTAATTCTATAGTGATGCTGTATCGCGTCATGGACCAAATCAGAAGTATATGAGAGCAGTAGGGGGCTAGGGGGCACAGGTAGATGATAGATAACACGGAAGCATATAAACATGGAAACAATTGTTCATTTGTTCTCTTGTGGAGATGCTGCCATGCGGTAGGACACAAACACATCACCTCTTCATTTATTTATTTTCCTGATTTGACTTGCAAAACAAAAACGGCCTCAAGTCTCGCATTATCCTAACTGTACATTTCATCCAGGTTATTGTACTAAAATCCTAAATGTCTCCTTGCGGGCCTAGCAATAAGAAATATAATTAATTGGTGAGGTAATGAATAATTTGAAAAATTAACTATTCAAGTTTTCACATGGGACTGTTACTAAATTATTCTCGTATGTCTACCAAATTCCTTCTTGGACGAATTTGGTACGGATGATTCACTGCTATGATACCATGAAATAATTATCAAATTAATTGAATTAAATATTTATTGAATGTTTTCTAATGTATACAATTAATACCGAATTTTTTTTTAATACCACAGTAAAAAATAGAAATTAAATTATTACCACCCGGCCCAAGCTATTTCAATCCTACTACCCACGCGGACCCAGTTCGCGCACCAAATTGGGTTGGTGCGCGGACTGGGTTGGCGCGTGGACTGAGTTGGCGCACAAATTGGTGCTCTAACTGGATTAGCGCACCAAAATTGGTGCAAAATTAGTGCTCAAACGGGTTGAAACGCACCGAAGAGCAATAAAATTTTTGGAACAGCTGGTGCTCTAACCACTCCGCGCACCAACCCATTTTGGTGCGCGAACTGGGTCCGCGTGGATGGTAAGATTGGAAAAATCTCAACAAGAGTGGTATTCATTTAATTTTGATTTTATGTTGTGGTAATTTCGGCAATCAATATAGGCTATGTTTGGATGACACAAGAATAGCAAGAATAGCAAGAATAAAGACTATTCTAGAATAGAAGCTATTCGGAATAGCAATGTGCATCCAAACAATATTTTTGCTATTCAGAATAGCTAGAATAGCTGCTATTCTTTATTCCTTATAAATGTTGGAATAACTACTATTCGGAAATGTGAAATGAGAGGAAAAAATATTTCCTTTTTAGATTTCCACCAACACAATCCCGAAATGACAAAATTGATACCACTTTCCATTATCTCCACGTCGTGACAATTCATTTGAGATCCCACTTGTTTATCTTTCATCTTAATTAATACCTTATTAACACTATTTTTTATTGGTTACATCTATTCACTATTCCACATATACAATCCAAATAACATTTTTACTAATCCGAATAGCACCATTTTCATACTAATATAAAAATCACTATTTTTTCTCTATACTCATTTACTATTCTAAAACTTTACTATTTTAGCTATTCTAACTCTCATTCAAACATACCATAGTGGCTATTTATATAATCATATAGCCAATTTACTAGGTTATAAAGCAGGATATATTATGTAAAAATCTCATCTGCTGAAATGCTAAGTATCCCGAAAGAAGTTTGTCTCCCACTGTGTGTAGTTTGCTATGTATCTCCAACAAGGTACAATGGATCGTATTATTTTATCTCAAATAACACATTATATTAATACCTTAGCCTTTTCTTCTTTAGTTTCGTACAGACAATGCACTTCTCTTTTGTAAAACAAATATAATTGTTGAGCAACTATTAAAACTTAACCTAACTTTTCATTTGTAATAAAAAGTAAATATAATAATTAATCAAAATTCTAATAAGGGAGTACGGCCATCTTAAAATTACAACCAAGACACATATAAGTTAAAGAGTTGGATCCAATTATTTTTGGACTGGTTGCGCAGAGGAAACAAATTTGGTGGGACTCACGGAGACCGGAGACATTACATAATTTTCCTTGCTATCGCTGACAAAAAAAAATTATTATATAATGTAGAACATATTTTCCCCAAATAGGAAAACACACAGTACAACTAGTCGACTACTACCATTTTTTTTTTTTTTTTTTTTGCAGTTTGCTACTACCATACTACATGGCCCCCCAAATAAGAGTACCATTTTCTTAGTCTATGTACATGAATTCCCAAGCTATGTAACATCATCATGTCATTGTTACTTCAACTAATTGAATCTTTGCATCTCCCTCTTGATTCTCGAATCTTGATATTACTGTGGGTCTGTGGTTTAAATGCTTAGGAGATCCTTTGTGTCATCCAACTTTGTAACCTCCCCTGTATCCTTTTCCCTCCCTTTCTCATCTTCTTTACTCTCAGTCGGCTGAGGGAGGTCGGTCAACATCTGAACAACTTCCCTCATTGTAGGCCGTTCAACGCTCTGCTCCGCTACACAGAGCATTGCAACGTAGAAAAGTCTGGTTGCCTCTTGCAGGGGTACAGCTGGCAACCTCGGGTCAAGAATTTTCAAAGGGCTGCCGTCCTTGCTTGAGGCGGTTGTGGTACGGACCCACTGCACTATATCCACCCCATCGCCAAATTCACCGACCGGCCTTTTGCCAGTTACTAGTTCAAGCAGAACCACCCCAAAGCTGTAAACGTCACTTTTCTCATCCACCTTCAGTGTGTAGGCATACTCTGTTTACATCAAAAAATATTTGTGTTTTTTTTAGAGTAGAAACCCGTAGGTTGAGTTGTATTAAATAGTCCAAAAAACATTACATTGCCATAAATTGAAAGTAAAGGAATAAAGTAACTGCACCTAACTTGAAAAGTAAAAGCATAGAATTAAATTTAAATAGTATGAAAAAACCTCTAACACCGCCCATTCCCATTATTAAAAAGTACAAATATGGAGGATGTACTTGTAAATTTCCTTTCCTATTTTTCTGACAGCTTCTCCCTTTACCAGTAAGTTGAGAGCTGCACCTGAATTCATCTCCTTAGCGCCTATTTTTTTTACCAGTAACCGTTCCTCTCACTGTACTCTTTTAAATTGTTGCGGATCCAACTGGTACCATTCTAGGAAGATTAGTCATAGTTTGAAAGTTTTGGGCCGACAAATTTTAATAATAATAACCTAACCTTCTACAATCACTGTTGAAAATTCATGAATGAAATTATGTGATTGTTTGTTTACATATTTTGGGCAGTCGAGGTTTGAAATTTGATAGTGAAATGAGCCCAGAGTTTATTAATTAAAATGAACTATTATGAACAAGAAAACCATATTATTCACGCTTGAATGTGAAATGAGCGCAGAGTTTATTAAAATGAATTATTAATAAAATTGAGAGATGGTGAGCAAAATTATCCTATGTGCAAAATAAAGCAAACCCAAGATACCATAACTGTACCCATCAACACCAGTCAAGAATGTGTTAAAAGTAAACTACCCATCAAACAAAGGAATATAATTTCTTTTCCACACCTCAACCTCATGGCTTCTGTATAATTACCACAAAGAACAATATAGTAGAGACTCAACAAGTCCTATGGCATAGTTTATAAGTAGTGAAATATCGTGTTCTTGTATGTTGATTGCTGTGTGAGAGATTGCAAATATATGACATTTATTGGCTCATAAAAATGAAAGAGATATATACCTGGAGCAATGTACCCGTATGACCCTGCGATGGCCGACATGCACTCAGATGCTCCAGAGTCCCTCAAAAATTTTGCCAGGCCAAAATCTGCAACATGTGCCTCAAATTCCCCATCAAGCAGTATATTGTTAGACTTAACATCCCGGTGCAATATAGGCGGGGAGCAATCGTGGTGCAGATAGCAAAGCCCCTTGGCAGCCTCCACAGCTATCTTGTACCTTGTCTCCCACTGCAGGTGGGATCCCCCTTTCTTCCCGTGCAGAACCTCTCCCAGACTGCCATTTGGCATGTACTCGTACACCAACAAGTTACTGACACCATTAGCGCAATACCCGAGGAGTCGAACTATGTGCCGATGCCTGATCCGACCCAGTGTTTGTATTTCAGCCAAAAACCCGTGGTCATGTGAAGAGGAGTTATGAGCAGGTAATCGTTTAACTGCCACGTTGACTCCATTCGGCATAGTTCCCATGTACACCACTCCGGCCCCGCCTTTTCCAATTATGTTCTCTTCTTTTATGCAATTTAACACTTCATCACACGTGAAGTCTAGACGTTGAAATGCAGTCAGTTTCCATGCACGTTCACTCAATGACGCCTGCTTTAATTTCCGTGCTTTTATTACTGCAGCCACCGCAAAGGCTATGGAGGCTACTAAGAGGGTTATTACTAGGATTAATTTCGCTCCAGAGGAAAGGGAACCAATGGAATGTCGTGACCGCTCAGCACTGGTCGAGGGGCATGGGGCCAGGTATGGCCCACATAAGTTGGGATTTCCCAGAAATGACGTAGCATTGAAGTAACCAAACTGGCCAGTGGCGGGGACAATACCGGAAAGGTTGTTGTAGGAAAAATCAATCGAGGTTAAACTTTGCATTGTAGACAGGGACTGAGGGATAGGTCCTACAAGGTGGTTTTTTGACAAATTTAAATAGTTGAGGATACGCATGGAGGAGATTTGGTTAGGAATTTCACCTGAGAGGTTGTTATTGCTGAGGTCTAGAAAGGTCAGACTTTTACAACTTGAAATTTCAGGGGTGATCTCCCCGGAAAGATTATTGTAACTTATGTCGAGCTTTGACAGTTGACTCAACCGACCTATAACAGGCGGGACTCTACCAGTCAACCCATTATGGTCCAGCAATAGTTTCTGTATGCCTGAGAAGTTATCAATTGACAGAGGTAATGGACCCGCTAACCTGTTATTAGATAAACTGATTTGACCTAACAAAGGAGAGATCATGGAATTACCAGTGTCAGGAAAACCCCCGGTGAGAAGGTTATCCTGTAACTCCACTTGCATGAGATTTGGCAGTGCAAAGAGCTTATCTGGTATCGTCCCATTTATGTAATTCTCTCCCATTCGGATTCGAGCAAGGGACATGCATTGCCCAAGTGAATCCGGAATTGGCCCAAATAGAAAATTCCCTAATGCGATTAATGTGTGAAGCTGGTTTCCAAAACAGAGATTTGGGGGTAGAGTTCCAGTAAGTCGGTTCGACGAGAAATCGAGTAACTGCAAGTGGCCACTCAAACCAAGTCCCTCTGGAATTGCACCAGTGAAATTATTTTCCCATAGTTGAAGAACCTCTAAATTGGGCAAATTGCCTATGAAAGAAGGAATGGAGCCGTGTAATCTATTGCGAAAGAGGTTCAAAAGTGTCAAATTTTTCAAGTTTTCGAAATTTGAAGGGATCTCTCCCGAAATCAAATTGTTTGAAAGATCAAGGGATTTGAGACTACCCATCTTGCCGAGTTCGGGTGGTAGATTTCCCGCAAGTGCATTTACTTGTAAGAACAGAGTGTCAAGTTTGTGGAGATTACCGATTTGAGCCGGTATCTCTCCAGTGAGACCACAGCTGGCCATGTCTAAACGGACAAGGCTGGTCAGGTTTCCTATCTCCAGTGGGATGCCACTGGAGAAGGAGTTGAAGTACCCGAGGTACAGTTGGCGTAGTGTGGTGAGGTTACCTATCTCGGAAGGGATGTCTCCAGTTAGCTCATTGCCAGAGAGGGCCAAATACTCTATCTTAGGCCACCGCCCGTACACCTTCGGGATCTCTCCAGTGAAGAAATTGCCTCCGAGATGAAGGTGTCTCATCTCGGTCAGGTTTGCGACCTCCATTGGCAGCAGTCCAGTGAGGTTGTTGTTGTACAGGTCCAGTACTTGGAGGTTTGTTAAGAGTGAGAGGGAGGCTGGGAAGGAACCGTTGAAGAGGTTATTGGAGAGGTTGAGAAACTGGAGTGAGGGAAGGAGGGATAGAGTGGAGGGTACTGGGCCAGAAAGGTTGAGACTGGATAGGTCCAGGGAAGATACGTTGCCGTTGGAGGAGCATTGGATGTAGGGCCAGCGGCAGGTGTCAGGGAAGGCGGAGAGGTTCCAACCGGAGAGAGGCGAGGATGGGTTAGAACTGGACAGAGAGGTTTTGACGGCGAGGAGAGCGGTTGTTGCTTGGTCGAGTGAGGCAGTGACGGAGAAGGTGAGTAGGAGGAGGAGTGAGAAGAAAACCAGTTCGTGGTCCATCTCTGTCTCTTTTGTTGGTTTGTATTGAGACTTGGGAGTGAGAAGGAAGAAAGAGGAGCTGGTGTGGATGATGGATGCCTGGATGGAAGCGAGAAGTTTGTGGTGTTTTATATTCCAGTAAAGTTATGTACGTGACCTTGCAAAATTACTTTATGAGAAATGATGTGGCATTTTGAATTGAAGGGGATACTTCCTCTCCAGTTTCAAAAGAAATCGATACCTGACGACTTTACAAATGTTTTCAAGTTTCAACTATTGAATATACATATTAAGTTATTAACAAAAATAATAGCAAACTACATATCAACAAACATATATTTCAATAAATTAATACAAGATGAATTATATAATTTAAAACAAAATAAAAATAAAAGAATAAAGGATTCTTTTTAACAATACTGACTAAAACAAAATGTAAAAGATTTATCAACAAATTTAGTTTACATTTAGGACATTTTAAACTTAATTGACTGATATTGTATAAATATTTTAATTATTCAAGACTTATTTATGTATTTACTTATTTACCATTTGTCTTCTGTAAATAATTTTTTTATTAATCAATGAAAATGTCAGTATATACCGACCTTCAAAACAAATATTGTCTTTTATCTCATCTAACATATTTGCTATTATCTTTTTTCTTTTATTCGGAACACCTCATTAGAGAGTAGAACTAGGGTGCTCCTAAGCTCACCAAGCCCTTCGTGAGCGCGACTCTAAAACCTATCGAATTGACTTCAAACGATATTTTCAAACCGTTAGATGTTCAATCTATATTAAAATGTGCTTGGAGACCAAATTTTACATTTTTTGGAATTTTTTTACTATTTATTAAGATGGTTTGAAAATCGCTGTTTTTATTAAAATTCTGCACCATTGGAAAACAGCGATTTTCAAACCATCTTAATAAATAGTAAAAAAATTCCAAAAAATGTAAAATTTGGTCTCCAAGCACATTTTAATATAGATTGAACATCTAACGGTTTGAAAATGTCGTTTGAACTCAATTGGATAGGTTTTAGAGTCGCGCTCACGGAAGGGCTTGGTGAGCTTAGGAGCACCCTAGTTCTACTCCCTCATTAGATATCATGTGAATTTCCCTGTTTACATCAGGTGCAGCTCAAAGGTACTGGAGAACTCCCTTTTCGTATTAAACGGGGAAAATTATATATGGGAAATTGGTAAAGAAGTACTGCTAACTGGCAGAATTCTGTTCTCAGAGCAAAAGTTCAATCAGAAGCGTGAGGAAGGGCAGTTGATTTCGTCCCAGGATCTTCTGTTGCCTACTCAACCAAAAATATACATGTCCAGTTAAATATTTTAAACAGGAATAATAATATTTCTGAAGTAGATTCGGCCGAAATATTTATTAATATCTAAAAAAACTGAAAATTTCGAATTCTACATTCGGTTTAACAAAATTTCTGAAACTGCCCAAACCGCAGAATAATTTCACGGTTCCAGACCAACTTTCTGCAAAACCAACTTTCTGCAAGATTATTTCACAGTTCCAGAGTCTCCTGTTACCGCAGAATAATTTTCTGAAAATCTAGAACTAGAAAATCATTCCTCTCACAACTCTCCCTCCCTTTTTCCCTTCCTTTCTAAGTTTTTCTCTATCTGTGTCCGACTGTCTGATCGATTGGTACTTCGGTTCAGGTATTTTAAATTTTTTGTATTTAATATTTTATTAAATAAATTAGTTTAGAAAATATAAATTATTTTAGGACATTCCAAAATGGTTTAGAATATTGTCCAAATAATTTAGAAATTACAAAATAGTTTAGAATATTGTCTGATTAATTTAGAAAATTTCAAAATTGTTTATAATATGGTTCGGATAATTAGAAATTTTCAAGATGGTTTAGAATAATTTAAAAATTCCAAAATAGTTTAGAATATTGTCGAAAATTCCAAAATATTTTAGAATATTGTCCGAATAATTCAGAAAATTTCAAAATAGTTTAGGATAATTTAGAAAATTCCAAAATAGTTTAGAATAATTTAGAAAATTTCAAAATAGTTTATGATAATTTAGAAAATTTCAAAATAGTTTAGAATAATTAGAAAATTCCAAGATGGTTTAGAATAATTTAGCAAACTCCAAAATGGTTTAAAATAATTTAGAAAATTCCAAAATGGTTTGAAATAATTTAGAAAATTTCAAAATAATTTAGAATATTGTGGAAATTGTTCTAGAGATGGAACTCATTGATGCTCCCCTTAGAGCCGTTTTCGACTCATACACTTTACCTACTGCCAATGGGTTATCAAATATTCTCTTTGTGCCAAAAAAATCGACATCCGCTACCCGAAAAGCTAATGTGTCATTGAAACTATCAACCAAATGTCTCATATTTTCCGGGTCAGTTATCGAGTACTGTGTTTGGCAGGACTGTGACTTTCTGGTCGGTTGAACATCATCATCAGAACCCGATGACTCATCTGAGAGCATCTCCTCCCCACTCTCCAAACTGTCATTATCAATTGCATCCACTGGTACATGCAAATAATGAGGGACCGGTACCGGTTTACGGACCAGAACAGTTTTGGGTCGGGTTATGGGTTCAGGAATCTAGCTGGTACCGGCTGAGGTCGAGTCCTGGGCCGTCCTCTAGCCATTCTAATTTCATAACAATTAACGGTAAATATAAGTTGATAAAATATGCTAAATTATGGTAATTATCCTAAAATATACCAAAATATGCTAAATTATGCTAATTATCCTAAAATATACCAAAATATGTTAAAATATGTTAAATTATACTAAATATGCTAAATTAGGCTAAAATATACTTAAAATGTACTAAATGAAGCTAATTAATCTAAAATATACTAAAATTTTTGCTAATTTTACTAAATTAAGCTAAACTATGCTAATTTAACTAAGTAAAACTAAAATATACTAAATATGCTAAAATATACTTAATTAAACTAATTAAAACTAATTAAACTATAATATACTAAATATGCTAAAATATACTAAATTAAACTAATTAAAAATAATTAAACTAGTTAAACTAAAATATACAGTTTGTGTACATTTCTAACAAATTCTATCAATTTACAACCATAAAACCAAAATTTACTTAATTAAAACTATTAAACTAATTAAAACTAATTAATCTTAAGTAACACAAATTAAAACTAATTGAGAACTAAATTATATTAATTTTGGTACATTTCTAACAAATTCTATCAATTTACAACTATTTTGGACTTCAATAAATTTAAAAAAATAAAAAGGACTTACTTGCAAATGTGAGGAGGAGAGAAACTTTGGAGAAAGTGAGAAAGTGAGGAGAGAGAGTGTGAATTTTGTGAGAATGTGGTTTTGGAAAAAAACGGAATCCCCATGGAAATTTTATAAATACCCGGGCCGGTCATTTTTTGACCGGTTGAATTTTTAAATTGGTACCGGTCATTTTTCAGCCGGTTGAAAAAAAAATTAGAACTAACCATTATAGCCAGTTTGGACATTTCTAAGCTGGATATAAATATTAATTTGTATTTAAATTTGAATATTAATAAAAATGTCGGCTTCTAGCAACTTGATAATTTTGAATTTTTAAAAGATTTGCGTATCAATAGACAAACAAAGATCGACAATGGGCCATCGCCATAATTAGGCCCCAAAACAAGTGAAATTTTGTCTCCTGGTGTCTCTCGTTTGTACTTGGTAAGATTCTCTGTATCGGGATATCGTATGATTCCGTATGTGGTATCACTTTTATTGTTTTTATTGATGTTATATTATCATTTAAAAAAAAAATCACTATTAAATTGGTACTTACTACTTAGTACGACAATTTTTTTTCATCACATAAATATATATATCAAGAACTTTTGAGATAAAGATGAGAGTCATATTATTGAACTTCATATATTTATAAGAAATATGTTATTTGAATTTTAAATCTGTGACCTCACACAAAATATTTTATCTACGACATTGAATTAAAAGTTAATTATCATATAGAAATTACAAAATTGATTACACTATCAATTTAGACAAATTCTTTTCAGGAAGAAATTGCTTATGTAAATGATAACCATGACAAAAAAACATGTGCTAAATAAAGTTGATGGGCTGGAACGCACGACTGGGTGAATTCAGATCCAGTGCAGTAACCCAATTTTTGAGTTTTGATCCAAACCGTCCAAGGTGCTCTAACACGAATCTTAAAGAACCTGGAGCCCACAAATAATACTAGCCCCTGCGCTACCACCGAATAGGCACCGTACACGTCAAAACTCAAAAATTGGGTTACATTAGGGGATCCGGACTCCGAGTGGGTCGCATATGGATTTGGACTCCTTGTCCCTCGTGACAAAACATTAATAAAATGAGATGGCGAAACATATTTATTAATAATCTAATTTTGTTGACCAGCTAGCACTAAATGAGCCCCTTAATTAATGAATCGTTGAATACACAGAAACCAAATTTAAATGGACAAAACCTATGATATGATATGTTTGTATATCTCTTTTTTACTCGATTCAATGAGTCTTTTGTATAATTAAGATTGTAATAATAATTTCTCTCGATGAAACCCATAACAAAAAAAATGTAACCAGACACAATATTTCAGGTAATGAATGGGCTGAAGTCTAACAAAACAGAGTCCGAATCTGCTGCGATTCCGAAAGGGATTGCAGGATCCTGAAATTCCGAGATCAACGGTTCAAATTTTTCCGTGCGCAGATCTCAGAATGTTCTCGGAAAAGTAAATTTTCATGCACGCATCTCGAAAAAAACTAATAGTTGAAATCGGATCGCAGGGTCCAGTGATTCCCTGAGAATTACAGCAGATTTATTTTCAACAAAACAAGTCTTTTTGACATTAAATGCCTATTACCCTCGGCTTTGGCAAGAACCCATTCGTCTTGTATTAAAAAAAGATAAAGAAAAAACCATCCGTCAAAGCTTGCAATTCTCAATTACATTCCCTAGGTAACATAATTCAAGGTCTTTGTGTTATCATAAAATGAATGCAATATCTATTTAAGACAGGTACAGTTAGCAAGACTCCGACATTTTTATTAATATCCAAAGTTTAATAGAAATTAATTAATATATCTAGATTTTTTGAGTATTGATAAAAATATCCCTACCGGCCATTTTCTGGCCGGTATCATTTTTATTTGCCTACTGGCCATTAAATGGTTGGTACCATTAATTTTTTTTTTTTAGAGACACTATGAAGAGCAAGATGCTGAAATCTAACACTAAAAATTCAAATTTTTAGTTTAAATTATTGGTTAGATTACTTCTTTTGATGTATAATAGGATATTTATACTAAAATATGCTAAATTACTTGAAATTATGTTAAATTACGTTGAATTACACTAAATTACATTAAATTACGCTAAATTAGGTTAAACTACGCTAAATTACGGTGCATCATCGATGTTTTTGCAATGAAACATCGACGTTTTATTAGCCTTAACATTGGTAATTAAGTAGGGTAGTGCTAAAAAAATATCGGTGCGTTGATGATGTTTTTGTAATGAAACATCAATGTTTTATTAGCCTTAGTATTAGCAATTAAGCAGTGTAATGCTAAAAAAACATCGGTGCGTTGCCGATATTTTTGTAATGAAACATTGATGCACTTCTGCAGTTGTTAAGCCGTGCATAAAGCATCAGTGCGTCATCGGTATTTTTGCACGAAAGCATCAGTTTTTAAAAAAACTTTAAACGGCCATAACTTTGGCTAGAAAACTCGAATTTGCGCGTACGACCCCAATTCGGAAAACTTGGGACGAGACGGGGGCAATGGCGCCCTCGGGGTCATCCCCAGGGGGGCAACGCAAAAAAAGGTCCTTAGTGCCTAAAAAATTGAGTTAAAATTTTTTATCATCAGTAGACACAACAACCCGTATGCGGCTAGTGACAGTGTCGTATGCGGCTGATGATTAGGAATGATAAAAAACCTGAACTGGATCAACCTGAACTAGTGAAATTGTTGAAACTTTGTACCTAAAAAAAACGTAGTTTAGTGTTCGCATACGTTTTAATTACTTGAAATTATGTTAGCAGAATTTTGCGTATTTCAGTATAATTATTATAATTTTACGCATTTTATTATAATTAGCGAAATTAGCGTAATTGAACATAATTTAACATAATTTCAAATAATTTAGCATATATTTAGAATAAATATGTTAATTATACATCAAAAAGACTAATCTAACAAATAATTTAAACAAAAAATTTGAATTTTTTGTGTTAGATTTCAGCATCTTGCTCTTCATAGTGTCTTTGAAAAAAAAAATTAAGGGTACCGGCCAGAAAATAACTAATAGGGGTCTTTTTATAAATACCCAAGAGATCTGAGTATATTAATTAATTTCTATTAAATTCTGGATATTAATAAAAATGTCGGGCAAGACTTTACTCGAGGAGGTGGCTCGCTATAATTTGGCCGCTGTGCTATATTAGTAGTATAACAACATAATGTACTGTCGATTTAAAAATCTACCGTATAGGTTTTAAAGACAAGCTTCAACTATTGAAACCGATCCCCTTAGGCCTTGACAGCCTCTGTCAATACTAAAAAAATTAAAATATTAAAACCGATTTACTTCACAGTGAAAAATTATAAATTTATAAATTTATTTAGTGTAAAGTTATCGGTCGAAAAATGATGAAAAAAAATAAGTATATTAAAATTAACTTATATCTTAATTTTTTAACTGGTTGATTGTATTAAATAAATAATATTTTTTATAAATTTGTAGTTAAACACATCACTCTTCAAGAAAATCGGTTTCAAGTTTCAATAGTTTGAATTCGTCGTTTGAAGTCTATCCAATAAATTATCGTGACGTCAATGTAAGACATTTTTATTAATATCCAAAGTTTAATAGAACCAACTTTATATTACTTTTATTA
Organism: Carex parvula; assembly: GCA_025461045.1. NCBI lineage: Eukaryota > Viridiplantae > Streptophyta > Magnoliopsida > Poales > Cyperaceae > Carex > Carex parvula. The sequence continues at coordinate 76,317 of JAJGRW010000560.1, forward strand.
TTATTATTTAAGAGAAGCAACTTTTGATTTAGTGGCAAAGTAAATACCCTCCGTGTGGGATGTTGTAATTTTGAAATTTGAATGAGAATTTTTTTTTTTAGATATTAAATAATTAGATGACTTGATATTTAATTTTACTTTAAAAAAAAAACCTATATTATTTTTGAAATTTATTGACCAGTGATATATTAACAAACTCAATGGATGAAAACAACAGTACGAAGTATATTAGTAACGACAACAAAATAAGGTGGGTCCATGGAGTAAATTGGTGTTTCTGACCGAGATGGGATAAAGCAAGAGGAAAAAAAAAAGTAGCTTTATGTCAAACAAACAAAACGCAAAATAATGGAGCTGGAGTACATTATTATTTGTACGATGGGAATAATAAATAGCATTTTCAATTTTTCATGCGCCAAAAAGTTACTAGTAGGCCCCTCCTAAATCTAGTCTAACTTGAGCTAGTACTCGAAAAAGCAAGCATCGGAATCGTATCAGTATCTTGGCCTCTCCAACCTGGTCAAGGCCAAGCGGCAAGTCTGCAACCCAATAATTAGCCACATTGACTATACTATGCCATATGCGGTGCACAGGGCACTTCAAAATTAATTGCAGAAATAGCTTTTTAATTTTTTTTGAAGTTTTAATCCTTGCGCTGAATGGAATGGATTCTGATAATGCAGATATAGTGAGATGAGTTCATGAGCGTGAGGTAATTTACAGAAAAAAAATTCTATAATGAATGTTGCTACGATCGTTTTTTAAGTTAGAATGTACGAACAATGATACGCTCTACTGGGGCGTGAGGTAATTTATTAAAGTAAGATTTCTTTAATGAATGTCGCCATGATAGTTTCTGAAGTTGGAAAATTCAGTTGAATTTCATGTGCATGAACTGTTTAAATACATTCTTCTCTTCTGGATTATGTGACATTGTTATAAATGACGAATTCCATCACCTAAAACAAATTAACTTAATTTCTGAAAATGAAAGACACTGCCGGAGGGCATTGGTTATTAACTTATTATTGAGCGACTTAGTTGTTTTTGCAGTGCCAGAGAGATCCCATCCATCAAAGTGTTAGTGTCATGTCCTGCCAACTTTAATTGACCACTACATTAATGTTTTTTTGCATGGAGATCTTTAGGAGGAGGTGTATATGGAGATAGGGTGTTCAAACGGTTCGGTTTGTTCGGTTTTCAACTGAACCGAAAAATTTCAGTTTAAATGGATCAGTTCGGGGTAGATTTTTCAAAACCGACTAAACCGAACCGACCGAATTATATTGGTTCAAGTATGATTTATATTTTGTTTGGTTCAATCATTTTTTTTTTTTCATTTTAGTTTAAATATTTTAGAACATCTAGATATTTTGTATGAAATTGAACAACTTGTATATGTACATGTATAATTTTCATTAATAATGGCACCAATAGGTTTACTTCGGTTTGAACCGAACAAACCGAAATTTACTTCGGTTTGTTCGGTTCGGTTCTTAATCGGTTTAAGTTTAACCGGTTTGGCTCGGTTCTATGTTTGAAAACCAAAGAAAAGTTTGGTTTGGTTATTTTAGTTCGGTTTCAACCGAACCGACCATTTGAACGCCTCTATATGGAGATTCCACCAACCTTTGCTACTTATCAAGTAGCTGGGAAGGTATGCAAGTTGAAGAAGCCTTTGTATGGGTTAAAACAGTCTCCGAGGGCATGGTTTGATAGATTTAGGTTGGCAGTCTGTGGTATGGGGTACAAGTAGTGCAATGGGGATTATACTGTGTTTTACAGGCACTCCAAAACTCGTATCACTATCTTGATGGTCTATGTTGAAAATATTGTAATCACCGGAGATGATGCTGAGAAAATCCTATGGTTGAAGAAGAAACTGGGAGAGGAATTTGAAGTTAAAGATCTGAGGCAATTGAAGTACTTCATCGGAATTGAAATTGCAAGGTCACGAAAAGGTATAGTGCTTTCTTAGCGGAAGTATGTTCTGGATCTTCTCTCAAAGACATGGATGTTGGGTTGCAGAGTTGCATCTACTCCTATCGAGAATAATCATAAGATGTGTACCGAGGGTGGTGACCCGGTGAGTAAAGAGCAATATTAAAGATTAGTTGGACGACTTATATATCTATGCCATACGAGCCCTGATATTACTCATGCAGTGAGTGTGGTGAGTAGATATATATGCATTATCCTAGAGAGCATCATATGGAGGCTGTTCGCATAATTCTCAGGTATATTAAAGGAAGCTTTGGAAAGGGGTTATGGTTCAGGAGTTTTGGACATCTTAGAATTGAAGGCTATTGTGATGCTAATTGGGAGGGGGGGGGGGGGGGGGGTTGTATGGATGACTGTAGGTCCACTACATGATACTTTGTCTTTGTTGGAGGCAATCTCGTATCTTAGCGTAGCAAGAAGCAAGATGTGGTGGCTAGGTCTATAGCTGAGGCTGAGTACAGAGCTATGACAGTTAGTTTGTGCGAGTTGATGTGGGTGAGAAACGTGTTAACTGAGCTGCGCTTGTTTAGATGACTCTCTACAACTTTGGTGTGACACAAATCGGCGATTAATATTGCAAACAATCCAGTACAGCATGATCGCACCAAACAAGTGGAGATTGGTCGGTTCTTTATCAAGGAGCAACTGAATAGAAGAGTTCTGACTTTGAGCTATGTGAAATCAGAAGAGCAATTAGCTGATTGTTTAACAAAAAGATTGGGTTCTAGATTATGATATCTTTTGTACCTATCGCCCATTTTGAGGAGGAGTGTTGAGTTATTTAGATATATTTAGTTAATTAGTTAATGTTGTAAGGACTTATTTGTAAGAGTGTATTAATATAAAAGAGATCTCTTCATGAGAGAAGGTTAACCCTAATTTTACCCCAAATAGCTTAATGTAGACTCCAACAAATTAAAAAAGATGCATATGTAAAATCTACAAGTATCGACCATACAATAAGCGAGAAATATTTGTAACTGTTAACCATGATGTTCACATTTAATTGACTGGAGGAACAATAATAACTGAAGTCCACCATGACAACCCAACAATTTTAACGCAACACTTTGATTTCAAACCGCTACAAAAGCATAGGGGTACGTGACTATAAAAGAAGTTAAAAATAATTGTCGATGAGCGCACATATCACACACTACAAAACAACACACAAAAAAAATCTTCTCTAATTTCTAATCTTTATAATATTTGTTAATTTCCAATCCAAGCTAAATTGACTAGATATTTTTTTTGAAAATCTTTATAGAACCTGCAAAGTCGTGTGGGAGAATCGAACTCTCGACCTTTAGATAACCAACAATCTTAGAACTTTTTTCCTAGCCAACTGTACTACCTCCCTTTTCCCAAATTGACCAGATATCATTGGTCAAATCATTTAAATATTAACTTTCACAAATTGATTTTTATTAATTCTCTATTTGTTATTATGGTCAATTCATTATTTTTACTCAGCGAAATTTTTAGTGCATTTGCTCTGTTTGTAAATAACACCTTTTGAACCATTATGGACACAAATAGATCTTCCGGATCAATTTTAATAAAGATTTCAGCGTAGTAGAGAATCTTCCATAATACATTGTTACAATATCTTATTTGTAATTTCTTTTGTAACAAATCTATAAATAGGTTTATCAATGGAATTAGTCTTCAGTGATAGTCACAACTATTTTACATAATTTTCCAACTACGTGAATCCTTTCACGAGTTCACTTGGGGCACAATATATATATATAATGGCCTAATTTATATTTTTTGTCATTTGAAGCCCAACTAATTTAATATACTTTAGGTCTGTCTGACAAATAATGATCCGTAAAGCACCGCCCACAATTGGGTAATCGTTTTGCATAAAATTGGGCCTTTTGAAGCCTATATTAATGATCTGTGTTCAACTCCAGATTCTTGCACAACGCTTAACCAAACAGTACATCTATAGATTTTTTTTTTTTTTTTGACTTGAAACCCGTAGGCCTATATTACTGAGAAAAGAATAACAGTGTTGATCTTACAATACCATAATGTAAATAAACTATCTAAAAAGAAAGAAAAAAAAAGGTAAAAGAGCTGCAGTCTTCACCATGTTACATAACTTAAACTACCTACTACATAACAACTACTCCTAATTCAGCAGCTTGTGTTCATGCCTTGCTTCTTGTGTCTGACAGGAAAATGTGTCATTCCCTTTGCTGCTAACCGATCTCAATCCTCTAATCAGGGACTGAATTGGAAAAGTTCCTGATTGAGCGATGTTTTTAGAGTGAAATTAAGTGTTGCCGACTCTCCATTGTTACCCCTAAACGCCTGCCCTGATCTTCATGCCCAGTTTGCTAGCAAATGAGGCTCTTTTACCACATCTCTTGCTACCTTTTCCAATTATGTGTAAAAACTTCCTTCACTTTACGGTTTGAGATTGACTCTCAGCCACTTTGAAATTCGGACTAGTGCAGGGGCAGTATTATTTGGACTTTGAGATTCGTGCAAAGTTAAAAGAACAGCCTGGATCTACTAATTCTAAAAGATTTCCTTTTACAGTACCGTGGAGGATGTGAATTCAATGAGTCTCGTATTTTATTAAAAAGCAATGTTTATTTTTTTGACAAAAAGATATAAAAAAAATAACGGATTTCAATTTTAACACGAGAATTTATAGCCAAAAAATATATAAATACCTACACTTCAAGTTGCATCTAGGTAGGTATCATGATTTTGCAATTTTAACTTGTACACTATATTATAAATTTGTTTGAATGGTTGGTTCTCATTCCAGGTTCCACTACCACAAACAGATTTCTTTCTACAGGTGAAGACATAGATTATGTCTGGATAGGCTTTGAAAAGTACATTGGTTTTTAACTCGCAAAAAGGAAAAAAGGGAAGTATTACTTGGTTCATTGGTTGTAGACATCAAGGGGAGGGGATAAGGAAATGATATGTACCAGTACCACCATTGGTGCTGAGATTCTCTTGTCTGCTTGTGTTTCTTTGTATTTTTCCTTTACTTAATCATGAAACAGAGCAAACAATCCAATAAGTAGTAGGAATATTCTTCATCTATTGGTTCGGTTCCTGTTTTTATTTTCATGGTTGAACCAGCAATTATTGGCCAGTTCAACCTTGTTTGGATGGCAATTGTTCGTTATCACGCGAGTGCACAAATTAAAAATGTTTTCACTTTTCACATATCATGAGGCATGCATGCATGTAGTTTGACCCAGCATCATGTCTCCAATGTCACAAAAATGAATTTATGTACTTAAATATATATATATATATATATATATATATATATATATATATATATATATATATATATATATAGAGTATGGCTAATGTGCTTTCTCTAGAACTTCGGCCTCGTGCTTCCGGGGGCATATCTTAGTGTTTGATGTTCAAACAACAAATTCAAACCGTTAGATGTTCAATCTATACTAAAATGTACTTGGAGACCAAATTTTACATTTTTTGGAATTTTTTTACTATTTATTAAGCCACTTTGAAAATTCCAGATCTGGGTGAACAGTAAAAACAGTCTGGATCATATGATCTGGAATTTTCAAAGTGGCTTAATAAATAGTAAAAAAATTCCAAAAAATGTAAAATTTGGTCTCCAAGTACATTTTAATATAGATTGAACATCTAACTGTTTGAATTTATCGTTTGAACATCAAACACTAAGATATGCTCCCGGAAGCACGAGGCCGAAGTTCTAGAGGAAGCACATTAGCCATACTCTATATATATATATATATATATATATATATATATATATATATATATATATATATATATTTTCCTATCTGTACGTTTCGTACCTGATGTTAATTAAAATCCATATCCAGTTAAACTTAAACCTTATTCATATTCTTATTTGTTTCCGTAAAAAATTGAATATTAGATGTCGGATATCATTCTAAATATGAATAAATAATATCTGATCCATTTTCACCTTAACCAAATTTTGCTTGGCCGAAAGCAACCTTTTTTTACAATTATTTTTAAGGTATAGACAAAGAAATGTCATTTCAAGACTTCTAAAACCTGAGTGCACTGACGAAGCCAGAAAAGTTGTAAAGGAAGGGCCAAAATGTTCGCAATATTGAGTGGAATTAAATCAAAATAAACTTATATAAAAATATAATACAAATTTCAAAAGAAACACAAAATTCTTAAAATTAACCTTTAAGAATTACTGTAATATTTTTTTTTTCATATGTTCATACATTTTCATCATTTCATAATTATTATATATATTAGTTACTAAAACTTTATTACTTAATGATCTGACATTCTTTGATATTTAGTTATCTAGAATAGCAAGTATAATCGACCATAGAGTAGAGTATGAGAGGTAATTAAATCATTATTACTGAACATTTAATCAGCTGTGTCTTTTTTTAAGACTCCTCTTTTAAAGGACGCATATTAAAATGAGAAGCAAATTAATATTATTAGTCAACCCAATTAAAATAAATATATATATGCAAGGTCAGATTATTATTCTAAGTCTGGTTTTGGTTTAGGAGTTGTAAATATTTTTTTATTAACAATCATATATTATTGAACACATTATAATTGAACCCCGGGGGACCATGCCTCTCCCTCCGTCCCCGCCTGAGTGCGTTAGTCACTGGTAAATTTAGAACAAAAGAGGAGTGATCCTATAATCATTTTCCTCAAAAGAAGAAGAAGATAGAATTAAAGAAAATTGTTCAACCGACTAAAATTAAGATAATGATTAAGCTTGTAAATATGTATGTGCATGTATCAAAATAATTCTTTAATAAAATGCCCATGTGTGTGTGTGTATATATATATATATATAATGCTTATATAAGCATATGCCCACATATGCTTAAATGAGCATTTTTGCGTTTCCAATGTTCAAATGGTCGATCCGACCGTTCATCTTGTTCTCCATATTAATATGTGCTTGGAGACCAAATTTTACATTTTTCTGAATTTTTTTACTATTTATTAAGCCACTTTGAAAATTGCTGATCTGGGTGAACAGTAAAAACAGTGTTTCCAAAATTCTGGACCATATGATCAGCAATTTTCAAAGTGGCTTAATAAATAGTAAAAAAATTCAGAAAAATGTAAAATTTGGTCTCCAAGCACATATTAATATGGAGAACAAGATGAACGGTCGGATCGACCATTTGAACATTGGAAACGCAAAAATGAGTTATAAGCATATGTGGGCATATGCTTATATAAGCATAGTAGCCAGCCCCATATATATATATATATATATGACTTTATGATGAGATAAGAGGAACATATACTCTCAACTTATGTTTGGAATATATTCTTGCTTCCTGATAAGCCCAAACGAATTCTCTTGGAGCCGTCCACTTTTTAAGTTGCAATGGTACATTTAGTGAGACATGACCTCCTTTTTCATTTTGCACCAACCTTGCCATCTAATTCTCATGCAACCTAAAGAATCAAGCATCTAAACAAAACAAAACTTTCTACAACAGGTTGCCTTAATTGCCAACGAATATGTCAAGTATTTTGACCTTAAGAACATACATTCTTCTTGTACAAGAACCAATCTTTTCATTTGGTGTAGTGTTTGAGGCAATGCTTTCTACATAAGAGAGTGTGGGAGATCGCAAGTTCAAAATTCGAGATGATAATCTTAATACAGGCATTATATGAATGGTGAAACCGCTGCTCAATTCAATGAGTAACTTCTTTTGTGCTTTGAGATCGACAAGGGTTTCCTATAAAAGAAAAATAGCTCATTATACATTCTTTTAAGAGTGAGGCTATGGAACTATTATAGCACATATTAGTTTGGATCAATAATTTATTTTCAAAGTTCAAACAATCGGTATGAACCATCACTACTAGAATTAATTCTCAGTATTGGCAACGGTAGGAATCGGCTTGTTGCAACGGCTCACCTTTGCTAAAAGTCCGAAAAACGCTATTGCAAGCGCTACTGTTGCAAATACAACCATCGTAGTAAGCCCCAATGCAAATACTCAGTTTCGACTCTTTGCAACGGCTTACTCTTGCTAATGCTTTTTCCTAGACTTTTGCATGAGCTGCCCTTGCAAAAAGTGCGTATGCAAATACTTTCAGAATTGGCACCCAACAAGAGTATTTGCAAGGATGTCAAGCTTGGGCCCCATCTGAGTATTTGCAAGGTTAACGAATGTGGGCTCCATCTAGTTATTTGTAAGGCTAGCGAACGTGGTTCCCACCTGACTATTTGCAACACTAGCGAATTGTGGCCCCATCTAACTATTTGCAAGGCTAACGAACGTGAACCCCAATAAAAACGTACTTGTAGATCAAATTTTACATTTATTTAGATTATTTTTACTATTTTTTTAAATACGTAAAAGAACGCTTGATTTAAAGATTCTAGAACATTCTTAAGTAGTCAATAAAAGAAATATTTAAAAGATTTAAAAAATATGTAAAATATAACTTACAAGTACATTTCAATATGGAAATCATGTGGAACGGTTCGATCGACTATTTACATTTTGAAAATAAAATATTAATCTGTAGACCCATCTACGCTATACATAGTACCGTAGTCTCACTCTTCTTCTATTTATATTTCGGTGAATTCCATATTTTGCGAACAATGTGTTAGAGAGCGTAACATTATGAACTGCCTTTAACAAACATGTCTTTTATATAAGTTAATTGTTATAGTAATTACATTGGTCCGATCTCTTGTGTACCAATTAATCTCATTGTGCCTGCACTTGAAGAAAAGTGCTGGAAGGTTCCTTTTAACTTACAAGTTCTCTATTATTGCAAATAAATTACCAAGATAAAAAGTTTATCATAACCTGCTACTAATGTTGAAGCATGAGAAAAATATCCATATCTAATTTTTTCATAATATATATTAAACTATATGTACATATCTACTATTCGGATACATATAATTAAAATGTAAAATCATAACATTATCTATATCCACACGGATATTTAGATATCAGATATCCATATCTAATTTTTCGAATACGGATCAGATATTATCCACTTCATTTTCACCCTTATGTTTAACTCAAATCTTTTTTATTAAAGGCCATTGAATCAATATTCTGAACAATTTTGTTATAAATTAAATATGACTACAATTACCGTTATGCACAGGCGCAGATCCAGGATTTTCATTAGAGAGGCAAAAAAATATCGAATCGGATTTAAATAGCTAATCGGATTTAAATCTATTAGCTAATCCAGGATTTTTGTTAGAATTTGACTTGTAATTTCTGATGCTCTAACTTATAATTCTAATTACCAATCAAAATTTAATAAATTTATTTTAATTTTAACTCTAAATTTAACCCGAGTTACAAATCAAACATCTAGAGAGAGGCAAAAAAATTTTCAAGAGGAGCAAAGTCGACCAATAGATCTCTACTAAAACTCAAAAATCAGGGAGCAGCTGCCCCCCTTGGACCATGTGGGTTCGCCCCTGGTTATGCAGCTAGTAATATTTAATTATACCAGAGTAATAATGTTTCTCAGGCGACAATTTACTAGCACCTTCACGTAACCCATGAAAATTAACTTTGTTTTCTCCATTTAATACGAGTAAAAAAAGATATCTCATATTAGTTTCCGGATCATTCTTTGATCTTATAATAATTCAACATTGACTGATTAAAGAGACCAAAAGGAAAAAAGAGGAAAGACCGAGAGAAAACTGTAAAGCATGCATTGGCCATTTGAGATTTTTTTATATTGGGGTTTATGTTGTATTGGGATCTGTGTAGGTGCTCAGGGGCGGATCTAGTGTAGTCCAGGGGGCACCCCTTGGATTTTGAGTTTTAGTAGAAATTTATCGGTTCCGACCGATTTTGCCTCCTCCTGGATTTTTTTTGCCCCCACTGGAAGTTTAATTTGTAATTCGAGTTAAATTTAAGATTAAATTGAAATAAATCTATTGAATTTTGATTGGTAATTAGAATTATAAGTCAGAGCATTAGAAATTACAAGTCAAAGTATTGGAAAATATAAGTTAAAGTATTGTTTTTGTCGAGTACCTAATTTTTTTTTTTGATGGTTGTCGACAACTGTCGACAACAGATATATTGATAAAAGAAGTTTATTTACAAGTCCTACTAAATATATATATATATATATATTTTAAAATTACATAATCCTACTCCTCTACACCGGAGCTAGGTTGATACCCAACCCAATCTCAACCTCATGTCGAGATCCCCTAGGTGTTTTCTAGATGTATAAGCGCCAGTTCTCTATCTCAACGAGTACCTAATTGGTTAATGAATTTAAACCCGATTCGATATTTTTTTGTCCCCCTTGACGAAAATCCTAAATCCTCCCCTGTAGGTGCTAATCTCAATGCAAATCAACGCACCAAAACTGTTCAAAGGTAGTCAAGTATGTCTTTAATTTGATCGTGTAAACTATATATACTGGTGTGAAATTCGCATCTCCATTCTGTTCTTTAACTCTTACACGAATCTCAAAATGGACTCTTATATCTACAATAGATATCAAATTTCTTTTAGTCGAGCTGAGACTAAATGCAGACAGTTCTTTTTCCTACAATTATGTACGGTACCTGAGTGTGAGCGTACCAAATATTTTCTTGATTGATTCAACAAGTGCATGCCCTTTTTCACAGTTCATATAATTAGCTAGCAAGACCATAAAATTATTTGTTTGAGCATGATTGAAACTTATTATTGTTGTTTTGAAAACTTGAAGAATCATTCCAAACAAGGATGTTTTTGTGGGGTTGTGGGTTTAAGTAGGTTACTCCCTACCTATTTGGGCCAACAAATAGATGCAGATCTAGCAGTGAATTTGGTTTTAATTGGATTAAAGGTGCCCTCACCTGAACCTGTCAGTTTTTTTTATTTTCTCTTTTCAACCATCACTCATTTCAAAAGGGAAAATAAATCTGCTGCGATTCCGAGGTAGATCGCAGGAACCTGCGATTCCATCTCAACTGTTGGTCTTTATCGAGATGCGTGCGTGAAAATTTACTTTTTAAGAATGTTTCTGAGATCCGCGCTCGAGAAAATTTGAACCGTTGATCTCGGGTCGCAGGGTCCTGCGATCTGCCTCGGAATCGCAGCAGATTCGGACTCTTCAAAAGGTGCTTCAAATCATACATCTTCTCTCACCATTTCCCACCTTTAATGTCCAATCTATCTATTTAATGAGTGCATCAAATCATGAAGCAAGATATTCAGAAAGCTTTCCTTTTGGGCCATGTTTAGTTGGTTAGGGAACAGTCACACCAGACATGGGGATAAAATGTTGTAAATAAGAGTAAATTCTGATGAAATTGTCCTTTACTGCTCAAATGGAGTAATTAATTAATGGACTATATATTTTATTACACTTGAGAGTAGGTCCGATCCTACTCTGGTTCGATGGGTTTAATCACCGTTGATTTTCTTTAAGATTCGTGCAGAACGCTTTAAACTTCGTGCGTGTTTGTTTTAATTTTCATGCACACAAATCGTAAATTAGATCGGACGGTCATCATGCTCGTTGAACCTAAAAGTAGGTCCGATGGGCATGAATTCTCTAGCAAGTAGCAACAGAGCTCCTTAATCAATTATATAATAGATGAGGGGAGGGAGGGGCACAAGGTGGTTGTGTTCTGTTGTGTTGCACTGTGTTATGTTGTGCCTAGCTACATTGGTGGGTGCTTTCTGCATTGTTCTTCTGTTGTGACTTGTGACAACTGCTCAACATTTTCGTACAATAATTAGTTTTTGTTGTCATTATTTCACTTTATATAGATAGCAACCATGAACATATTTTATATGGTACCTAATTAATTTATTGGTTATTAAAATAACCTGATACAAACAAAAAAGAATTGCATTTTATACTCTTGGTTAAGATATTATTTTATATGTAAGAAATTACATGTTCGAAACTTAGTACATGCTATCATGAATAATTTTAAGATATTGACACTAATGCCATGCTAAAAGAAAACAAAACTGACTCGTGTAAAAGGATAAAATAATCACTGTCAACATCCGTAAAGAAATTGTTTTTGTCAACAAAATATATATATGATACCACATAGTCTTTTTTAATGGAGTCACTTAGCTACAATAAGTAAGAAGATATCTAATTTTTAAGATAAAGATCGACCCAAAACCTTTAACTTTAAATATTTACAATAGATTCATCAATCAAATTTCGAACCTGCATCTCTCTCTTCAAAATAGTTGTCATTTAAAAATTCTCTAAATATTTATAATGGACGTATTAAACTCAGTAATAATTTCATTTTTTGAAGAAAAGAAGTATTGGTGAAATCTAAAGAGATGTATACTGCAAGATTTAATGCATGTAAGATAAGTCTGTTCCTGACATTCTTGCAATCACTACGTTCAGGTCCTGGACTAGTAGCATCACACAGACATCATAAAATGAAAAGTGAAAGAAAAGGAGAAGTCAGAAGCTAGCAATTCAATTCTGTCTACCTGTCTGTGTGGGGTTCAGAGGCAAGGAGTGCAAAACAGTTCAGCTGCTTATGTGCAATTTTGTGCAGAAGCAAATTCACAAATTTTATCAAGAGTAGAAAAAATATAATGAGCCGAGTCACTTCCAATCTTGCTGCCTCCAGCTTGACTGCCTGATCCGCCGCGTCGTTAGTCCGTTTGACCTTTTTTTTGTATATAGGGGAAATTAGTTCCATGCCACTCCAAAATGCCGAATTTAGAAAAATGCCGCTCCAAAATTTTGCTTTGTTAAATGCCACTCCAAATCTCATTTATTAAGAAAAATGCCACAAATACTATATGAATGTATAATTTTAAATTAACAATTTACATAATAACTGAAATTACCGAAATAACCTTGATCCAAATTTGAAAACCCTTCCTCTCCTGTGAGCCTTGCGGCTTGAAGTTGTGTGCTGTGTGAAGGCCTTCGTGCCTTACTTCCTTGACCTGTGGTTTTTGTACAGAGGGCTGTAGCCTTGTGCTTTTGCTTGCTTGTGGCTGTTGCTTTGACTTGCGGCCTGTGAGCCTTTTGTTGATCTGTGGCCTCTGTGCCTTCTTGCATGACCTGTGGCTTGATGCCTTTTTGTTGATGATGGTTGGCTGCGACTGGGAGGAGAGGCTCGACGGAAAAAATGAAAGGGTGAGGGTATTTTTGAAATATACAAAAATACTATTCAAAATACAATATATTCTGTTTATTTTTTATTACAAATGTATAATAATATGGTATTTGTGGTATTTTTCTTAATAAATGAGATTTGGGGTGGCATTTAACAAAAACAAAATTTTGAGTTGACATTTTTCTAAATTCGGCATTTTGAGGTGGCATGGAACCAATTTCCTCTTTTATATATGGTTGGCGGTCAATTACCGCCAACAGATATATTGAATTCAAATTTTAGAAGCAAGCAGTTAATGCTGAGACTATTTGAGTCCGTCCCTAATTTTATGTCTTATAAATAGTGCCACAGAGGAAAGATAACATTTTTTTTTTAAATATCAAACAAAATGCTTCCGTAGGACTCAAATATACTCTCTTTCCTCTCTCTTTCATTTACTTAATTTATTTTTGCTAAGATTCATATGGCATATTCTATTTGTTTTTTTTTGCTAAGATGCATATATATATATATATACATGCTTTAACGTTATCTAAAATTAAAATCTACCCTGAATTAAGTTCTACTTTTGTTTGTTCTTACTTATAAAGAGGTATATGTCAGGGAAAATAAAATCGAAATTTTTATTAATATTAAAACAAATATAAAATTAAATATTCTGCACTCAAATTCGGGAAAATTCGAAATTTGTCCAATCCAGATAATAATTCTTCAGATCCAGGACTTCTTTCCGGAAAATTATTCTCTAGATCTAGGGGCATCTCGGTTAATGCAGATCCTGAGAATAATTTTTCGAATTTAGATTTCCAAAGAATAATTCTCCGGATTTGTGTTATTTTATTTATTTTTTGTATTAAAAATGTTAGAAATATTAGAAATATTAGAAATATATTAGAAATATTTTTTGTATTAAAATATTAGAAATAATTTGATTTATTAGAAAAACTGCGACAAATAATCCTGATCAACTTTTTTCAGGTTAGATTTTTTGCGGCTGTAAGAAAATTTTAAAATTTTCTTTGCGTGTTATTGGAAAAAATAAAAATATTTTGAATCTGAGTTATTGATCCCGGTTCAAAAGCCACTTCTAGGTAAATACAGAAAATATTGTGGTCCTTCTATTTTTGAATAAAAATTTGTTATGACAAAAGTCAGATGAAATGATTTCTTATCAATTTTGTTTTCAAAATAGGTACAATATCTTAGAATTTAAATGTGCTAGTTAAATGTACTAGAATGATCATAATATTTTCTTTATTTACTCAGAAGTGACTTTTGAACTGGGATCAATAACTCAGATCCAAAATATTTTTATTCTTTTTTCCAATAACACACAAACAAATATTTTTATTTTTCTTACATCCGCAGAAAATCCGGCCTGAAAAATGTCGATCTGAGTTATTTGTTGCAGTCTTTCTAATAAGCAAATTATATAATATTTCATCTATGAAATATATAAAATATTTCTAATATTTTAATACAATAAATCATAACATTTTCTATTTTAATTAAGAAAAATAAAAAAAACACAAATCCGGAGAATTATTCTCCGGAAAGTAAGCCCCGGCTCCGGAGAATTTTTTCCGGATTGGACATAATTGGAAATAATCCAAAAGCGGATGCAGGTTGTTAAATTTTGAAATTTTTTTGAATATTAATAACAATTTCGGGAAAATAAAACTCAAGATTGACCCAAATCCTGTATCTAAATTGCACGCAACACATATAGTCCAAACAAAAGATCTGAACAGCTCAATATGATATTCATGTTAAAATGTGCTCAGAGATAAAATTTTATATTTTTTGGAATTTTTATACTATTTTTTAAGATATGTACAAAATCACTGTTTTTAGATGGTCCACAATTTTCTGAAAAACATTGATTTTATACCTATTTTAAAAAATAGTAAAATTTTTTCAAAAAATATAAAATTTGATCTCTAAGCACATTTTAACGTGCATATCATGTTGAGCGGTTCAGATCTTTTGTTTATACTTCGAAATCGAAGATAAAGATATTGGAGTACGATTGGAACATGAAGCAATGAGACATTTGAGCCCTCCTCATTCAAAATTCACATTTTTTTTATTTGTTTGCAAACTTAAATTACTGACTTAAAATAATTCTAGTCCTTTAGTTGTCCGAATTAAAAAATAGATCAAACTGACATAAACTGATATGAAATAATTTAATTGAAGGAACCGATCTCTAAAATCAGTTTCCTTAAAAAATATCTAAGAGCATGTTCTGCCAACCAAAATCTCATGAGATAAAAGGGATCTACAACTCATTGGAATAATATTTTCAAAATTTGTTCAAATGACTCATTTATTCTCACTTTTTTTATTTGTCTTCCCAAACAAGTTCCCACATCTCACCCTCTCTCTCCCCATTTTTTTTTTGAGTCACTCTCTCGCTCCTCTTATCCATTGCTTCACAAGTTTTTGAAAGAGGGCATACATAACTTATCTCTAGTATATTTAATTTTTTTCTTGTGAAACGAATTGAATCCTCAAACTTAGTAGCTTCTATCAAGTGTTTAAACAAAAAAAAAAAAAACTAATCGGATAAATCCAGACATCACCTTTTTTTTCTTTACAAATTTCATCACCTTTTAAAAACTATTAAATTTCAATTAAATGAGAAATTTTATTTAAATATATGAGAAAGTTAAATGGCACATTATAGCTTTAACATTTTTTACAAACCTATTTTTAAATAGATGAGAACATTTAAATATATATACATATTTTAAAAATAAATCAAGATTTTTCGTAATTAATCTCACGACACAATCGAACATTTATTGTAGCACATTTCCATAACCATTTCCGTACATATTCATTAGTATGGATTCCCATAAATAATTAGTGAGTTGCCGAACCCAAAAAATCGCATCATACACAATCTTGTAACAAACAAAGAGGCCGTAGAGGAACTGAACTGAGAGTTCGATTCTTTTAGCTGCCACACCAAACCAGCATACCACACCGAAGAGCACCCAAGATTTAGGTCCCTAAAACAACTGAACCCATTATTTGGTTCCTTTGAGAAATTTCCAAAGGAACCGAACCAGGAAGAAGGTTTGCAACGTTTAAGTCTATTGCAAGGTTCTAAATAGCGCCAATAGCGCCAATAGTGTCAATAGGCTCATTGCAGAGTGTGGTTCTTCTATTAAATCGAAAAAAAATAAAAAGAAATCAAACCATTCATTTAATAGGCTATGTTATTGTTATATGATTATTATGCGTAGAACTAGAGTGTTCTTAAGTTCACCAAGTCCTTTGTGAACTTACTCTAAAATCTATTAAATTGGCTTTAAATGACGAATTCAAATCATTAAAACTGATACACCTTACGAATGATGTGTTTACATGTAAAAATTTTAAATTTTCGAATTAATATATTTTATAGAGTACGTCAAGTGGTAAAAAAATACTAAAAAAATGAATGCATTTAAAATTAATTTATAAAACTTATAATTTTGACCTGTTGATTTTATACTAAATTAATTTAAAATTTAAAATTTTTGTATGTAAATACATTACTCGTAAGAGGTATATCGAGTTTCGTTATTTGAAGTTAGTTTGATAAATTTTAAAATTAAAGTTCACAAGCGAAATTTTGATGAACCCAAGAAGAATCTTGTTGTACTCTGATTATTATATATAAAAAGAATTCTGTTTGCAAGCACTGTATATCACATAGATTGTTGTTGCAGCAGGGAACGACAAGAAGATATGAACGAGTGCAAAACAAGTAAAGATAAATTATTAGACATGATGTCGTGACCTGTGTCTCCTACCTACCAGCTGCTTCCCTTCAACATGCATTATTTTACATTTACCACCCCGGGCCCAATCCCAATTATAATTATTCAACTTATTGTTTTTAGTGCAACTGCAGCTCACATCCTCAGACTGTCACAGTCGTTTTCGTGTGTTATTTAATTATAAGGAAAAATGTTAAGCTTCTGCACCTTGTCACAACTCACAAATCAGAAGATGATACAATAAATCAGGCCCAAGTCTAACAATAATGCGTATTTTCTTGTTTACTTTATATTTTCCCAAAAAAAAAATATATGATTTGGAACTTGTAATATCCAACAAAAAAGACACCGTTCAGTGATAAAAAACTAATCCTAAATTTATGTTAGTTCATGTATTATATGATAGAAATGTCTTACATGTTTGAATATTTTGAGTCAAAATTAATAATTAATTTCTGAAATTAATATGAATTAAACAATATTGTGCTGCATAATTTGTGGGCTGAAATTCTGCAATCTATTTAAATAGATGCATCTGAATAGGTGCGACCTAACAGTTTTTATCTAAAAGGTGCGATGTGTGATAAATATATCATTTGCTATTCATTTTATGTTAGACCAATAAGATGAGAAGCATCAGTTCGGATTTGAATTAGATTGAAAATCTGATTATCTGAACACACATCCAAAATAGAGAAAGAGAGAAAGAATAAGAGGGGGCTGTCCGTTCAGTGTTATCACACCAACTGATGGTTGTTTGTTAATCTGTTTGTGTGGATACTGATAGAGACGTGGTTACGATTACATCCAACATGCAAACGAAGCAGAGAAACACTACGACTCCTACAACTAGAATCACAAAGAACTTCTATTGCGCATCTAGTGATAAATTCTTTATATCTTGGAATTAATTTTACACATAGATCCTGGTTCGAGTATTGATTAATTGATTGAACTGTAGCACAATACTCTATCCGAAACCTAATATTACATTGGTCAAGGACAAAACTAAAATTTTATTGTTCAAAGGGTTGATTATGCATTTATAATTTATTTATTTTCTAATGATTATTTAAAAAAATAAATAAATAAAAAGCAATATGTTACATTACCGTCACTATATTTTTTTTTTCTTGACATGATTGTTAAACTCTTCTTATTTTAGATGAACGATGACTCAAATTTAATAAATACTTCATAAAAGAAGAAAATCCAACTAATACTTCATAAAAATATATAAAAGACAATTAGAAACATATATTGTTTGGAACTATCGGTTGATTAAAGTTTAAAGAAATAATTATCATATAGGTTAAAAAAAATTAAGAGATGCACTAAGAGAAACAAGATGAGGGATTGAAAATAAATGTAATCTTTATTTTTTAGAAACTATGAACTCGATTAGAGAATGATTAATATATCATTAATATCTTTACTCTCTAATTTCGCATAAATACCACCAATAATATTTTTAGGCCTGAGAATGCTTTATTTTATCTTTGAAGGAAAAAATGGGGCCAATTTAAAGGATCAATATTATATAGTTAATTAATTATATGTATAATAAAAATAATAAAAATACTTAAAAACATGGGGTGGGTGAGATTGTTCTTTAACTCTAGCATGAATTTCACAATGGATCTTCTATATTTACAATAAGTATCAATATTTTGGTCCGGTCAGAACTAAATCTAGACCGTTCTTTTCTAATTGTAAGAATATATATGGCCTACCTCTTACCCTGTCTTTGGTTAGCCTTCAAGTTACTGTCAAGGCAATAATCAATAACATTATTTAGTTTTGTTATCTTGATCTTTTATTTTTCACTATTGTTACTTAACCTCATGTACTGTGTTAAAAAGTAGTATGAAATAAATTAATTGGAGCACTTTACATTTTTCAAAAATTTAAATAGCGTTTATCGCATCATAGTGGCACGGTTAAAAGATTGTAAAAAGTTTAAATAAAAATTATCAAGTAATTTTTTATTCAAAATAATTGAGAATAGAAGAGATTAGTACTGACATTGTCAATTCTGAGAGCAGAGAAAAGTCAAGCTGATGAAGCTGTTGCAATGCACTGTTCGATAAAAAGGAATGGTGGAAAAGAGAAAAGATGGAAAACCTCAAAATTTGGTGAGATTGAACAATAATTTCTCTCCTCAAATTAGAAGAGGCGAGGGCGTCAGCTGAGACGAACTTTTATTTGGGGGTGAAAGAGGCAAAAGGAGCAGAAAGAGAAGAAAAGAGAGGAGCACCAAATGGGTTAAGATAAGAACAAGGAGTCAAAGAAACTTTTTTTGTTTGTTATTTTATTCGTATTGTAGTTGGTAAGAGAAATTTGGATAAGAATGTTTTAAGTTAATTTAATGTATAATAGTGTGGATAAGGAAAATAATTTGTTAGTTTATTTATCGGTAAGATACGGATAACTATAAGAGCTGTTTTGTTTTTGTATATGTTATCTTATAGAGTAATTAATTGATAATTATAAAATTATATGTGATAATTTCTTTATTATATTAATTTATACAACATTTTATATTTTCTTAATTTAGTAATTTAAGTCAAAATTGATTTATAAAATATTTTATGTCATTTTTTTATTTAATAATCTATATTTTTAAAAGTAAGTGATAGAAAATTATGTTTTTTTTTACATTTTATAATATTATTTACATGTTGTGTTTAATTGTTTTTATATTCTTAACTGAATTATATAATCTATTAATTTAGTTAATGTTTATTCATTATTCGCACGTTATCGTTAATCTTAACAGATGAGGGTAGGTTACATATATAATTAATATTTAACTTATAAGAACAAAATATAAGCAAAATCGAGTATTAATTAGAAGAAATTGTAATGCAATAATTGCATTGAGGAATATCTTATATTAGAAATTAATTAGTTACAAGTATTTCTGTTTTGTTTATGTTTTTCTTAATTACTCGTTCATTCTGATTTACAAAACAATTAGCTGACGAGATATATATAAATGAATTCAGGAAATTGAGTGCATAGTAAATTAAATTCAGGAACTCGCTTGAGGGTGAGGAAATAGAATGGTATATTTTTTTGTTGTTGAAGAAAGTAGCAATTTGTTATCTTTTTAATTAAAACATGAAACAAAGGACATACAAATTACTAAATAAAACTCAGAAAAACCAAAGAGAAACATGGCCTCAGCTAATCCAGAAACGATCTCATTAATATCTGCATTCATAAAACATAAACATATCTTTTGTCAAAGACAAGCATTGACCTCTCTCTAAATTGAAGGAAACATAAACCTAACCCCCTACTGGTGTACCAGCAACATTGCTAGCTAGGCACCACACTTACAATTAGCATCATGCTAGTTTTTCAAAAACATCATGTAAATCTCCAGTGGCAGAGACAGAACTTTCAAGTTATGGAGAGAAGATATATATTGACAGTCAATCATATAAAATATTCATATATGAAATGTCAATATTACCCATAATATTTTACTCTAAACTTTATAGTAAAAAAAATCATGTACAGCCACAAAAACATTAAAAATTGATGGCGCCATCAAAATCTTCAAGTTCTCATCCACATCCAATACAAACCAGATTATTTTTTTTTTTAAATCTTGACAGTGGCAAGTAAAAGAAAAGAAAGACTACTGATACTGGTACATCAGTACATCATTTTACAACCACAAGATGATTAGATTACGGTATGTTTCCTAACAATGATTCATCCTGGATCGAGAGCAATTTAAAAACAAATGATCTAATGACTTCCTTAATTTTATTTTGAGCTATGAATTGTCTATCAATAGATATTTTGTAATTGATAGTGTCTCAATGAGTTGAGCAATCAATCATGCATGTCCAATCAACATAAAACGCTTTATCAAGTGACCACATAACATACTTTGGACGCAGAAATTGGATTTCCTTTTTCCTATGTTGAGCATATATCATCTCATTTTGGGTGCTTGTTGGAATCTTTTTTTTTAAAAAAAAAGGCAGAAGCCCGTTCCATTAACATGAAACCATAATTACATAATCCTTGTTCAACAAAAACAGACACTTTGTGCCAATTAGCCAGAAGAACATATCTCCAAATAGCCAACTACACAGCATAATACGCATAGCAGCCAAGTTATAAACCAAGCTTGGATGGAATCTAAACACCAAAAATATACTAAAGTGGCAATTACTAAGCCGCTCTTTAAGGGGCTAATGATATATGCTAGATACAAAAATTGGTTGTTGTTTGGCCGCATTGCTAACTAGGGGACACTGGCGGTTGATACACCACCATCTCCATCTCCAAGGGCATGTACTGGGCAAGTGGTATGGCATCTTCAATAACCGGCATCCAGTCAGCAACCACATGTTGCACCTGTTCTTTGACATTTCCTGACCAGTACTGCTTGTTGGAATCTAATAAGCAGAAAGAATTGCAATTGCCCATTCAATGGACGTTCCTGTAATTTCCACATGAAAATAAAAGAAAAAGCTCCGATAACATGGCATGATACTGACATAGTAGTTTGGAATATATTTCCTAATTCAATGGGTCTGTCTATCTCTACTGTTAGAAAGTATCATCAACTATTTTTTTTTTTTTTTTTTAAACTTGGTAGTGACTACCAGTACCAAGTTGAAATTGCATAAATTTGTATACAACATCAAGCCCTAATTCCTCAACTAAATTTTTAAACAAACAGTTTTATATATCAAAGAATTGCTAGCTAACTGCTCTTTCAAATTTTGCATAAAAATTATTAGGAGGTTCTCTGTCCATCATATATAGTGTTCATGCAAATAATTAATTAAGGAAATTAATCAACATAACTAGATTATTCAAACTAGAAATTATTTCTCATATGAATACACAACTGTTAATTAAGGCATGATTTTTCTTTTTTAAAAAATATAATAGAATCACGACATGGGGATTAGCGATAAGGTATATTTTTTTCTCATTATCATATCTGTTCCAGTCCTTCATGTGCCAACATTGCATTTATTCCAGGTACAAGTTGCCCCAAAAGAATCCGTCTGGTGTCAATTTAGGCATATACCAATCGCAATTGTTACTCACCAGCTGGCCAATGAGTATAGTACATAATACAAACCTGAAGTAATAAATTTGGATAATGGATATGCAAATTGACCTATTCTGGTTCTTCAAATTGAGGTAATTAAAAATAGACATAATCGGTTATATACCCATCAAAACTTTTGAATTTGGATATTTGCCCATATCCTATTCAAAATTTACCTCAAATTTGAATAGGATATGGGCAAATATCCAAATTCAAAAGTTTTGATGGGTATATAACCGATTCCCCCTTAAAAATATGTTTGCCTTTTGTCAAATCAAAAGAAGCATTACGCAGAGGTGAAAAGATTCCTTGGAGGAGAAACATTATTTTTTTTTTGAATGCTTGATAGTAGCTATCAAGTTGAGGAGAAACATTATTGTTTTGTTAATTTGGTGAATTGATTTTCAGCACATTAAGTTTGTACGGATGAAATTAAAATTTGCCAATTTTTTGGGAAAAAATAGAAAATAAGATATTGGTTAATATGAACTTGCAAAATATACAAAATGAAAATGAAAAAAAATAAGGTCCGAAATTATAACTTTACCATTTATTCTTGATGTTCATTTTGTATCATGGTTGGATTAAAAAGAAGGAAGAGTACATGGGATGAACAGAGGGTTTGGAAAGAGGAATTAGATCGGTTTAAATCAGTGGCGAAAATCTTGTTATAAAATCTTGATTTGGATGATGTTTTTTTTTTCTTGTAAGGGAAGAAAGAATAGATAAAATCATAAAAAGGGTTCTCGAATTTGTCAATTTAAACAATATATTTTGTATGATCAATTCAGAAATGAATTTCTCGCCAACTTCGGATTTATCATTTTAACTGATTATATTTATGATATATATGTCATCCACATATCATGCCTATGAAAGGACATGTATGTTTCATCGTATTCAATTGTTCGGATTTAATGGTGCTTGATGCATAATCAAATTCAATACTTAAATTGCATGAAATTTAATTGTTTGACTCTCTATATCTTAAATAACAAATCCATAAATATACTTTTCAATTTTAAATTTATTTGATTTTCTCAAAGATTTATTGTTAAAATTGTAAAAATAATCACTGCCAAATGATCTCTCCATTTTAAATGTGCCATAAAGTTTAGAGCTTAACTTTTGATTACTCCTTTGTATTGATATTATTATTTGTTTGTAAGAATGAAACATCTAATATCTTATTTTAAATTTCTATTTTATCCTCTTTTGTTTCTTTTAACCTGCTTTTTTCAATTTTAGCATTTGTAGTGTCTCAAAGGGGGCCATTTTGAAGTAGTAATTAAGATAGACTATTTGACCCATTACTTTGGGTTTTGACTCAGTGTGCACCATAGATACTAGTCAATACATTAATTGGTCCAATCTCTTAGGGTACATTTGGATGAGAGTTAGAATAGCTAGAATAGTGAAATTTTAGAATAGTAAATGAGAATAGAGAAAAAATAGTGATTTTCAGATTAGTGTGAAAATAGTGTTATTCGGATTAGTAAAAATGTTGTTTGGATTGTATATGTGGAATAATGAATAGCTGTAACCAATAAAGAATGGACATCAGATGTATGGCCAAGCACTTGGACGTCTCCAACACCAATGCAGCAGGTGGTCCGTTATAACGCATGTACTCAACATACCTATCTTCATATGGGTAGGATATAGATAAGATCAATTCTTAGTGAATATGAGTATGAAAATGCTTCCATCATATCCGTATTGTATCCATTAACACCCCTGCTTGAACGTCTCCAACACCAATGGTAAATTTAAGACTAATTAATTATCACTTGTCTTGATTATATTATTATTATTTCGCAAATTAGATAGCTCAATGCAGCAGCAGGTGGTCCGTTATAACACTGGTACTCAACAGGCCTATTACCTATTTTGAACAATGTATAGCTAGGTGCGTCATGATGCACCCCTTCTGCGCATTATAATCAACTCCTGTCTATCTGCAATGTCAGTGCCATATTGTCAGAGCTGGATCTAAAAAAGTCAGGCGTGACTGAATCCGGCACGGCACGACAAGGTTCTAGCACGGTACAATGTGTGTTTCGGTCATGTGCTCTGACTATTTGCGTGACATGATTATTTTTTAAAAATTTGACACGGCATAGTACGTCATGCGAAAGATTCTGGCATAGCACGGCACGTGATCACGCGAGTCACGTATAATTAGGACCGTTAGATTTTGATCGATTGGTGAATCTTGAATAACACTTAAATTAAAAAAAAAATAGTTAAACATGACCAGTCACATTTATACACATCACATGTGGTCACGTTATGACTAACGTGCCGTGACCATTCTTTCAAACTTGATTACAGCACGACACGTATGAATTTATTTTGATCACGACACGGCACGTCACGTATTGAGAATCCTAATAACAACCATGGAAAATTACATTTAGTATTAGACAATAAACTTGAGGAACAAATTAAGCTTTTTTCTAGCAAAATCAAGAAATCTAACCTCAAAACTTTTTTTTTTGAGAGAAATAACCTCAAAATTTATACATTCCGAAATTAATTTAGTCATGTTTGTGTGATTATTTTGAGAGTTAGAGAGTTGTATTATGTGTCAGAGGTAATTGATCCGAAGTGTAATTATTTTGTTAATGTGAGGTAATAATATTGTGTCATAGTTATAAACTTATGTTTTGTTAAATTACCTATTCAAAATTACTTTTCCGAATTTTACTATATGTCAATGTTTTTGTGCTCTCTCTTTCCTCATATTTATCTGTAAATATTTTTTGTTTATGGACTAAATTGTAATATTTGTACGAGAGCTGATATATGTTGCTGTTGCCTCCAGCTTTTGCTCCTGTACTATTATAATTTACAGAATAGGTGCGTAGTTAGTTAATACTTAATTCAAAGTTTTAGCATCCGATATTTCTGATTTGCAAGCTTGTATGGGTCGTGGAATCGTCCCACAAAAACCAAAGGACAACTTGCAAGCTTGTGGCCACATGTACAGGAACCTGATTTGCTTCAAACTGAATCAATTCTTACACATTGTCAAAGGTATTTTGAGGGAAAGAAGAGATTAGTTATTCCTTCATTTGGGACCATATAATCGGAAATTAATTGTGTGAAATTGACTACACCTAGAGGTGATAACTGGCCGGCTCGAATCATCAGGTTGAGTTTGTTTGATTTTAGATCATTTTTTCTGTTGCATCGAGTCCATGTCTAATCAGTTTGTTTGTTTTTCAGGTGGCTTTTTTTTTTTGGTTACTTGGATTCAGATTTTCGATGTACTTTCGAGTAATTTTCCGATGTGGTTAGTATACATCTGTTTATATATATATATAGAGAAAGAGAGAGAGAGAGAGAGAGAGAGAGAGAGGAGGGATCCACTTACAATATTTGAAAGTTATAACATCTTACAACAATTTAGTTTTGCGATTTTTAAAGTTCAAACAGTCGATCCAAACCGTTCAACATGTAATCTGTACTAAAATGTGCTTGAAGATCAAATTTTACATTTTTTTGAATTTTCTTACTATTTATTAAGTATTTTACAAAACTGCTATTTTTTAGTGGTCCAGAATTATCTAAAAACAGAAGTTTTGTAAAATACTTAATAAATAGTAAAAAAAATTCAAACAAATGTAAAATTTGATCTTCAAGTACATTTTAATACAAATTACATGTTGAACGGTTTGGATCGATTGTTTGGACTTTAAAAATCGCAAAACTAAATTGTTGTAAGATGTTGTAACTTTCAAATGTTGTAAGTGGATCCCTCCTCATATATATATTAGTAAAAATTGAAAGTCAAGTCACCCAATTACTTAATATTCACAAAGAATTGTACATTCCGAATTTCGAACTTGTGACCTCATATACAAAAAGCATTATCTTTACCACTAGATCAAAAGTTGGTTCTCATATTTATTTATATAATGAAATTATAAGTGGCGGTAATATAGAAAAACAAGCTAATAGTAATTCAAAATGCAGGGCACACGCAAAATTTATATTAGGGAGGGATAGGAATCGGGTTATAATAGCTTATCGGGTTCAAACTCATTAACTAATCGGGTACTAGATAAAAAACAATCAACATAATAAGAAATAATAAAAATAGTATAGTCTTACATAATAAAAAACAACAAAATAATATCATTTTAACATATTAAAAGACAACGAAGTTGGTCCGGATCCGTAAATTTCAATAAAATTTCTATAAAAACAACAAAGTTTCTCATTAACAGTGCTTTTGGATTAGTCTAACGGGCTTTCTAGTTCCAGAGAGGAGCAAAACAATTTTCAGGGAGGAGCAAAGTGGTATCGGGCCCGTATGTTTCTATTGAATTTCAAAATTCAGGGAGAGGCAGCTGCCCCCCTCTGGTTGGGTGTGGGTCCGCCCCTGTCAAAATGGTTGGGTAGCTCCGGGTTCATCCAGAGCTTTCGTGGTCAATATTATTTAATTTGTTTCACCGGTATATTATAATGAGCAAAGCTAGAGTGTGATGTGCTCACTAAGAGGTGTTGGTGAGCACAACTCCAAAAGTCTATCAAATTATCTTCAAATGACGAATCTAAACCGTTGAAATTCATCTACTTAATGAGTGATGCATGTACATGAATTTTTTTGAAAGTTTTGAAATCATTTAGTATAAAGTCATGCGGTAAAAAACAATGAAACTTTATAAGTTATTTTATAAGTGTATTAATTTTTCAACATTTTTTGACCACTTGGTCTTGTACTAAATGAATTTGAAACTTTTAAAATTTTGCATATACATAAATTTTAACAGTTTGAATTCGTCATTTAAAGCTAATCCGATAGACTTTTAGAGTTGTGGTCATCAACCTCTCTTGATGAGTACATCACACCTAGCTTTGCTCTATTATAATTGTCATAGAAACATCTAGAGATGCAATCCTTACGCTCTACATAGACGTGTTCTCTAGGCTGGACTAGCTCATTATTTTGTCCATATTGTTCCAACTGAAGTTAATATTAATTGATATCTTACTCAGTTTTGATTCAATATGTTAATACTTAATTGATACTTTAAAAGAATAATGCTTAATTAACTCCTACTTAATTTCTTACTCAGTTTTGATTCAATATGGATTGATGCCTGTTCATTAATGGTTGATTTTTTTATGTTTACTTATGAGTCAGACATGCCAGGTCTGTCAATCTTTCTTTTCCGATGTGCTGTCGGATGACTAGCGGGTCACCTGCAGGAGAATGATTCTCCTAAAAAGATATACAAGCATGCTGGGGGCAGTAAATTTATAACGTGAGCATTTTTCACAGCGGTAATATAATATGTAATTATTTTAACTGTGGTTTGTAAATTTTTAAATTTCATATGTCAACTAAAAATGACAAAATTTAGAGAAAAAAATGCATATTGATTAATAAGTGAGGTATGGTACTATGCATAGCGCATATTGACCCCGCCATGGACTTATATCTTTAATTTGAAAGTTTTAACAGTAAATTCGAATCGTTCAACATGATCTTCATATGAAGATGAACTTGCAGATCAAATTTTATATTTTTTTTAATTTTTTTGTTATGTTTTACATACGTAGAAAATCACTTGATATGTAAATTCTGAACCATTAAAAAAATTAGTTTTCTACCAATATAAAAAAAAGTAAAAAAAAAATCTAAAAAGATATATATGTGATCTGAGTATATATTAATATGGAGATCATGTTAAATGCTTTGGATCGTTCGTTAGGACTTTGAAAATAAAAATATAGATTCATAGTACGGACCAAACCGCGCTATGCATAGTACCACCGCATTGAATCCTATTTAAATATTTGAGCATGTGCACGTAAACATTTCATAAATTGGTGAAAATATATAAAAATGAAACTAGCTATCCAGTGCCATATCGCATATTAATGTATTTAAATTTTGGGGCAAGACAAAAATTTGCGAAAAAAATATAAGGGGGACCAATATGAACAACCAATCATTTATACACTTAACATAAGCAATATAACAAGAGTACAGTTAAATTGTACTAAACAGTAGCGATCACCAAAAAGTGCAGCACCTAAAACTTTTTGTTCTGAAACTGTGAAGCTTTATATAAAATAATATTCCTCTTTTGTTTTTTGTTTTATTTTTGTTGCTTACAATAATACCTTATCATACCAATTTCTGTACCAACAGCACTAAATTTCCGTTTCCGAAGTTTTCAATTTATTTTCTTAAATTTGAAGTCCTGATGATCATACCAACGCAAGTGCTCTAGCCTCCAAGGCCTAATTAAATAATAAAATTCTAACGCGTTGTAAATTTTGCTAATTAAAAAGTACGACGCTCTAGATTACGTCATTAAATAAGTATAATCAGATATGACGAAACATCCGAATTGCAGAGTACTGTCACCAGCACATCCGTACAAACAAACTTGTTTAATGTTTATTGATTTAGACGTGTCGATTTGCGAGAGAATTTACCCTGCAACACACATGGATACACCTGCACGGCCACACCCTGATTTAAGGGCCTCACTTTACAAGTGCGCTATATAAGTGCACTGGTAGTTCCCCAATCTCAAGCAGAAATCAGAAAGCCTTCTTTCTACCCAATAGGAAAAAAATAAAAAAAAATAAAAAAAATCTCAAGCAGAAACCAGAAAGCCTTCTACCCAATAGGAAAGGAGCTCGGAGGAGAGAGAATCAAATCAATTAACAAAAAATAGCTACTATTTCTGGCAACAATTAATTATGTGCAACACCACCCCTTCATCTCCATCATACTCTTCTTTCTCCTTTAACAATTCCCAATTCATTGACCCCGAAAAACCCATCGATCCGCCTGACCCATCTCACGATCCACTCCATGACCTCCGTAGATGGCCTTCTCTCTCAGAGGTATACCAGCTATACAAACATTCTGTTGTGACATTATCATAAAATTAAGAAGAGAAGAGCAATTAAACTTGATTGCATCCACAGCTAGCATATTACTTTTCTCTAGCTATCACCTTTGACCTCTCTATGTGAAGTCCATTTATTTTCCAGTGGTTTAATTACTTTTCGGCTCTTAATAACTTTCTTTTTAATTTAAAGTCAGCTGTACTGTTTAATTAAATGTAATTTTGACACGTCCACACTTCCACTCACTAATTATAAAATTAACTAACCTGATTTCAGGTCGTGGAGGAAATGGCGGCAATCGGAAAGATATCGGGACCGACGGCTTTAACCGGTCTGGTGATGTACTCCCGGTCATTAGTCTCTATGCTATTTCTCGGCCGTCTCGGTGAGCTAGAGCTGGCCGGCGGTTGCCTTGCTATTGGTTTCGCCAACATAACCGGTTACTCTGTCCTATCGGGCCTAGCTCTTGGTATGGAGCCCATATGTGGCCAGGCTTATGGTGCCCGGCACCGTCGCCTTCTTGGCCTGGCCCTACAACGCACGGTGCTCCTGTTGCTCTGCGTTGTGGGACCCATCTCCCTCCTCTGGTTCAATATGGGGAACTTGCTCCTCTGGCTCGGCCAGGACAAGTCCATCTCAGCTGCGGCGAGCACATTCATTCTTTACTCCCTTCCCGACCTCATCATCCTCTCTTTCGTGCACCCGATTCGAATATACTTGCGGTCCCAAGGTGTAACGTTACCGGTGACGTACTGCTCTCTTCTCTCTGTGCTTCTTCATGTCCCTCTCAATTATTTGCTTGTGGCGAAATTTCAGATGGGCATTGCTGGGGTAGCTTTAGCAATGATTCTTACCAACTTCAATCTCCTCTTGGCGCTTGTATTCTTTATTTTCTTCTCCGGAGTTTACAGAGAGACATGGGTCCCGCTTAGCATTGACTCATTGAAAGAATGGTCAGCGCTGGTCAAACTTGCGGTTCCCACGTGTGTTTCGGTGTGCTTGGAGTGGTGGTGGTATGAGCTAATGATAATGCTATGTGGCCTCCTGAGTAACCCCAAGGCCACCGTGTCCTCCATGGGGATTTTGATACAAACCACCAGTTTGGTTTATGTCTTCCCATCCTCATTGAGTCTCGGCATCTCAACACGTGTAGGAAATGAGCTCGGTGCCGGCCGACCTGGTCGGGCTAGACATGCCACTATCGTGTCATTTTTTCTCGCTTCGGTTCTTGCTCTGCTGGCAATGATGTTTACTGTCTCGGTGCGCAACCATTGGGGCCGACTATTCACGAATGATATTGAGATACTCAAGTTAACCGCTGCAGCTTTGCCAATAGCTGGAATTTGTGAGCTAGGAAATTTTCCACAGACAACAGGTTGTGGTGTGCTACGAGGCAGTGCACGGCCCGCTGTCGGTGCGAATATCAACCTCGGGTCATTTTACTTGGTTGGTATGCCTGTTGCGGTTTTACTAGGGTTTACTGCAAAAATGGGCTTCCCCGGGCTGTGGTTCGGGTTACTAGCAGCACAAGCAACTTGTGCAACTGCAATGGGTTATGTTGTCGCGACAACTAATTGGTTGGCGGAAGTCGAGCGGGCGAGGGAATTGACAAAAGGTCCTAACACTAATGGCACAGAGAGCAATGGTAACAGAGGAATTGTTAAAATTTGTGGTTTGGAGAAAGAGGTGGTTATTTGCAAGCATGGTGAAGAGAAGGATCCTCTGATTGTTAGTGTACAAGTGTAATTTTTCCAATTTTACTTTTTATTTTTTCACTATATTTTATCCTTTTTTTATTTTTGTTAAGGATTAGGAAGGGGGTGTCCCCTGTTACTGAGATGGAGAGAATTGTGTCATTTGGGTAATTAAGCAATTCTCTAGGCATTTTGCTATTTTTTAATTAACTAATGTAACATTAATTAAATAGAAGCTCTTATGGAGGAGCTTTTTAGCAATGCACTTGAGATTGTTAGAGAATTGAATGCTGATCTTTCCTGCCTAGTTTGTCTCCCTGGTATGGTGCATAAATTTGCCATGCAATGGATGGGTGCATTATAAGCATAAGCACCAACAAGGCAACAAGTGCAAGTGCAAGTGCAAACAAACATGAAGTTGGAAAGTGTCTCTCACCACTCTTCAGTCAATGTCCATCTCTCATATCATGATAGCTAATAAAGAAGCACAAGTATGGGAAACCTATCTATTTTAACAGTGATCCATAATGTGACACATATTAATTTAACATGGTACTCCATCTAAGTCTTCTGTGGCAGCCTGGCAGGCATTAGTTACCCCTTCTTAATTATGTTATGCCTTAATTCTAGTGTTATTCAGGTGCACCATATACTTGTATTGACGCTGCGTGCCACAGAATATCAGAATGTAATTAGGGATGGCCCCAAATTCAGAAAAGAAAACAGAATAAATAAAACAAGACAAAATAAAAGAAAACAATATCTAGCCATAACTGTTTCTGTCTCACATGACAGTAGCACATCAAGAAAGAAAAAGGGAGCTCTTAATCAGCTCCTCATTGTCACCACAACTCATCACCAATCAGACTCTGCCGCTTGTAGCTAACAATACAGTTAAGCAAGTGCTTTGAGTTGCTTAATTAACCATATAACAAAAGTATTAAAAAAAACATAATAAAGTATAAAAAATATTTAATTACATCTTGTTAATGAGTCTGTGGAAGTCCGCACATGATTTTGCATCAATATAAACTTTGAGTCAAATCATTTTCGTGCCGGTATATGGTTGTTTTAGATATCATTTTGGTGCATTATATTTAAAAATCAATTGCAACTAGTCATGTTTTATCGGATTCGTTCATCACTTCCAGGTGCATTATGCTCTTTTAAAAATTTTCTTTCAAAAGTAAATTATGCCCTATTGCCAATTTCGTAGAAAACAGCGCAAAAAGGAAACGAAAAGGAGAAAAAAGAATGGTACGATCCCCAAGTTGGTTTTGTGCTATCGCAAAATATCGCAAAATTTAATATCTTATATTCGTTGCCCGATTCCGGAAGAACCACACGTACTAATGTACTGTATTAATTAAATATAAAAAGAATTATATCCGAAATTTTTATTTATACCATAAACCCAAAACACCCCTGTTCATGGAGAATTCTAAAAATACTAAATAAATTTGAAACTTTAAAAATTTTGTATGTACATGCATCACTCACGAAGTAGATGAATTTCAACAGTTTGGATTCGTCGTTGGAAGCCAATCTGATAGTCTTTTAGAGGTGTGCTCACCAACCCCTCTTGGTGAGCACATCACACCCTAGTTTTGCTCTTATGTTTTAATTGTATTGGATGTTTTAATTGTATCCGTAAGAACATTATTTATTTTAGATTTATTAGACGTATTTTTATTGTACTCGTGAGAACATATGCATTATATTTTTCTATCAATGACTTATTTATATTTATTATTAGATTATTATTTGAGGAAAAATAATACTTAATTTTGACATATTTTGCTAAAAATAAAACAAATAAATAAACTTACATTTAAATTTTTAACTAAATATAACAAAAAAAACTATAAATGTTTTATCAATCTGTTTATTAAAACAAAAAAAGGGGTCGCATGGTCATTGGACGACCTCCAGTTTGAGACCGCAGGGGCATATGGCGGCCTCCAGTCTTTGGGGCCACAGAGGCGTTTGACAGCCTGGATATTTTTAGAATTTCCTAGGAACTGGGGGTGTTTTGATTTATTAATTTTGAATTTATGGTATAAATAAAATTTCGGGAATTATATTATAGAGCCAGTCAAAGTATGTTTTAATTTCTCTTTTTTTTGCCACACTACCTTCATAAAAAGCTTGTCAGCTATAAGAACTTGCTATCGGCCGGGGCATCAATCAGAAATTTATTTCATTAAAGATAAATGCAAACAGAGCAAATGCATTTTAGTAAAGTAAAGAGTGAGGGTTCAATAGGGCTGTCAAAAAAGCTCGCGGCTCGTGGCTCCGCTCGTGACTCGTCTCTAGCTCGCTCGCTAACAGCTTCGCCTCGGTAGTGGACCGAGCTGTTAACGAGCCAGTCGGTTCAGGCTCTGGGCCAAAATAAACGAGCTGAGCCAGGGTCAGCTTCGGACCGGGCAGCTCGGCTCGTTTAAGCTACAGTGGATTTAAGGTTTAGCCCCGTATAATTTTAAGTCCAGTCTCATTTTTCAAAGGCGCAATTATGCAAAATTGATGTATTTTCGGTTTGGGAAGAAATAATATGGGCTTTAGTTGCTTGAAGATGTGCCTGCTGGACGATTTCTTAATTTTTGAATGAACTTTCTTATTTTTTATTTTTTGAATTTGTATAATAACAAACCCAATTAAAGCCCAACGAGCCAGCTCGTCAGCTCGCGAGCTAGCTCGGGCTGGCTTGTCACAAGCTGAGCCAAGACTTTTGACTCGGGACCCCTAGGTCCGGCTCGCTCGGCTCAGGCTCGGGCCAGAATTAACGAGCTGAGCCAAGGCCCAGCTCGGCCCGAGCCCAGTCTCATTTACAGCCCTAGGGTTCAATGTTAGTATACAACAACTTTATAGTTAGTCCCAGTCAAATCCATATACCGGTCCATTAATAACAAATTAATTTGATAATGTAAGTAATTTTATGGTAATATACATATTATAGATGGACTTTGTACTATGGATGCATATTTTCATTTTCAAAGTCAAACAGTCAAACAGTTTGATTCAAATTATTCAATATGATCTCTGTATAAAAATATACTTTGATATCAAAATTATACTTTTTGATAATTTTTTAACTATTTTTTTATATTAATAGAAAATTGATCATCTTTAGATCAAGTAATTTTCTACTTATTTTAAAAAATAGTTAAACTTTAAAAAATATTTTGATATCAAGTAATTTTGTATGTTAACTACCTATCAAGTTTTTTATAGTTTTTACCTGTTTGAATTTTTCATTTAAGTTAATCTGCTAATTTGATTTGGTGAGCTCAAATGATATGCTTAACTATACTCCCTGACAATTTTTCCAATAATATCTCTACTTTTTAAGAAATAAACTGTTTATGCATGTAATGAAGGACATATTTGTGGATTAAACGGACGGCTATTTTTAGTCGGTTTACTCTAGGAACTAATAATAAGGTAAGACGAGGCCATGTGTCGAAACAAGATCATCGGCTTGTGCTAAAATACGAATCTGATAGGTTACATTAATTAGGTGCACGCTAATGATGTACACTACTAATTGAATTGCTTAATTAAGAAAAGTAAAGAAGATTGTACAGACTGAAGTACATTTTTGCAGGCAATAGTAGTTAATTTGATCCGTATCATACTTGTCCAAGTCCGCATGCTCCATGGGAGGGCTCCGTCGGCAACCTTCTGAACCAACCAGTTTCATATGTTACATTCACAAATTCATTCACGTTTGGAACTTAGTTAGGACAAATTCAGCAATCTCCATCACTTGCAAATTAGATGTTACACTCCGGTGGGGCTTCTACAGTAACAATTAATATATATCTTCAACATTCTTTTAAAATCCATTAATTTATATAGTAAAAAAAATCTTATAATTTTTTTTTTAAAAACCCAGCAATGAGTAACCAGTTATTTAATGACGTACCATTTTATATTTAAGTTAATGAGTCTGTCATACCTATTCAAATAGGCGATTAATCCATACAAATTATTAAATTAGTATTGATACTTATTTAATTCAACGATGAAAAATAAGTTATGAAGATTCTAGTAATTTATCACTTTGCTGTTGGAATTCCCTCGATTAGCGATTACACATTTTTTCGAAATCACTTAACATGCAATTCGATATACTTTTTTTTTTTAACATAACAATTGAAATATAAAGTTTATTAATTCGCTAAATATGCACTATCATTCAATATTCATATTAATCAACCTAATAAAGCCTCAAGTTATAATGGATTAAGTTTGGTTACTTATGAAAAAGATCTAGAGTTTAATGAAATAATTGTCCAGAATAGCAAGTAACTTAGAATCAGAAATCTAATTATTGATTATTCTAATCAAATTATGAATTAGTATTCAAAATCTTTAGCAATCAATATTTATTAGTTTCTCGATTTTCCTTTTTTTTACAAATAAGGGATGAGTCGCGGACACGTGTCCAATGGAGGCAACGTGAACTTCTATTTAGGACAAGGATTTTACAAATTGAGGCTCATAAACAAAAGCGATTATCAAGTTTCTTCATAAGCTCAACTCCAAAATTTATCGAAATGACTTCAAACGACGAATTTAAACCGTTAAAATCGATCTACTTCATGAGTAATGGATTCAAATATATAAAATTTTGAATTAATTTAGTTTAAAATCAAGCGTCACAAAATGATGAAAAATGAACGCATTAAAATTAACTTATAAACCATCATTTTTTAACCACTTGACTTTATACTAAATTAATTCGAAAAATAAAAAAAATGATATGTAAACGTATCACTCGTGAAGTATATCAGTTTCAACATTCAACGGTTCGAATTTGTCGTTTGAAATCAATCTGATAAATTTTTGAGTTTCACGAAAGAACTTGATGAACTTAAGAACACCGTAATTCTACTCTTTTATTTCATAGAAAAAAAAAATACTTGAACCAAAAGCCGGTAAAGCAAATTTTTCATTACAATTTATTACAGAAATATGATAAGGATTTATGATAAGTCAGTAAGTAACCTTTATGAAAAAAACAAAAACACAATGTACATGATATCTACATAAGAATCTTAGAAATTGGTTTATCCATGTGGTGCCCTTGAATTTAAAATTACTCATACTTAGTTTATTATTATTTTTAAGGAAGTGGTTGGGAGTCAATCTACCAACTCAAAATATATTCTTAGAAATGTAAACTTATTGACTCCTATTCTTACTAAAAAAAAAGAATGTAAACTTAT